>JADMNL010000025.1:3000000-3535000 GCA_016271365.2 Neoceratodus forsteri | reverse complement strand
AAAAGATAAACAATATACAACGAAAATATCAAATACAATTACAGTTATATTTTATAGCGCAGTGGTTTAAGGCTCTGCGCTCCAAACCTGGAGACTTGGGTTTGAATCCCACAGCCCCCACTTGCATACTGTGTGACCCTGAGCAAGTCATTTAACTTCCTTGTGCTCCCAGGTTGCACCTGTAAACAAGCTTCTGCTTAGTGTGTCTCACCTGGTTAAAAAAAAAAAAAAAAAATAGGGTTTTGTGTCTTCGGTGTCTTGGTAAATCATTGGTGGGGTCTTCTTTGGGGGTTGTCAACCCTAAGGCTCACCCCTCACCCTTGTGGGACCTGCATGAAGAAAGGAGATCATCTGTGACATTTCATTTCATTTTTATTTTTGTACTGGAAGGTTTGTGGGACAAGCCCATTTTCACAAATGTCCAGTTGTTGCAAAAGGATGCAAGACACATCAAACAATACAATTGACAGTCAAGAAGTATACATTATGTAAATCATTTGCAAATTGAGTTCACAAACCAATTATTTCTAAGAGCTGTCTTAAAAGTTACTAACTTCTTTTGACTGACAACACTGCTAGGAAGACTATTGTACAACTTAGCGGTACGGAATTTTAATGAGTTTTGACCAAAGGTAGTGAGGAAAAAATGGAATCAGGAAACCATCCCTAGTCTGCTGTCTAGTGCTGCCGGATTTTATGATCCTAGGGAATAAACTAAGGATACTTTGTGGCATTATACCCAACTGAACAGTATGTAAAAACATCAGCTACCTAAAGTTATGACGACCTACTAATGACAAACAACTAAAGTGTTTATATAGAGAACAATGATGTGTTAACCTTGATTGTCCAGTAGCAAAACGAATTGCAGAGTGATATGTTACCTGAAGTTTTGATAGAATTCTATCAGAAGTATAGGAATATACTATAGATCTATACTCAAATAAAGAAAATAATAAACTATGTGTAAGTAAATACCTAATATCAGCTGTAAGATTAGTAAGATTACCTCTAATTTGATAAAGAAACCCTAGTCTTTTATGTAATCTATTAATTAAGGTAAGTGCCATTGTTGGTGATCTTCTGGGTTGGGAAAATACCATTGCCTTGGTTTTAGCAGAATTTAACACCAATTTGTGTTTATCAAACCAATAATGTAAAAAATTAAAATCAGATTGTAATGTGTTTTGAAGAGTGGCTAAATTAGGACCACAACAAAAAAGAACTGCATCATCAGCCTATAATATTAACTCAGTATTTGTAAAATTAACCGATAATGAAATAACAAATAATGAAAAAAGCAAAGGTCCCAAAATGGAGCCCTGTGGGACTCCACATCCTAACCATTGTTTGCTCGTGAAATGGGATGGGCATTAGGGTTGACAGCCCCCAAGGGAGACCCCCACCACTGATTTCGCCAAGATTCCAGAGACCCAAAACCCTAATGTTTTTTTCCTTTGCTGCTTGTGTGTGTGTGGGTGGGGTGGGGGTTAGGGTTGAAATCCCTAACATATGAACATACGAAATTGCCATCAGATACAAGCCAGATGGTCTATCAAGTTTGCCCAATGTGCAGCTAGCAGTCCATTACGCTGCAGCTGCCCCTCCCTCCTCCCCTACCCACATATCCCAATTCATGCTTATGCTTGCTGACACTCCTCTCTCCAGTGTCCCCTTGGTGACCTTCCCCCTCACTTTGTTGCATCGCCTTTTAAAACTGCCCACCGACTTTAAGGATACAGTACCACCTCTTCAGGCAGTGCCTTCCACCTTGTCACTACTCCTTTCATGAAATAGTGACTTCTCATTTCCCTCCTGAATTTTCTACCCTCCAGTCTCGGACTATACCCCCTAGTGTCCCTCAATTAAAAATTCCCTCTGTACCTGTCTTGTTTATGCCTTTCATATATTTAAAGGTTTCTGTCATATTCCCTCTATCCCTCCTTTCCTCCAGAGAGTACATGTTGAGCTCCCTCAGCCTCTCCTTGTAGGGTGTGACTTCCATTCTGAGGATCATTCTGGTTGCTGTGCGTTAGAGCCCCTCCAGCAACATGTGATTCTCATCTGTAGCTGATGCAAACCCTGAAGCTGTCCAAGTGGTGTTCCCTACCTTTGTGGCATTAAGGTACCCTAACTGGTGCAGTAATACAGTTTTTTGCAACTCCGAAGACCCAAAACCCTAATATTTTTTCCTTTTGCTGCTGGGGGAGCATTAGGGTGGAAAACCCTAATGCTATATTTCCCTACTTTTGTGATGTTAAGTTACTTTAACTGGTGTATTAACACAGTTTTGTTTGCAAAGAATTTCCTTACTTTTTTACGTAGTATAATAAAATCCTCATTTACCTGTGGGCCCTGCGCTCCCATCCCTCTATAGATGCATATATGTATGTTGCCATGAAACCACAGGGCCCTCCAGGTCCTGCGCTTGCATTTCAGCCAAAACAGCAACCAGATTGTCAGCGTAGCCTTGTTATTACCCCACCTCATGAACACCATGCTGAGAATGTTCAAATCCCCGCCGAAAAGTCATTCTGCACCACCGCAGCGTCATTCCGCGTCAGAGGTGCAAAAACACATTTTGAGTAGGATTTGAAAAGTGACAGCTGTCACATTCGTGTGGTGTTGCAAAAAAATGGCCATGTTGAAAATTTGGGGTCAAAATAATTAAAATTACGAAAGTTACGAGCGAGCGTAGCAAAATGTCAGTGTATGCACATGATTTTGCCATTTTTACATATTTTCATCCCAAATTCTCAACCTAGCCTTCTTATGACCCCACCTCATGAACAAGGTTGTTAAAAATTGTCAAATTCCACCCAAAAGGTTATTTCTTCAGGCGACCTCGATATCACCATTCAGGCTGGATGTGCATAATTCCACCAACATTTTTCTTGAGGTGGGATCGTGAAAAGGCCATGTTGAAAATGTGGGCTCAAAATCTGCAAAAACAGCAAAGTTGTGCATCAAAGCTGAAAATCCTATTGAAATACCTTGAACCCCACTAACCTTAGTTTCTCATATTGCAGTCAGAGGTTCCAGCAGAAGACATGTCTTCAATCGGAAAGTGGAGCTTCACCCTGGGACGTGATCAGTTGAGTGAAGGGTATGTGTATGGGGGTGGAGTGGGGGGTGCTTAGTGGGGGGTCAGATCAGCGGGACTGTTTTCTTTCTTGCATGTATAAAAAAAACACATTGAGGAACTTTTTTATTTAGTACAGAGTAGACAGCAATTGAAGGGGGTTGTCACTAGACACCAGGGAAATACATTTTTTTTTTCTGGGACGGCCATTACAAGGTGGGTGGTGCCGCTAGACACTAGGGAAACAAACAAAATATTACGGGAACTGGAGTCCGAGAGGGGTGCCACTAGACACCAAGGAAAGCAGACAGTATTCTGGGAACAGGGATCGGGGGGGGTGCCACTAGACACCAGGGAAACAAAATATTACAAAGATCACAGTCGGAGGGGGTGCCACTAGACACCAGGGAAAGGAAACAATATTACAGTAATGGCAATCTGAGGGGGTAGGTGCTACTAGACGCCAGAGAAAGGAAACAATATACGGGACTGCAGTCAGATGGGGGTGCCACTTGACACCTGGGAAAGGAAATAATATTACGGGGATGGCGATGGGAATTCCCTGCTATTCTAAAGATACGACGGGGGAGGGGGGAATATTACGGACTTCACAATGCTGAGGAAGCTTGGAGCGTTTTTCACAGATCCAGGCCCGACTCTTAAGTCTCAGGACCTTAAACCACACAGTTGTTCCCTTAAAGGTCAGTCTGCATCTGCTGCCCCACTTAACAGCTGTCAGATGGACACTGAAGATACCTCATCATGCTAAAACAAGGACTGTCAAAATACTTCCCCACCCTTCAAAGTACTACGGGGACGGCAATGGGGGGATGCCACTAGACCCCAGGGAAATGGCAGCTCACTCCTCTCACTGCAGCCTGCAGCACGAGTTCCAGCTGCAGCTGCAGAGGTATCAAGAAAGTCCTGCTGTTCTCATATAGATAACGTGGGTCAGTGGCTCCTCCCTCTAAGCTGTGGGGGAGAGAGAGAGAGAGAGAAAGAAAAGGTGGGGGGGGGGAGAGACTACATCTCCTTTAAGCTATGTATCTCCCCCACCCACATTATGGTGATGTGGGGTGGGTTAGGTTGTATTGTTTGTATGAAGAGGAGGAGAGAAATTACATTTTTATCTCTTTTTCAGATTCCTTAGACACTTGTGGTACATCAAGTTGTTACATTCTCAGTATATATTGACATCGGTACATATCAGGCTACATGGTCTTAATTCCTTGAGGTTCCTCGACTAGAGTTTTTAATTTTTTATTTGACACTTATATTATCAATTTATATTTAAATTATCATTTATATAGTCCTGAGGTTTTTGAAATTACTTGGGCCTTATATCTAGCTTGAGAGTACAGCTGGGTGACAGGTCCAGCTAGGTTTTACACATCACCACTGATGTTTTAAGACAACTTTACTGGTAAATTCTTGTCTATAATGCAAACATTGAAACTTCATGAGCCCTATAACAATCTTAGTTTGTCTTTAATCTGGGTGGGGGTTGCCTTTCAGTAATCACATCCTTATACTAACTGTGACACTCATAGCTTGATTTAGGAGTTATCTGCTTCAGCAGTGTTATCTTATGTCAATTAAATTTATATGCAGTAGGATTCTTTGTATGTGTGTTCCACCAAGCACGTCTGACCCAAGGTTCTTTCTGGCTGAAGGCAGTATGGTACTGTTTAACTTCTCTGACATCATCTTCTGTTTTTTTGTTGTTTTTTTAAATGAGTATTTTAAACCAATGGGCATTTTTTTCTGTTTTTCTCTGCATAATCTAGCTGTTATAAGTATTGTATTTTCTAAACAACTGTCATGAGCTTCTGAAGAAGGACTGGTTGGTCCGAAAGCTAGAGCACTTTGTTCTTGCTGTTACATCTATGTTGGTCCATTAAGGTATCAAATCATTTGCTTTTGGTATCTTTAGAGAAATTCAGTCTGCCTGCAGTACCACTTTGTGGCCACCAGAGAGAATTTCTTTAGAAATATTGTGCAGTATTTGGAATTATAATTATAATTAATTATTCATGAGCTGAACTAGCTCACTAATTTGCTGCAAATCTCCTGGTCTGTTGGTCTGAAATCTCTTAGAAATGACCAGCAGGGTAACCACACAGCTGATCGCACTCCACACACTGACAGTAGTGACGGCAAAACAAGAAGTGTTTTCACCACTGCTGTCAGTGAACACTATCAGTAATGGACGTGGTGCAGTAGTGATCGGCATACCAGAAAAACTTGATGGAACCGTGGCAATAAAAAAACAGCACCACTCCGACATGCCACCACGTCACCATCTCTGAGAGACGTTAGGAGATAACACCACTCTTAGCACACGGAAGTCTCAGCGCACGCTGACAAGCAAAAAGAAAATGACAAATACAGAAACCTATAAACAAGTGTCATTATTGCAATTAGACGTATAATCACAATAATGACCTCACAGCCAGTCATTTCCTGGGATTAATGACCGGCCTGTCGGGGTTGGCTCTCGGCTGCACCTCGGGCCACCCTCTCCCCCCCGACTGGTCATTAATCCCCAGGAAATGACCGGCTGTTCGGTCATTATTGCTTAAATATCTGACCACGTCAGTGGCTACAACTGTACAATAGGTCAGAGGCCCCTAACTAGTACGTAACACTTCCTGAACTACAGTGCCTAACATGCTCTGCACCCTATAAAAGGGCTTCCCACCCAACGGTTGTCCTTCTTTACTGCTTGCAGCAGAGCAGCATATAATTCATGGCAGGATGTCCTTTCGGGAGTCCATTCAACAAGCTTATTTTTCGACAGGGATTCACATCGCTATATTGGCAGTGATCATCGAACAAGTGATCAACCATCAACTTCAGCAGAATTCTTTGCACGTTCACAGTCACAGTGAGGAAGTGCCAGTCAAGGCCGGGTAGACTTTACCAACCGGTCAGTGCCTCATACCCCGCTCCTAGTGGGAAGACTTTGGCCAGAAACTCAACGCCCAGCATGTGGCATGTATTTCCATCCACACAAAATTCAGGAAAGAGATTCTTTTATTCCTGACTCTTGGCCTAAACAAGGAAAGGCAAAGAAAAAAAATTAAGAAACGTGGAGCCTTCTCAGGAGGCTTCCACAAAAGCTCCACCTCAAAGGCTCCTCGGTGTGGAAAGGGATTCTGATTCCAGTTCCCTCTCTAAATCAAACCCTTCTATATCTGTTTGGGAGTCAGGTGCCTCAGAACATGGGTCCTGCTGTAGAGGCCAGTTCCACAAAACAGTGAGACATAATGATTCAGTGGGGGGGGGAGACAGGGACTGTAATATTTCTTTAAACCCAGACTTTGAGGGGGCATCTTTTCCTGAATGGGCTCCCTGCATGATACTAAGGCCTGTCTGGAGGCTAGACTTTGGAAGGCACTGGACAAATATGCCAGACACAGGTTTCTCTGTTAGGGACCTCAAACTGCATCTCAGTTGCAAGCTAGCTCTTGCACTGGAATTTGATAAGTTGTCTTCAACTTCTTTGGGGAAAACTGGAAAGGATCTCAGACATGGCCTTGGCCATAGCCTGAGTTCCTGTCAAGAGAAATTGTTGAACTTGGTAGTGGGACCCTTGTCCCTGCTCAGAGCGGTGGCAAACGGGAGGTATCCTTAGACCCTTCCTATGTAAGGAACGTTGTTCCAGTACATGGCCTGTTAACTAGGTAATGCCAACACTGCTCTTTCAGCTGAGTATCACAGGGTGGTCCTCCAGAAGTTTCACCCACAGGCTGTTGTATTGGCGACCCAGGATGGGGCTAGTGAGGCAGAGGGACTTCTTTGTGGGGAGGCCCTTCTGAAGAACCTCAATAAGGAGAGACGCAGTTCTCCTTCCATTCTCTTAATACGTTTTTTTTTCCTTGGGCATTGTCGGAAGAGGCTCCGGCCACTCCTCCCATTGGTGTTCCTGCTTTCAACAAAGCTCCTGTGACTACCATGACTACTACTGTGGTCGGAGTGATAGAGGCAGATGCTTCAGGGCCAGGTCCACAGAACCAGAGGGGCTCCAACCCACCACTACAACCACACCAGCAAGTAAATATAGCTGTATCTACTCTGGTAGACAGCCTGTCTTTCACATTTAGTCCTCTGCAATTGGTGGACAGGCTCGCAGCATTTGCTTCAGACTGGGAAGTTATGTCCACCTCCATAACCTGACCCTCCTTTGATTTCTGAGACAGTAAGGAGTTATGGCATGAAGTTCATTTTAGTATCCCCATTTCATGGTACACCCCAGCTTGCCCCTTTTCAGCCAAAGATCATGCCCTAATCTCCAAGGAGGTGCAGTCTCTGCTTTCAGAAGGTGCAGTCCTTCCTGCATCTTCCTCCTTTTCTATGTTCCTAAGCTCCCCATTTCTCATCCCCAGAAAGGATAGAGTTATGTGGCCGGTAAGTATTTTGAGACAATTAAATGCTGACATGGAAGATGGAGGGTATCTGTCTGCTCAGGGACGCTATTCTCCAGGGAGACTTTCTTATTCAGGTGGACATCAAAGACGCGCATTTTGCTGTCCTGGTCCACTCCACAGACCAGCACTGGCTGGGCTTCAAACAGGAGAGAGTGACTTATCAGTTCACCTGCCTTCCCTTCAGTTTTTCTCTAGCCCCATGGTGTTTTGCCAAGGTGCTGAAGCTGTCATAGTCTGCCTTACATCTGTGGAGATCAGGTTCCCTGACCCAGTGGTCCTGCAGGCTACAGCAGCTCTTGTGGTCCAGTTTCTCAAACTGCTGAGCTTCATGATCAGGCTACGGAAGTACTCCTTGGTTCCAGCTCAATTTATCAGGAAGGACTCCTCAAACTTCTCCTATCGAAGCTGAAAAACCTCTAGAAATGTATTTATTTCATTTTGTTTACCAGGTAGGTGCACTAGACAAGACCTTTGCCTATTTTCAGGCACGACCCTGGAGAATCATGAAAAAGGAGGTTATCAGAAACATTATACAGAATACAGGGTGACATATACAGTTGCATATCAGTAAGCAAAGAAATACCCAAAAGAACAAAAATATGAAATATAATAATTGGGAGACATAGTGTGAGGTTTAGGGCAGTAAAACACAATACCAAGCTCAATAAAGGTTAAAAACATAATAACGAGCTCAAGAAGATTACATGCCTTGGATTTTATGATCAGCAATGCAGACAAGTGCAACAGCTTAGTAGACTTACTGATGTCAAAGTCAAGTCGGAGTTTATTGGCAGGAAACAAACTCCATTGAGCAAGCTCATTTACAAGGAGGTCCTGTGAGACTAGTAATGTACAATGCACATACAATAAGCCAAGGCCAAACATATAACAGGAATTCACAGGGCAGTATACATTAACATACAGCTTTCTAAGGAAAATATATACATGGAGTAGGATAAGTTAAGACATTGTGGAGCAACAGTCAGGCATACAGCTTCACAAGGGAAAATATATACATGAAGCAGGGTAGTTTACAAGGTCAAGACGTTGCGGTACACAGTCAGGCATTAACAGTCAGGTAGATGGCACGGTTAGCAGTACGCAGTAATTAAAACTTCCAGTGATAAAAGTAGCGATGAGAAAGCCTGGAAATGAGGAAATGGGATTATAGGAGAGAAGAGAAGGAGGAGTCAGCCGTGAGTAAAGGGAGGAGGTGGAGAGGAAGGTAGGCCAGGTAGGGATAATAGTGGGGGGGCCTGTGTTGTCAAGAAGATTGGAGGGGGTGGCCCTGAATGGCGGAGAGGAGGTGGAGTGGCTAGGTAGGCTAGGTAGGGTAGCTGTGGTAAGGGTGGATAGGGAAGAACAGTCTGGAAGGCAAGTAGGACAGTGGTCAGGTAAGTAGAGATCGAGGTGTGGGGGTGTAGATCTGGTAAGATGAAGAGAGGGGAAGAGTAGGTGAGTCAAGGTAAGTATATGGAGAGGGGACCTTAAGTGAGGTAACCCATGACAGTGATGAGAGAGGGTGATGGAAAACTGACAGGGTAGAGCATAACGGTAAGTAGCATTGACAGGAGTCGCATAACTTGGTAACAAGTAGTTTTTTGAAACTGCTCAGAAGTAGCTGAAGCAGCCTGAGGATAGACTGGGCTTTGTTCCAGGCTTTTGGTAGGGCATGACTTATGGCCGAGCCCCCAACGCGGGTGCGGATGCTCGGGATCTCCAGCATAATGTAAGTGGTACTACGGAGTGTGTATAAGGAGGCAGTTCGCCGGAAGAGTCAGATGAGAGCTGACAGTTTAGGTCCAAGATGCTGAGGGAACTCATGTAAAGGACCAGATCATCAACATATTGTTGGTTGTTCAAGCAACAGTGGGTTCCTGTTCTGGAACTTGCCAAGTTGATTGGTCAAATGTCCTCCTCCATACAGGCCATTTTTCTGGGCCCCTTGCACTACAAAGCCCTGCATCACTTGAAAGTACAGGCCCTTAACCAATCCACCTCCTGCGATGCCCTAGGTCCCCTTCCGGGGGAAGTGAAATTGGAACTGATCTGGTGCTTTTGCCAGGCAGATAGTTGGAACAGGACAGCAATCTTCAGAGCCTTTCCCAAGTTATAGAATCAAATGCTGCAAAGCCATCAGGAGCTGGGACCCATTAGGCCTACCAGAGCAGGTAGCAGCAGATCTGTGCTGCACTGGGGGCCATTGAAAGGCCTCCCAAGAATTCCCACTTCCCTGCCAGGTTAGGCAGTGTCAGGGGGAGCAGAGGGAGGTTATGCAAGCCAGCAGTGGGCAATGACAGTGGTATTGAGGGGGACCCAGTCTGTTAGAGCATGCTGCAGCAGCTCAGAGGTGACAGTGGGGCCATCAAAAGACGCCCCCAAAATCAGGCACACTAAAAGTCTGTGCCAGACAAGGCAGTGCATTTAAGGATTGAGGCAGACAGTAAAAACCCACCTCTGAACAAGACATGCAGGAGGGGTTAGGTGGATTCCGTGAACAAGGAGCACCCATCCCCATCCCCATCTGTCTTAAAGGTACAAGGATTGGGGGGGGGATTCTGTTCTGTTGTTGCCCCTTTCACATGTAGCAGCTGTAAGTTAAAGAGGTATACTTTTCATATCGAATGTCAAACTCAACAAGAACATTTCAGACTTTTCCAGGTTCTGTGTGAAAATTCAAACAGTCGAACTTTGAAAGGTTTGCACAGATGTATAAAGAATTGTAACCTGGACTGTTTACTCCTACTGTTATAAAAGTGTTTGTGCATTTTCAAGTCTCCCCAGATGGCACAGAAATGGTGAAAGTAAACAGGCTTTTATATCCTGTGCAAGCTGTGTAACTATTTGAGAACTGTTTGAAGTGCATTCATGCCTGACAGTACTTCTGTGACCAAACATCCGCTGTACATCGGTTTTACCTTTCAGTTTGGGTCCTGTTGCATTATGGTGAGTGTTATGATGACCAATGGGAGTTAGTAGGTGTCTCTTGCATGAACCCCCTATCCATCTGGCAATACTGCCAAGTAAACGAAATCAGTTTTGCATGTAATCAATCCCTATGCCTGATCTCTAAACCTGATCTCAAGGGTATCTTAAATTTCTCAAAAGCAGTTCTACAGCTGCTACAGTCTGGACAGTAACCAATTTAAAAATTTTTAAACCGGATTAACAGATAAACCAGTGTGAAGTACTAGTGTGGACACCTGCCTTAAACCAGACAGTGACAAAGTGGGATAAAAAAGCTGATTTGTCACTCTAGATCTGATGCCAGCTTTGGCCACGTTTGTGATTTCTTTTCCTTTTTTTTTTAAGTGTGTTATGACAGCAACTTGACAGATGCTCTGTTTAGGACTATCTACAGAATAATAAGCAACTTGAAAAATCCAAGCATGATGTACATTTCCATTGAGAAAAGGTAGGCACTCTGCATTACATTGTATTAAACACTGCTCCTTGGTAATTAAAGTTTTCAGCATGGAAAACATCTATAGTAATAATGCATTAGCATTCGTGTATGGTTTTGTGAAGTATTTAATAAGATTTATGTTTAGAAAGCAGAGCATTGTGTTCCCATTTGGCAAGATAGGCTTTTGAGAAGAGCACAGTGGAGACAAGTTCATGGTGATTATATTAATGGAAATGCCCCCCAAGTACATTGTGGTTCTGATAAAACTTTACTTCAAATGCAAAACTGCTGTCAACCTGATTAAGGCTATATGTTTTGACCAAGAAAAGACTCGAACATTATACTGTAATGTATCCTGTTTTTGTGTGCTGTTCAACTTTTATCTCAAGAGTGTGTAATAAATGTGTATTCGCGCATATGTACGTGCTTGCATGTTTATGGGGATAAATAACAGGCATTTGTCAATGCCAAATGTTCGCCATCTGGGTATCACCATCAACCAGGCCAAGTCCCATCTGGTCCCCTCTCAGAGGCTCCAGTTCATCGGGGCCATCCTGGACATGACCACTGGCGTGCCCTTTCTGCCACTGGACAGGGTGGACACCCTCCAGGCTCATGCAAGTCTGCTGTCCGGTCGCAGGCGGGTCAGCGCCAGATCAGTCCTTTGCCTCCTCGGGCTCATGCCGACTGCTATTCTGACAGTCCCTTGTGCTCGGCTCCATATGACGACCTCTCAGTGGACACTTCGGTCTCAGTGGGACCAGATGTTGGACGACCTAGACCAAGAAGTCCTGGTTTCCAACCCCATGGTTCGGGACTTGCAGTGGTGGATGGTACAAGAGAACCTTTGCCAGGGAACTCCCTTCTGCCTCAAACCTCCCTCCCAAACTTTGACAACAGACGCCTCAGGAGATGGTTGGGGAGCCCATCTAGGGTCTCACAGGACTCAGGGCTCTGGGTCCAGGCTCAAGCAAACTCTTTATATAAACATGCTCGAGCTCAAGGCCGTTCAGTGTGCTCTCCAAGCTCTGAACTTGTATGTGCTTCCCGGTCATCTGGCTGTCCAGACGGACATCATGTGCATAGTCTGGTACTTCAACAAGCAGGGAGGAACGTGTTCCTACCCTCTATGCAGGGAGGCAATGAGAGTTTGAGATTGGGCTGTGCAATACAACCTTCACATGATGGCAGTTCATGTTCCGCGGGGGTCGAAAATACGCTGGCAGACCACCTCAGCCGGTCATCAGCAAAGGCTCACGAATGGGAACTGGATCGGGGGTAGTAGATCTCTTTCTGCGCTGGGGAACACCTCAGGTAGACCTGTTTGCGTCTCCTCACAATGCAAAACTTCCTGCCTTCTGCTCGCTCGCTCCAGGGCGAGGCATTTTTTGGAGGGATGCTCTGTCTCTAGACTGGAAGGACAAATTTGTGTATGCCCCCCCCCCCCGATTCCCTTGATTCCGAGGGTCTTACACAAACTCAGCTCAGAAGGAGCTCCCATGATCCTAATCGCTCCTTTCTGGCCCAGGCAAGTTTGGTTCTCTCTTCTGCAACAGTATTCAGAGGAACCTCCACTTCCTCTGTTGCAACTCTTGTTGACTCAGGATCAGGGACCCTAATTCATCCAGGTCTCAAGTCCCTTCAGTTGCATGTGTGGCTCCTGCAGACGTAGCTCAAGTCCGATTCGGGGTCTCCCCCGCTTGTGGCTGAGATTCTGCTGGAGGCCAGAAAGCCCTGCACTAGATCTGCCTACGCCATGAAATGGAAATGGTTCTCGATTTGAGCCTCTTCCAAGGATTTTGAGCCATTCTCGTGCCCTGTAGGGAGAATTCTGGACTATATGCGTCATCTCTTTGACCTAGGTCTCAGCCATTCCTTTTTGAAAGTTCACATGGTGGCTATTTCCGCTTACCATGTTCCTTTTGGGGACAGAACTTTTGCACAGCTGGAAGTCTCTAAGACTTTTCTTAGAGGGGTTCTCCATTTGAGACCCCCTATTCGCGTTCCTGCCCCTCCTTGGTATCTGAATTTTATTCTTGGAAGCTTACCCTGCCTCTTTTTGAACCGGCAGCCTCAGCAGACTTGAAGTTCCTATCCTGGAAGACTCTCTTTCTAGTGGCCATTACTACAGCTCAACGTATTTCCGAGCTTCAGGCCTTGATGTGCAAAATCCTGTATTTGATTTTTCACAAGGAACATGTGGCTCTGCGTACCAACCCTAAGTTTCTCCCAAAGGTGGTAGCGGAATCTACGCTAAATCAATCCATTGAGCTACCTGCTTTCATTATGCAACACTCCAATCAAGGGGAGTACCTCTTGCATACTTTGGATGTTCATAGAATACTGAGATACTACACCACTAGGATGAAGGATCTCAGGAAATCTGATCACTTTTTTGTCTCTTTTGCTCAGAAAGAGAAGGCAATGCTGTTACCAAGCAATGCCTATCTAAATGACTGGCTCATTGTATCACTTTCTGTTACAACAAGTATCACAAGACCCTGCTGGGTCAAGTCAGAGACCATTCCACTAGGAGTGTCGATGCCTCTGTGGCTTGTTTCAAGAATGTGTCAGTGGCTGACATTTGTGCAGCTGCCACTTGGACTTCTGTCCATACCTTTATGAAACACTACAGTTTGGACATTGCCTCTCACCATAGGGCAGGCTTCAGGCTGGCCATTCTGCAAGGTCTCCTTTCTTGAGACCCTTACAGCTGGAGGTTCTATGGTTGTGTAGTTTTCCTCCTCCCGTGTGCTTCTCCTTGTTCCAGACTGCTTGGGACTCAGTACTATATGTAATTCCCTACTGCAAGAGCCCTCTCGAAGTAAGATAGTACAGTTACGTAAGAACTTACCGTAACAGCAGATCTTCGAGAGAGGCTGTTGCAGTAGGTAATGCCTTCCCACCCTCCATCCCCCTTAGCTTTTTCAGCTCCTTTTCCAGGAAGGGAAATATCCACTTCTCTCTCGTCTTGCCTTTTTTGGGCCTTTGGCGGGAAAGAACTGGAAGGCGAGCGTGGGGGACTGCCCCTTTATACTAACGTGCCTGACACCGGTCACCTGACGTGGGAGCAGTCCCCCGCCAGAGACTACTAGCTAGAAATTTTTCCGTGGGGTCCTGACGCCTGCCAGCTTCCTACTGTAAGAGCCTCTCTCGAAGATCTGCTGTTACGGGAAGTTCTTATGTAACTGTACTTTATTTTACCCATCTTATTAATTACCAAAATACTCTTTGAAGGAAGGGCAAAGCGACTGCTCAGACCCTTCCAGAGGGCTCTCACAAGCAGGAGCTTCTCAAGATACTTCAGGCTTCAGAGGATGTTGGCAAGCACCTCCTCAGAGCCACCTATGACATGGCTGACACTACAGCCCAAGCAACTCTGCCTGTGGCTTTGCCAATGAAGTCCAACAAAAGGTGTTAAATGCCCCTTTTGTGGATCACAAACGTTTTGACCCAGATGTGCAGGACACCATTAACTAGCTGCAGGCTTCTGGAAGGGACATTTGGTCTGTCCACTCCTTGTATCATACACAGCCCAGGAGTAGACCACAGTCCTCCTTTTGGAAGCCCTCCAACAGGTCGGGTCACAGAGGCACGCTTCAGGATAAATGCACGGCAGAGCTAGCTCAGCCTTATCTGCTTCCTCTTCTTTCGCTGGCCCCTCAGCCAAGCAGCCCAGAGGCAGCAGTGCAGCCCCTGCTGCTGATTCAGCCCCTGCCTAACTCCTTGCAAGACCCTCCTCCTCCTCCTCTCCCTCCCTTGAGCCAGGACATGGTGGTCAGAGGCAGGTTCAACATCTGTTTGCCCCAATTGAAAACCATCACAAAAGATGCTTGGATTCTGCAGATAATTGAACAGGGGCATGCTCTTGAGCTTCTAGAGCAGCCTCCAGACCACACAGCGGTACTCAGGGAGGAGGTCCTCCCACTGATGCACAAACCGCCCATAGAACCAGTGCCCAGGTGGCAGAGGAACAAGGGGTTCTATTCCAGGTTCTTTCTGGTTCCCAAGAGAACAGGAGACTTTAGGCCCATTCTAGACCTCAAGGAACTGAACTTTTTTATCCAGTACAAAAGGTTCCGGATGGTCACTTTGCATGGTCTTCTCCCACTGCTCAAGCAGGGTGACTGGCTATGCTCTCTTGATATGCAGCATACCTATCTGCACATCATGGTTCTCCCCGGCCAGGGGCATTACCTGTGGCTCCTGTTCTAGGGGGAGCATTACCAGTTCAGGGTATTGTCCTTTGGCTTATCCTCTGCTCCACGGATCTTTACCAAGTGCTTAGCAGCTGTGGCAGTGGTACGATGGCCTGTATGTGTTTCCACACCTGGATGACTGGTTACTGAAAGACCAGTCCAGGGAGCTCTTGCTGTTCACTCTGGAATGCACCCTGCAGTTGTTCCACTCCTTGGGCATCATGGTCAGTCAACCCAAGTCTGTACTGACTCCTCCTTGGAGATTACAGTACATAGGGGCAGTCCTGGACTCTACTCAGGGCAAGGCCTTCCTTCGTCAAGACAAGGCAAGACTGCCTTTTTGCCCAGGCCCAGGAGGTGGCACAGAGCCAGCATGTTCCAGCCAGAACTTTCCTCCGGCTGCTAGGGCTCATGGCTGTGGCCATTGTGACGGTCCCCCTGGCCAGGTTGCATATGAGGATTCCACAGTGGACCCTCAGGGTTCAGTGGTATCAGCATTCAGGCAATCTAGATCAGCCGGTCCTTGACTCCTCGCCCGTTTGCACAGTGCTTCACTGGTGGATGAACCCGGCCAATCTCTTAAAGGGAGTCCACTTTCTTATCCCCACCCCTCAACAGATCCTCACCACAGATGCTTCGGGACAGGGTTGGGGAACCCATCTGGGTCCCTATCAGACCCAAGGCCTCTGGTCCCATGGGAAGACTCACCTCCACATAAATGTTTTAGAAATGAGGGCAGTTCTGTATGCCTTACAGGCCTTCCAGAACCATCTCTCCCCAGGTCCTCTGTTGGTGCAATTAGACAATCTCCGTGTAGTTGAGTACATCAACAAGCAAGGGAGGACCCGCTCCTATCCTCTGTGCCAGGAAGCAATGCAGGTCTGGTAATGGGCTCTAGATCATGGTCTAGAACTATCAGTCATCCTTGTGCCAGGCACCAAAAATGCCTTGGCAGACAGCCTCAGCTGGTCACAGTCCAAAGTGCACAAGTGGGAACTGCTGACCTCAGTCACAGAAGACCTGTTCGACAGGTGGGGTCATCCAGAGTTGGACCTTTTTGCGTCCCCACTCAACACAAAACTGCCGCATTTCTGCTTGGTAGATCTAGTGCCTGGAGTTTTCTGGTAGAGGCATTGTCCCTTTCCTGGAAAAGGAGGTTTCTTTACACATTCCCTCACTTCCCTCTGATTCAGAGGGTTCTCATCAAACTACATATGGAGGGTGCCACCCTGATTCCGGTGGCCCCATTTTGGCTGCAGTAGATACGGTTTCCATTGCCGCAGCAATTGGCTGCGGAACTGCCAGGTCTCCTGCCCCTCTACCGAGACCTGTTGACACAGGCACAGGGGACCCTGGTCCATCCAGACCTCAAGTCCTTCCATCTGCATGCATGGCTCCTGAGGACATAGCCATTGCTCAGTTTGGAGTGTCCCAGAAGGTGGCTGATGTCCTGGTGGCTGCCAGAAAACCTTCTACCAGGGCCACTTATTATACGGAGTGGAAGTGGTTTGCTATCTGGGCAGCTTCTCACCAATCAGACCCTTTCACCTGTCCGGTGAGCCAGGTTTTGGAGTATCCCCCGACCTTGTCTGATGCTGGTCTCAAATACTCCTCCCTTAAAATGCACCTGTCTGCCATATCAGCCTTTCATGTGCCCATTGCTGGCCATATTGTGGCACAGCTGGATGTGGCCCGTACTTTTCTAAGAGTCATTCTCTGCTTGAAGCCTCCCATCTTGAACCTGGTTCTGGCTTGGGGCCTCAGTTTTGTTTTGGAGAAGCTGACCCTGCTTCCTTTTGAGCCAGCCGCATCATGCGAGCTACGCTTTCTGTCATGTAAAGTGTTATTTTTAATTGCCATTACTTCTGCTCAAAGAATTTCAGAGCAACAGGCTCTCATATGTGAGCAGCCTTATTTGATTTTCCACAAAGACAGGGTCTCTTTGCATGCTAATCCTAAGTTTCTTACTAAGGTGGTGTCTAAGTTTACCCTAAACCAATCCATCCACCTGCCTGTTTATTATCCAGAGCTTGCCAGTCCAGGGGAAACATTGCTCCATACTTTGGATGTGCATAGAACTTTATGTTAGTATACACACCGTATCAAGGACTGCAGGAAGGCCAAATAGTTGTTTGTTTCTTTTACCACTAGTAGAGAAGGCGCTGCAGTTTTGAAACAGTGCTTGTCCGAATGATTGGCCAACCGTATTATTTTTTGTTACAGGAAGTAGGGTACGGAACTTCCTGGGGTTGTTAAGGGCCATTCCACCGGGGCATGGCTACTTCAGTTGCCTGTTTCAGAGGAAAATCTGCAGCTAAGATTTGTGCTGCTGCCACTTGGAGTACTGTCTGCACTTTCACCAAGCACTACAGTCTGGACATTGCCTCCCGAAGAAGAACAAGCTTTGGCCTTGCTGTGCTTCAGGACCTTCTCTCTAAGGCCTCTGGCCTCCTGCCACTCAGACTGTCCTCGCTCACAGCACTGTTTGGGACTCATTCCATAGGTGTGACCTGATGACAGAGATTTTCCTGAAGATAGAACAGTTACGTAAGTACTTATCATAACAATAAATCTTTGAGGAAATCTCTGTCATCAGGTCATACCATCCCTCCCTCCTCCCTCCTTCCCTCTTCTCTCTCTCTCTCTCT
Organism: Neoceratodus forsteri; assembly: GCA_016271365.2. Lineage (NCBI taxonomy): Eukaryota > Metazoa > Chordata > Ceratodontiformes > Ceratodontidae > Neoceratodus > Neoceratodus forsteri. The sequence goes on along the minus strand of JADMNL010000025.1, from coordinate 3,517,235 downwards.
CCCTCCCTCTCCCTCCAGCTCGGCTGCCCTGTTGCTCCAGGCTTTCTGCTTGCTGGGCATCTTTTCTCTCTTCTCGGTTCTATTGTGAAACTCCTTCCTCTCATGGTCTCCAGCTACGGAAAGAACTGAGGAGGGAGCAGATCGCCTGCACTTTTATAAGGTGAGTGACATTGGAGCCTGATGTCGGCATGCATGGCCCCTAGTAGACTGCTGCAGAAAAACTTCCATGAGATCCTAGTGCCTGACGACTAAGTTCCATAGGTGTGGCCTGATGACAGATATTCCCTTGAAGATCTACTGTTACGGTAAGTTCTTCTGTAACTGTTCTTTTGCTTCAGTGGCTCCTATCTGTTTGGTCAACAGGCAGAACAGTCCCTTGAGGCCTCTCAGAAGACCACAATGGCCATCAAGACTTCTCATCCTGCCCCTTATCACCCCCAGAAGAGAAAAAGGTGATGTTTTTATCACAATAAACAAAGTCCCAGCCTTGCCAGATGCAAAAATAAAAAGCAACCAAAGACACAGGCCCCGAAAGCACCCAGTGCCACTCTCTGAAATTCCGTCCGCACTCCTGTTCAGCACTCATGTTGGACCTTCTCGCAAAGGACATTGTGGCCTCTTGAGTAACAGGGCAGTGTAAGTAGTGCTAGAGGTGGAGCGCAACGCAGGCTTCTACTCCCATTACTTACCCATTCCGAAAAAGTCAGGGGGTATGCGCCCCATTCTCAGCCTCAGAAAACTGAACAAGTTTATACAGTTGGAGAAGTTCAAAATGATCTCCCTAAGGACTCTGCTGCCGCTCCTCAAGCCGCAGGATTGGTTGGCTTCCCTGGACAAGCAGGATGCCAACCAGCATATCCTGGTCCAGCCTAGCCACCACAAATTTCTCTGCTTTGTAGCTTTGGGTCAGCATTACCAATTCCAGGTCCTGCTCTTTGTGCTATCCTCAGTGCCTCGGGTCTTTACAAAGTGATTTGCAGTTCTCATGGCACACTTTTGAAAGCTCGGACTCCTAAGTTTTTCTTTATCTGACGGTTGTTAGCCAGCCCATCCAAGCAGGACACAGAACAAGCAGTGGTCACAAACTCTCAGTTCCTGACCTCCATGGGCGTCTTGCTAAATCTAGAGAAGTTCCAGCTGCAACCCTCCCAGCAGTTCCTCTTCATTGAAGCCCTCCTGAACACCACCAGGGCGAGGGCCTTTCTTCCAGAGGACAGGCGGAAAGCCATCCTTCAGATGGCTCAGTTCATCATGGAGCACAAGTCCATTCGGGCTCGCTCCATGCAGCGAATGTTAGGTCTCATAGCATCTTCTGTCTTCATGGTAACTCTGGCCTGACTACATGTGAGAACCACACAGTGGATGCTCAGCATGCAGTGGTCCCCAGTGACGCATCCTCAGTCTTATCCCATCAAGGGGACAAAGCCTCAAGTTCAGTCACATGAGCGATGGATGCAGGATGGTAATCTCTTCCAAGGTCTCCCATCTTCTCGACCAGAGCCTCAGATAACCTTTACCACAGACGTATCTCTGCTGGGATGGGGAGTCCATTGTCAGGGCCACCACACTCAGGGAGTCTGGAGCCCTAGAGAGTCCCACCTCTACATCAATGTGTTGGAGATCAGAGCAGTCCTTTATGCCTTCCGGGCCCTGGCGGTCTTCGTCTGCCACAAGATAGTCCTCCTCCAGACGGACAACAAATTTGTCATGTACTACATCAACAAACAGGAAGGAACACACTCTTATCCTTTGGAACAGGACATTCTGAACCAGGCAATTTATCTGCCAGGGGCTTAGAACAGTCTAGCAGACGAGCTCAGCCGGACAGAAGCAGATCCTTACGAGTGGTCATTGGCACTAGACATCGTGCAATCTCTGTTTGACGAGTGGGGAACCCAGATGTGGACCTTTTTGCGTCACCCCTCAACGTAGTACTACCTAGATTTTGCTACAGAAATCCAGAACATGGTATTTTTCATCAGGATGCATTCAGGCTGCGGTGGACAAATCACTTTCTGTATGCAGTTCCTCCTATCACTCTAGTTCAGAGGGTACTGCTCAAGCTGGAGGCACACGGGGCGCCAAAATGATTTTGGTCGCGCCATGCTGGGCTTGAGAGATATGGTTTCCTCTGCTCAACAAATTGTTAGTCAGCCCTCCGAGAACCCTCCGTCTCTGAACAGCCCATCTGATGCAGGTGTCCCTGGTTCACCCCAGCCTGTGCTCCCTTCATCTCCACACCTGGCTCCTGAAGAGATAAAAGTGGGCAGGTATAAAGTGTCTCAGAGGGTCACTGAGATTCTTCTGACTACTCATAAGCCCTCTACCAGAAAGACTTACACAGCCAATTGGGAAGGTTTTTTTGTTATGAAAGACATTTTGCACACGAGGCCCCCAGTCAGGAAACCCATTGCCGCCTGGGACCTCTACCTTGTGTTGGACATGCTCATCCATAAGCCCTTTGAACCCTTGGCTATGTGTGACCTCTGCCCACAGAGTCTCTGAGATACTGCACTGGTCACAGATCCTCAGTATACTGTTTTCTATAGGGACAAGATGGTTGTCCGCACACATACCAAGTTTTTACCTAAGATGCTGTTTGAGTTTCACTTAAACCAGCCTTTGGTTCTGCCTACATACTTTTCCAACTTCCAGAATGAAGAGAGCACACCCTCTGCTCTCTGGATATTAAAAGAGCCTTAATGTTCTACCTCAGTACAACTATGGATTTCCAGCACTCTAAGCATCTCTTTGTTTTTTTTCACCCCAATTGACTGGGTCAGCCGGTTACGATCATATGCATTTCTGCATGGATTGTCAGTTGCCTCCTTCACTGCTGTTCTTTGGCGGAGGTCAAACTGGAGGGCCAGGTTCATGCTCACTCTACCAGAATGGTTGCTACGTCCTTGGCAGAGATTCGCTCCGTTCGTATCGCTGATATTTGCAGAGCTGCCACTTGGAGCACAGTGCACACCTTTGTCAAGCACTATATACCCTGGATGTCCATGCCAGACAGCATGACTCTTTTGGCAGGACAATCCATAATGGACTTCTGTCCTGAGTGAACTCCAGCTCCTACCACCCTGCCTGGGGGACTTTCATCTTTGCTTGGTACTCTAACCCATTGGTGTGAATCAATGGTGAAGATTGATTCCTGGAAGATATTAAAATGACATATGCACCTTAATTCTTGATATTCAAGGAAGATTTTCACCATTGATTCACACACCCACCCTCCATCCCCCAGGCTCACTCTTTCTGTTTGTTGGTCTTCACCCCTTGTTTTTGGTTTGGACTGTGAAGACACTGCTTTCTTTGTTGTTGACCCTTCTTACGCAGGTCACTAGGCTGCTTTTTGTGCCCTTTAGTTACGTGGTATTAGTGAAGTTGTTGACACCACACCTCCTCAGTAAAAAAGGTACTGAGGTGGTTGAGGGCTGGTGCCGAGGTAAGACATGCAGCGAGAGCTCGTCTCATGGTACCACGCATGCATGATGCATCCTACCTCGGCGCCAACCCTCCTGAGAAAATCTGGCTCCCGCAGGGTCCTAGCGCCTCCAGCTCAGAACCCATTGGTGTCAATTAACGGTGAAGATGTTCCTAGCAGATAAAGAATTACAATGAGTATGTATTTTTAATTTTTCTCAAGTTCGCACATCTCTAACCATGGCTCCATGTGCCTGTCCCAGTTACCAATGTTCAGATTAATAAATAAATAACCAATAAATGTAGTCTGCTGAACAGCCTTCCATTATGCTGTCAAATCCATGCAGTCTTTTGCACGATACCTCACAGTCTGCATCTTATATTTCAGATTTAACTTCACTTTAAGACATATGGATGTAACTTGTGAAGCTTACGATCATTTCCGATCCTGTCTGACCGATCTGGAACACATCACAGATGGCAAAACAAAATTTACCATTGAGCCTGTTCCCATCACCTTCCCACAGCGCCTTGTTTACGAGCGTGTTGAGCAACTGGTAAGTGACTAGTATTGGGCTGACTGGGCATAAGTCAGAACATATCCAACCTTGTTATGGTACATTAGATTTCTTCATCAGGGTCATTCATTAAAGCATATACAGTTTTTTAATTTTTTTTTTCAAAATTGCATTTCAAAAGACAAATGCTAGGGAGGGCAGCCGGTTCCTATCTAGGGTCAACCCACAAGCTTACTACAGGCAAGAGAGTGCAGCTAATCCCTGTCTAGAGTCAGCTCATATTTGTGCTGCAGACTAGGAAATTGGTATGGTTGCTGCTGATCCCTGTCTAGGGTCAGCTTACATTTTTACTGCAGTTTAAGAGAGCAGTGGAGATTGGAGCATCGAGGGCTAGCTGCCTAGGCAAGTAGGGAATTGCAGCTTTTACAGTCATCCTCATCAAGATTTATTTACGGAAGTGCCTGTACGTTGGGTGAGTAGGCCACGGGTCAAAAGGATGTGGGGGAATAAGAACATGTACAGGCATCAGGGCAGTGGGGAGAGGGTGGTGTGCTGTATTGGTTGTGGGAGGGGGCCATATTCTTGGAAACAATGTGGGTAACAGAGGGCTGTCAGCATGCAGGAGCCTGGAGCACCTAAGGGCAGAAATTAGGCAGCTCAGATGGGAGCTGCAGAGGCTGGCATGGAGCGTAGAAGGCACAGGGCAGGAGAGGAAAAAAGACAAATGGGGGATGCCCAGGAGAGCGAGGTCAACGGGCAGGGGAGGGGTTTAGCAGTGATCACCCAAGATCTTCACCAGTGGTTATCTCAAGTCATCAGGTCCCACCAAAGGAAATTCAGCGCCGGTAAAGCAAGATCCACATGGAAGATTTTCCAGCAGTACCACTGGGGTAGCCCATGCCGATGTCACTCGTCAATGTCATCAACACCATAAAGGTGTGAGCGGCCCCGCTTCCTTCTCAGTTCTTTCCCACCATCGACTCAGATTGCATGGGTCTCCACGGACGCTCCACCACAGTTCACGCCATTTTTGCCTTGCCTACGCTTGTGTATTTTACCTCAGTGTTTAGAATCTCTTTTAAACAAGAGATTCCTTTACCCAGTTTATGTTGAGAGTTTCTTCTTCCACTACTCTCTTCCATCACTGCCACTGCAGAATGAAGATTGCTTCTTCTGACAACCACAGTGTGTTGTGCCTGACACGACGCCTCTCAATGGGAGCTCTGCCAGAAATTTAACCTCACGACCCTCAGGCGATGCAAGAAGGCTTTGGAACTTTTCCTCTTGGTGCAGCTGGTAGTGAGCTCTGGGCAGGGGTCCTCTGGGATCCCACCTCCCAGTCGTTGGTGGGTTCGTTGAGCTCCCACGCCTCCTGGGTCCAAGACAGGTGCTCAGGGAAACATCACAGCAAGACCATGAACGGGACTGCTCCCCCCGGCGGCGCTCCTGATCCCCTATGGACTCTTCCTTCTCAGGGAGCTCCTCATCGGCTGCTGCTGCTGCCACACTGACACACTCTGCTCTCCAGGCCTCTGCTTCTCCCAGGCCCCTACCAATAGCACCTCCTCCTGCATCTCAGGGAGACCGGCCTTTGACCCTCACGTCATCAGCCCTCCTTATTCGTCGACCCTCAGGTTGTCGGCGATGGGCCGCCCATGAAGACTGATGCTTCTCCAGACCCTCTGATGTTGGGGCCGTCGGGTTCTTTTGACCAGTCAGTGGGCTCGTTGTGCCTTGTGCCAATGACCCCTCCACCATCGACGTCCCTTTCTCCTGCCATTGACATCACTGATCTTTGGGCCAGAAGTAATACAGCCCTAGCACATTAGTTATGCTCCTATAGTCCTGCGCTCTGTAGGCCTTCGCTGGCCCCTTGTTTGTCAGACCTCGAGCTGGAACAGGCAACATCGAGAAGGATTACCATCCTGATTTCATCCTCCCTGAGAAAGAGGAGGAAGAACCTCTTTCCTCTGATGAGTCTACTGCCTCTTCAGTGAGCAAGGACTTTGTTCAGCATACTTCCAGGTCCCCTCCTGAGGATCCTACCTTTTGTAAGGTCAGGAAGCAGCTGTCCACAGCTATGGGCTCCCATACTGAGGAAGAGGTTGCCACCAGGAGAGAACTAGTGGACTTCTTGGGGATTCCAGAATCTCCCCCTCATGGTCATCTTTCGAGCTCTAAGGAATGCCACAACTGCGGCTTGGCACTGTCCAGACATGGTTCCTACCATACCCCACAGGGCAGATCAACTTTATGATGCCCTTCAGGGCCTGCCTTTTTATGCTGCCCAACCTGAGACCGATTCCGTGGTAATTGAAGCAGCATGTACCAGATCCAAGGTGCCCAAGTGCTTTATCTCCCTCCCCTCCGAATGGAATCCCAGCAGATCGACCTTCGGGGTAAGTGGTTTATGCCTCCTCTACCTTGGGGCTTTGGATTGCCAGCTATCTTTCACACATGATCAAGTCCCAAAACACCACCTGGAAGAGGGGCAAGGTGGCTGCTCAGGCCCTCTCAGTCTGTTCCAGAAACATGAGGCTCTCAAATTTTTACAGGCCAATGAGGACATCAGTAAGTACCTCCTCAGGACCTCGTATGATACTTCTGATACTGGAGCCAGGGCTGCGGCCACAGGCGTTTGTCTTCTTAGGCACGACTGGCTGTCCAGCAGAAGGTGCTAATCGCCCCCTTCAGTGGCTCAAAATTGTTTTGAGCCAGAGGTCCAGGACATTATTAATGGTTCACAGTCATCTGGTACCAACCTAGGAGCAGACAGCGCCCACCTTCTCACAGAGGTAGTAAGGAAAGCCTCTTCGGACTTGCCTACACCCTCCTCCTTTGGTTCAGCTGCTAAGCACCCAAGAGGTGATGAGTCGGCCACAGCAGCTGGATCTGAATTCTGTCTGACTCCTTACCAGACCCCCTCTTTCGGTCCCCAACCAAGAGGTGGTGGTCGGAGGCTGGTTCTTCCTCCATTTCATCCAATGGAGAACCATAAATGCAGCCTGGATTCTTCAGATTATAGAATGGTGTCACACTCTGGGGCTTGTAGAACAGCCCCTGGAGACTCCTCTGGTACCCTCCACCTCTCCTCCAACCTATGTCATGGTACTTCAAGAAGAGGTACAGTCCCTTTAGTGGGAAAGGCCATTGAGCCAGTCCTCAGGCGGCAGAGGACCAGGGGTTTCTATTCCAAGTTCATCCTGGTCACCAAGAGAAACGGAGATCTGAGGCCTTTCTAGATTTCTCAGGCCTCAATCTTTATATCCAGCACAAAAAAAAAAAATAATTCCATATGGTCACTCTGCCAGGCCTGCCGCCCCTACTCAAGCAGAGTGATTGGCTGCGCTCCCTAGATATGTAAGACGCTTACCTTAATATCTCGGTTTGTCCTCCTCGCAGGCGGTTTCTCCAGTTTCTTTTTCAGGGTGAACATTACCAATTCAAAGTATTGCCTATTAGCTTATCCTCTGCGCCATGGGTCTTCGCGAAATGCTTAGCAGCAGTAGCTGCTGCCCTCTGGAGAGAAGGTCTGCACATCTTCCCCTACCTGATCCAGAGATCAGCTCCTCCAGACCCTGGAGAGGGCCTTCCAGCTGTTTCACTCCCTGGGCATCACTGTCAATCTGCCCAAGTCCAAGTTGACTCTGTCCCAGAGGCTGCATTGTCTAGGGAGGGTCCTGACCTCAGCGCAGGGCAGGGCCTTCCACTCCCAAAGCAGGGCACAGTGCCTCATTTCCCAGGCTCAGGAAGTTGCCCAGAGCTGTTATCTTCCCGCTAGGGTGTACCTGAAGCTATTGGATCTTATGGCTGCGGTCACAGTTCCCCTAGCCAGACTGCACATGCAGAGCCTCCAGTGGATCCTCCAGGTCCAGTGGGGTCAGTAGGCGGATGACCTGGAGCAAGCTGGTGCTGGTCTCCTCTCCAATCCGCAAGGTGTTTCAGCGGTGGATGGACCTCCAGAAACTGTTGCGAGGGGTCCCATTCCTAATCTCCTCTCCCCAGCAGATTCTCACGTTGGATGCCTCCGTTTCAGGCTGGGGTGCGCACCTGGGTCCCTTTTCAGACTCAGGGGACATGATCCCAGATTGAGAAGTCCCTCCATATCAACATCCTCGAGATGCTGGTAGTCCTGTATGCCATGCAGACCTTTCAGAACCACATACTTCCGGGTCAGCTGTTGCTCTGGCCAGTCAATCTCAGTGTTGCCTACTACATCAACAAGCAATGGGGAACACATTCATATCCTCTGTGCAGGGCGGCCATGAGGGTCTAGTACTGAGCACTGGACCACGGCCTAGAACTCTCAGCAGTCAATGTCCCAGGCGTGCTGAACACCCTGGGGGACAGTCTCAGCTGGACTCAGTCCAGGAGGCATGAATGGGAACTACTCTCATCCATCGCAGAAGATCTGTTCGATAGGTGGGGTCATTTGGAGTTGGACCTTTTTGCATCCCTACTCAACACAAAACTGCCCAGTTTCTGCTCGCTAGATTCAGGGCCTGGAATTTTCTGGTGAAATGTTTTGTTCCTCTCCTGGAGTAGGAGGTTCATTTATGCCTTCCTTCTGTTCCCCCTCTGATTCAGAGAGTGCTAATTAAGCTGCAGATGGCGGGAGCCAGAGTGATGCAGGTCGCACCCTACTGGCCATAGCAGATATAGTTTTCATTACTGCACCAGTTAGCAGATTTGCAGGGATCTGCTGAGGCAGGTTTAGGAAACCCTGGTCCATCCAAATCTCAGGTCCCTTCGTCTGCGTGCCTGGCTCCTGAAGACATAGCCATCGCCCAGTTTGGAGTATCTCAGAGGGTAGCAGGCATCTTCGTGGCAGCTCAGAAGACCTCCACTAGAGCAACATATGCCATGAAGTGGAAGAGATTTGCCATCTGGGCTGCCAGACATCATCTGGACCCTTTTACCTGTCAGTTGAGCCAGATTCTGGACTACCTGATTTCCCCTGTTGGACTCAGGCCTCCAGTACTCTTTCCACAAAGTGCACCTTTTGGCTATTTCTGCCTTTCACAAGCCAGTGGGAGGTCATGCCCTGACCCAGTTAGATATATCCCATACTTCTCTCAGGAGCATCCTGCACCTGAAACCTCCATTCAGTTCCCCTTTCCCAGCTTGGGCTTTAAATTTTGTTTTGGAGAAATAACCCTGTCTCCATTTGAGCCAGCCATGTGTTGCAAGCTATGCTTTCTTTCTTGGAAAGCATTATTTTTGGTTGCTATTACTTCTTCTTGGAGGATTTCCAAACTTCCGACTCTCTGGTATGAGGGGCCTTATTTGATTTTTCACAAAGACAGGGTATCTTTGCACACGAATCCTAAGTATCTCCCTAAGGTGGTGTCTAAGTTTACCCTGAACTAATCTATGTACCTACCTGTTTATTTTCTGAAGCGTGCCAATCCAGGGGAAGCACTGCTCCATACTTCTGATACGCGCAGAATTCTGAAACAGTTTCTGCTCCGAATTAAGGATTGCAGAAAAACAAAGCGGCCCTTTGTTTATTTCACCTCAGGGAGAGAAGGTGTACAGGTTCCCAAACAATGTTTGTTCAAATGGTTAGACCATTGTGTTGTGTTCTGCTACAACAAGCATGGAAAAGAGTTGCCAAGGACAATGAAAGCCCACTCCACAAGGGGCATGGCTACCTCTGTGGCCTGTTTCAAGGTGGTCTCAAATGCTGACATTTGTGCTGCTGCCACCTGGAGTACCGTCCATACTTTCACCAAGCACTACAGTCTGGACATTGCTTCTAGAACCCGAGCCAGCTTCGGCTGGGCTGTTCTGCAGGGCTTCCTGTCCTAGGCTTTGGTTGGCCTTCCTCCCAGACTGATCTGTTGCACCTGTAACTGCTTGGGACTCATTTCTGCGGTGTGACCTGATGACTGAGATAACCCCGATGAAGATACAACAGTCATGTAAGAACTTACCGTAGTGGTAGTGGACATTAACCAAATTGAGGCAGTCCAAAGAAGGGCAACCAGAATGGTGCAGGGACTGCATCAGAAGACATATGAGGACAGATTAACAGAGCTCAATATGTATACCCTTGATCAAAGGAGGGAGAGAGGTGATATGATCGAGGCATTCAAACACCTTAAGGGCATTAACAAGGTGAAAGAGTCTAACATGTTTAAATATAAGAAAAATAGCAGGACAAGAGGACACAGCATGAGATTAGAGGGGGCCAATTAAAGGGAATGTGAGGAAATTCTTTTCACAGAAAGGGTGGTGGATGCATGGAATGGCTCACCTCAAGAAGTGGTGGCTATGAATACAGTGCAGGGCTTCAAACAGGCATGGGATAGGCATAAGGGAGCAATACAAATGAGTATGAATAGATAGGCCACTGACAGAGCAAAGGCAGATGGCACATTTATAAGGTAGAAAAAGAAATGGGCAGACTGGATGGGCCTTGCGGTCCTTATCTGCCATCAACTTCTATGTTTCTATGTTTCTATCTTCAAGGGGATCCCAGTCATCAGGTCTGCCTTCCCTCCCACCATTCCCCTCTTCTGGGGTTCTCTTCTCAGAACTGGCTGACTGGTGTATCCAGCCTTTTATTCTGGCCTGGGCACCTCTCTCTTTCCTTGGTCCCCCATGGCACAGGATTGCTCCCTTAGTCTCCAGGGGAAAGAACTGAGGAGGGAGTGGGGTCGCTCATGCCTTTATAGGGTTGATGACGTCGACGAGTGACGTTGGCGTGGATTTTCCCAGTGATACTGCTCGAAAATCTTCCGTGTGGCTCCTTCTTCACTAGCAATGAAGTTCCTATGGTATGACCTGATGACTGAGATCCCATCAAAAATCTACTGTTATGGTAAGTTTTTACGTAACTATTCTTTCTGTGGATACCCCTACCTCAGAGAGCAGGGGGGCCCAGGGAGAGGGAGTGGCAGGTTGTGAGGGAAAAGAGTGGGACTGTGAAAGGTGCAACAGGAGTGGGGACATTCAAAGGGATACCTGTAAGGAATAGATTTCACCCACTGTCTGGAAATTGGGTGGGGGGGGGAGAGAAGTCGAGTACAGGCAGTGGAGTCAGCGGGAGTAGGACAGGAGAAGAGGGGTAAGACCATACAAAATAGTCATGGTGGATAGGGAGGAGAAAACATGGAGACTGGAGTAGGAGGAGGGGGAAGAGGGTAAGGTGACTGGAGGAGGGAGAAAGGGGGGCTGACGTGGGTGGACCAAAAGGTGAGGTCAGGGAGGAGAGTGGAAAGGATGGTGGAGGGGCAAGTAGTGCTGTGGGAGGAGGGGTCAGTCAGGCATGGGTTGGCGAGAAAAAGGATGGGGTGGTGCCCATGACAGAGGAGGAGCAGATAGGCGGGAGAGAAGCTGGTAAGGCTGTCAGAGAAGGAACAGAGGGAGTCAAGAATGTGTGGGGGGGGCAGAAGGATGGTAATCCTGGGAGAGACAATAGTTTAGGGTATTCACTGGGGAAAAAGGGGGGGATCCAGATATGGGGAGGAAGGTTGTTTGTATATCAGGGATGATGGCAAAGAGGGTGTGCCTAAAGATTGGAGAACTGATGACGAGAGCTGGGGGGAACCACACCTTTTTATATACCTAGGTACCACTAACCTAGCCAGTTAGGAGGTGGGGGGGGGGTTAGTACAGGAAAGATTCAGGGTGGTGGAGAAGACCTGCAGAGTGATAGCCAGATCGGTTGCATTTTCTTGGAGGTCTTGCCAGAACCGAGAGCCAGCACAGTTAAGAAGAAAAGGGTGGAGGAGTTCAGTGACTGGCTGAGGGAGTGGTTCATGGAGGAAGGGTACGGTTGTATTGGGGCTGGGGGGAGAGCTGGTCTTTTAAAACACTTTCTGCCCTGGACAGACTGCGCCTCAGCAGAGGGAGTCGAGAGTCCTCAGGAACAAGCTGGTGGTGTATAAACTAAAAGCTTAATTTAAACTACTAGGGAAAGGGGCAAGCAGGCCTGCAGGCCCCAAGTCTCCAGGAGGAGAAGGTCAGCAGACCTCTCCCAATACCAGTAGAGGGGATCTGGAGGATAGAGATAGAGGGAGAGTGAGAGGGTTAGCAGCGATGGGGAGGGGGAACAAGCAAAAAGGAATAATGAGGAAGGCAGACAGGTAGGAGGGGAAGGAGGCTGAGACTCAAGGTAGAAGATGGTGTCTCTGAAGGCATTAAGTCTTGAAAACAAGATGGATGGCCTGCAAGCATTGATGGTGAAGGGAAGTGTGGATATTGTGGTGGTCACAGAGACGTGCATTATACCTAATCATGACTGGGACCTCTCAGTCCCTGGGGTTTAAATTATACAGGAGAGATGGTGGTAGTAAAGGCGGTGGCAATTTACATTAGGGTGGGTATAACTTGTATGAAGTCGGAGTCAGAAGAGGGGAGGGTGAAAGCAATGTGGATTCAGTTACTATCAAAAACATGGAGGAGGGCAAGATTGATGGTGCTTTACAGACCACCCAACCAGGAGCAGGAAAGAGACAGGGAATTCAGCTCAGTAATAAAGACAGCTGCAGGAAACGGAGAGGGGATAATAGTGGGATACTTTAACCTACCCATGGTGGATTGGAGGGTACCGGCCATGACCCGCTGCAGCAGTCAGGTGATCCTAGATGCACTGCAAAGTGGATTCCTGACACAGAGCATCACAGAACCTACCGGGGAAGGGGCAATCCTTGACCTGATGCTGATGAACGGGGACCATGCCCAGGATATTAAGGTCGAGGAGCCCCTCGGTGGGAGTGACCATTGCACAGTGTGGTTCCGATTAAACATGGCCAGGGAAAAGGCTCCCACCAGGACTACATTTTTCTTGAAATTGTTTGTGCTTGTACTTGTACTGTCCTGACCAGTGTATAGTGCCCTAAGCCTCAGGGAATGGGCGCTCAACAATTAAAGTTATACTTTCTTACTTACTTACCAAAATCCTGGATTTTAGAAAGGTGGACTTCAGAAGGATGCTCAAGTTGATAAGGAGCCACTGGCAAGCATCCAAGTGGATATGGTGGTGGGCCAAAGGTGGTCCACCATCAAAGATAGAATAATGGTAGCCACAAGGGAGTGCATTAGGCTCAAAGGGAAAAGCTTGATGGCCTAAACACCCAGCTGATTTAGCACAGAGGTCACCCAGGCAGTAAGGGATAAGAGGTCAGTCTACAAGAAGTTCAGGAGGGCCCAGAGGGAGGAAGACCGGGAGGACTACCTGAAGATGGCTAGTGTAGCAGGTAGGGCAGTTGGGTGGGCTAAAGTTCAGGAGGAACTGCAGCTAGCTGGGGGAATTAAAATTGGGGGAAAAGTCTTTTTTGGTATATTAGCTAGAAAAGAGACAAGAAAATGGGATTGTTAGGCTCAGGAAAGCTTAATCTGGTTCAAGGTCAGTTGCCATTCATCTGTATCCCCCTCCTCCAGGTCGTGCCTGAAAATAGGCAGAATTTGTCTAGTGCACTTACCCAGTCAACAAAAACTAAATAAATAAAAAAAAGGGGAAGGGTGGGTAGAACATAATGGGGACAAAGCAGAAGTACTGAAGGAGTACTTCTATTCAGTTTGCAGTAGGGAGAGGGACACACCAGTGCTGTTAGGGGAAGGAATTGGGGGGGAGGGGGTACAGATGATTTGAAAGAGGTGGATAGGGTGAGGAGAGGGTTGCTAGTGCCAGGATGGTATACATCCTAGATTGCTGAGGAAACTGGCAGAGGAGCTTGCAGGTCCCTTTACTGACCTGTTCGGCAGTTCACTGGAGTCGGGTGTGGAACGGCAGGACTGGGGAGTGCCACATGGAGTGCCCCTCCATAACAGCGGTCCCAAGGATGACTCGAGGAACTTCAGACCAGTCAGTCTGACCTCAGTTGAGTGAAAGCTCATGGAGACCATACTTAAGGAAAGGTTAGTAGAGTATCTGGAAGAGAATGGCCTCCAGGGTGAGCAGCAGCATGGGTTATGGAAGGGAGATCATGTCAGAGAAGTCTGATTAACGTCTTTGACGGGTTCACTAAAACAGTGGATATGGGCCAAGCGGTGGACGTCTTTTACCTGGACTTCAGCAAGGCCTTTGACTCTGTACCCCATGAGAGGTTGACCAGGAAGTTGGCAGATCTAGGGGTTAGTGAGAAGTTGACCAGGTGAGTGGATAACTGGCTGAGGGACAGGATCCAAAGCGTGGTGGTGGAAAGTGAGCTCTTGAGCACCGAGGAGGTCACCACTGGGGTCCCACCGGGTTCAGTGCTCAAAATGGTGCTTTTTATTGGTGTCATTAGTGATATTAGGAATGGCATTAAGGGCAGAATTTGTATATTTGTGGAGCAGTGCTCATACAAGTCCAATTCAAAATCAGCGAAAGGAAAAGAGTCCCCACCATCTGAGATTTTCTTTGCCTGAGTGCTTGTCACCACAGCTGCTGAAACATCAGGAATTACTTCTTCTTTGATTAACTCAATAAATCCTGGAAAGTAATTTCCGATAATCACAGGTACAGGTAACTTAGGTACTACCCCCACTTTTATTTGGTTCAACACCCCATTAATAGCTAGAGTCATTTGGCTGGTGGGACAGTATCATGTGTCCCCGTGGATGCAGGTAACACCAGTACCTGGTCCTTTGGGTATTGTTTTCCCAGCTTTTCAATGTGCACTAGGGTCTGTCTGCTTCCCAAATTCATAAGTCCATTCACAGTCTTAGCTCCCACCTTCATATCTGTTAAATACTTGCCCCAATTAGCTAAGGGCAAATCTGCTCCAGTGTCGCTGTTCTTACTACAGCAATTTCTTGCAATATGACCTGACTTGTTATAATTATAACAAATAAAGTCTTAGGGTGCAGATTTGTTGCCCCCCACCATAGTTCTTATCAGACTTGTTTAAATGGGAAAAAGTGTCTTACTGATGCTTGGCTGTTACTTCGCTGTTGTGGCGTCTGTCTGGCTATTTGGTAGTCTTCAGCCAAAGAAACAGCCTTTTCCCCACTTTCTGGTTGATGTTCTTTTACTCAGAGCTGTATGTCTGTGGGTAGGATGTTGGCCAACTGCTCCGCTACAAATGTTTCGATGATTTGTGAGAGTATTTTACCCTCTGGTTGGAGCCATTTCATAAGGAGTTCTCTGAGTCGGTGACGGCTGCTCAAGGACTGTCGACTGAGTTGCACTTCAGAGACCGAAATCTCTGCCTGAAGGTCTCTCCTGAGATGTTATATCTTTAAAGGACCTCTCTTTTCACCAGGTCATAGTTTTCTGACTGTGCAGTGTCCATACTGCTGTAGGCAATTTGAGCTCTACCTGTCTGATTGTCCATTGCTGCCTTGGCCACTGGCAGGCTGCAGCAACCCTTTCAAAGATTGTTAGATATGCTTCCATATCATCCAAGGGGCACAATTCTGTAAGTTTAAGGTCTTTTAAATTATTGGTGTTTTGTTGCTCTGCTGCACCTGTGCCAGAACCTCTAGCTTTGATAGCTTATAAGGCATCCAGCCATCTGTACTCCAGGCACTGCATCTCTTATTTTCTCCACTGCTACTCTTCTTTTCACTGCTGTTCCTGTCGCTGCATCTCTTCTTTTGTCTGCCTCTCTGTCTATCGTTGTTGTATAGCCCACCATCTGAAGAAGGCAGGTTCTGTCACTGCCTGTTCTTTTTTTCCATCATTGGTGCGGGCTGCACAGTCTGAGCTTGGACTTCTGTCTCTGCTAGTTTGGCTGCCATCTTTCTGGTAATGACTCCTGGGCTTGCTACTACAGAATCCATACCTTTTTTCTGTGCTTCCCTGGTACCAGGTCTAGTACCCACGCACAGATCTCCTGGCTTAGAGTATGCACAGCATAATTCCCACTCAGGCTGACACCATCTGTCATTGAGGCACAGGTCAGGAAGCATAGGAAAACTAGGAGCAGTTTCAAAATTCGCAAATAGTGTTTATTTTTCTCAATAACAGCAAAATAAATAAAAATTATTCAGTATAACTATGTACAAAAGCAGTACTAACAGAAAATCAAATCCTTCTTCTGAGGGTATCTCTTAATTCCAAGTTTCAGTCTCTCACTCTCCTTGTCTCTCTCTAGCAAAAGCATTGCTGCTCTTTTTATGTCTTTGTCTAGGAACTTGTTAAGAGAGCCTGCATCTCACAGAATGTTCTTGTATATTTACAGAATGTTCTTGTCAGTTTCGTTGCTTGCAGGTGCAGCAAAACAGTACATGGTGTCCCAGAACTGACCTGTTGTTGACAACTCTGCAAAAGTCTTAAAAACCACATCTCAGGTTAACCCATTGAGTTCCAAATAGCTTTGCAATCATTTCAACAGTATAACTATATACAGTCTTAAACAAAGAGATCCCAGTTTCAGATACAGTATTTCACAGATATTCACATATATTTTTATAACTGCTGATATGCAAGGGGGAAGAAAAGACAGAAATAGCAAGGGAAGGCAGAGAGATAGCGTGGGGCGGAGAATCGTGAAACCGTTGGAGTGATCAGTTCCTTGGTCTCACAAGAAAATTTGGTAGTGCAGCCAGACAAAGAGAAAGGAAAGGAGAGGATAGGACAGACCCTTGCATTTACACTCTTTCTGCATAACAAATGGGGCAGAGCCTTATTCAACCCTGTCACAATGCAGGTACCAACATTGTATGAAGACAGGAGGCAAAAGAGGTTATTCAAGAATTCAAAGATATAAAGAAAACATTGGAATTCCGTAACTGTGAAATGGTATTTTCAGAAATTCTTCCAGTTCCATGGGCTACAATAAATACAAATAACAAAATCAGAGCAATCAATAACTGGCTTCGAGATGAACCTTACAGAAAAAAAAATTAAATGTATGCCGCAGTGAGAGTGCTTTAATCGGAAGTACAAATTATTCAGTCAGGATGGACGCCACATAAGCATAAAAGGGAGCAAGGTTCTGGGTAAGCAAATAAAACAATCAGTTGAAAAAGCTTTAAACTGACAGAACGGGGTTCTAGGGAAAGTAACAGTAAAACAACTGATTACAAATACAACATAAAGCATACACAAATATATCAAAAGCCAAATATACCTAAAGGTTCAAGTTTAAAATGATTGTAATAAATGTAAGGAGTTTAAACATTAAAAAACTGAATTAGAAATTCTAAGGATCATACTAAGAAAAGTCAAGGAGCCAGAAGGCAAATAGCCCATTAAAGAACACCGTTATCACCTTCTTTCTATACTCTCCCCTCCCTTTTTCCTCCCCTTGTGAAACCTATCTTATCTGCCCTCAAGGGCATTTTTATGTTGGCTCACGCTTATGCACCAGCCAACATCTTGCAGTAGTAACAGATGTGGAGGTGTGGTCACTGTGGGCGAATGCAGGGCACTCATCAGTAGGTGCGTCCCTCATTCCCCAACAAGCCAGTATGCAGGTGCTGACACCAGCAATATGTAAAGTGGTCACCACATCTAAGAAAAGTGCCACTGCAATGAGAGGCAAACTCATCATGCAGCGGCACAATAACACGCCTCCGATGTGCCCTTCCTGGTGAATTATTCCAATAAACATGGCGGCAGTGACTGCCACAGTGCCGACTGAAGGAGTGCCCAATCCCCCTGTTGGCATGCCCCGACCCAGTTCATGTGCTGATGGGGGAGAATCCTCGCCCCATTGGCATAATGCCCCCCTCCCATTTCAATTGTGTGCCGAGGGGGTGTCCAATCCCCCTCGGCATCATGCACCCCACCTCAACAATCTTTCTTTGCCAACGGCGGGGGGGCCAATCCCCGTTGGCTTCAGTCCCCCCATTCCCAGTTCATTCTGCTAACGAGGGAGCCCACTCCCCGTTGGTGAAATGTCCCCACCCATTTGTTGTGTGCCGAGGGGGTCCCAATCCCCTCGGCTCTTGCCCCTCAAGACTCGGTATGTGCCGATCAGGGTGTCCAACTCTCGCTCGGCTACAGCTCCCCCAAACACTCATGTGGCGACTGGGAGCCCACCCCAATGTACAATGTTCCTGTAAAAATAAAAAACTTCCCACGATGTTTTTTTTTTTTTTTTTTAAACCTGCAAAACAGAAAACAGTCCCTTGTTGAGTCTGGTGTCCCCTCCCCCAACCTGCACCCTCCCTCAGCGCACCCTGCCTCCCCACCCCATACTTACCTCCAGAGCACGGCGCGATGATTTTCGGTGGACCAGGAACACAACTGCACTCTTCAAAGCCAACCACGAACTGAAGAAACGCCGGTAAGCTGTATAATGGCATAAGTAGGGTTTTTTCAACGTTGGTGCATATCTCGGGCATTTCTGGGAATTATGGCACCAAATGTTCAACATGGGGCTATTGGGACCCCTCCTCATGAATTCTGTCACTGTCATGGCATTATTCGGTCCCAAAAGGTGATTTGACTGTCACTGCGCGGAATCTGCTTTTGGGGCAGATTAAGAAAATGACAGTGACACTGTTCATGAGCAGAGGTCCTAAAATGCTTATGTTGAAAATTTGGTGATGAAAGTCCATAAAATGACTGTGTTATAAGCGTGTGTTGCACAGTTTCCACACACCCTTGTAACTTTGCAAATTTGCAATATTTTTATGCCAGATTTTTAACACTGGCATTTTTTCACACCTCCTTATGAACAGTACAGCTGTCATTTTTCACATCCTGCCCAAAATGTGTGTTCGCACCTGTGGTGTACAATGGCGTGGTCGCTGTGGGAAATCAACTTTTGGGACAGATTAACAAAATCACAGTGCCACTGTTCATGAGGGAAGGTCCCAAAATGCCTATGTTGAAAATGTGGTTAGAAGAATCCCAAAAATAATTGGGTTACGGACATGCATTGCGCAGTTCCTATGCATGCTCATGACTTCAGTTTTTCATATTTTCACTCCAGATTTTCAATGTTGCCATTTTTTTACACCTCCTCATGATCAATACATTTGTCATTTTTCATATCCTGCCCAAAATGTGTTTTCGTACCTGTGGCGTCAGATGGCGCAGTCACTGTGCAAAATCACCTTTCGGCTAACAAACTGATAGCGCCGCTTTTCATGAGGTGGGGTCACAAAAAGCCCTTGTTGAAAATTTGGAGTGAAAATGCCAACAAGTGCCTACGGCATTATGGTTCCCAACTGTAACACTTCACCCTGTAGAGACTGACAGGCGTCAGGGGTGTGACTTAGGATCATCGGCTATAGTGCTCATGCCATTCCACCCCCACCTCCACCCTGCAGCCAGTGATGGACATCGAGGTGTGCCTTGCAGTGTTTTGCCCCAAAGTTCACCCCATTCTCCTATACTGCACCTATCTCAGCGTATTTCCTTATGGAATGGGGTAAGTATAAGGCTCAAAGACCCCAAAGCACACACCACAGCACTTGTCATTGTCTACAGGGTAGGGTGAGGTGAAATTGCATGAGCGTTATAGCGGACGACCCAAAGGCACACCCCAACACCTGTCAGTCTCTGCAGGGTGGGGGTGGGGTTGGCGTCAGTTCAATACTTCACTGCCATTCCTATTATGCATCTCTAACTCCTGCACTACCACTGCCAATGCCTGTGAGACAACATTTGGCATTGACAAATGCTTGTTCATTTATAACACTCCTATCTTCACCTATAATACTTGGTGGATAGTTCCTTCCTAATTATGTTTCTTTTCTCCTCTTTTTTTTTCCTATTTTAGCTACAACTGTAATCTGCATCACTTTCTATTGTCTGCTGCCTTACCTATATTTATTGGTGCACTATGTTATGTTTCCCATTTTATCTGTCACCTTGTTAACAGCTGTTTATTCCAGTGTCCTATCTGATCGTATGCTACATTTACCATTTTCTATTTACTTTTACTGTTCAGCAGTACCTGTAACTACTGTACTGTACATGATGTTTCTGCACTGATGTAATGTACTTGTCTTACCACTCTTTTTGTACTCTCCCAGGTCATGCCTGAAAATAGTCATTGTTTGGCTAGTGTACTCACCCGGTTAATAAAAACTAAATAAAATATAAAGATTAAATAGGGAGCTCCCTTATCTCATGGGGAGCTCCTCCAGGCTAATTGTGCTTTTTTAAATTCAGCCCCAAAAAGAAGGGAAGGGAAAGTAACTTTTCCCCGAGGGGCTGGCCACATAGTGCCTTTCCACTTTCTGACTGGCCAATCCAACCTCATGCTCCCAACGTTTTGTGATGTAGTTATAGGTCTAGCATTGTGGCATGCTCCATTCACTTGAATAGAGCGTCTTTTTCAAATGTAATTTCCCAATTGTGTAAATCAGGTTTTGGCATCTATTGATGCCAGTGTTCAACTAATAAGCTTTTTTCTTCTGATTCTGATTCTAAATAAGCTCCAATCAGATGCCTAAAGGGGCCCATATTATTCCTTGTATTATTCCTACTAAAGGCTCCCTATTAAGCTGGAATACAGAGGCCTGTTTGTAGCAAAATTACCTGTGTGATACAATGAAAAATATGAATTTTTAATAAATCGCATGCTGCCTCAGTATGTCGATGTTATCATTTTAAATTAACCAGACTAAGTAAATGCACTGCCTCTGTATTCCAGCTGGCGCACAGAATTGGCTTTTTGCTCTTTGCCAAAAGATTTATTTATCTATTCATTTTTGCACTATCACTGACCCATTACATATTTCCATAATTTTTTTTTCCAGCCCATTTTAAAAGCTCCCTGTTTTATACTTAATAAGGAGCCTTTAGTATGAACAATGCAAGGAGTAATATGGGCCCGTTTAGGTATCTGGAGCTTAGTTAGAATCATAAGACTAACTAGTCTTCTCTAGTTTGCCTTTTTCTGCCATAACCTTATCAGACTTTATAAAATGGCATAGAACAATGGAGAAATGTGATTGGTTATTTATAGTGCAACATGGGACAGTGTCGCACTATAAATAACTAGTCCCAGTAAAACAGCCACAGCACAGAATCCAATGGCTCACTAATTCATTTTTTATGCATTCTATTTAGAATGTAGTAGTGGTTTGAAGTCGCCATTTTTTTACTCTCAGTAAAAACTGAGTAAAGTTCATACATACACACACATTCCCTATTAACAATGTAAATAATCTAGTTAAAAAAAAAAAAAAAATAGTTAAAAAAGACAGAAATAGCACTCGACCTGATACAAATGCTCCAACAGTAGAAAGGAATTCATAAACACCAAATTGCTGTCCTGTCATCTCAGTTCACTCCACGGACATGCCAAACCTGTTTCAGTAGCACGCTCTCCCTCTCTGTCTGTCCCTCTCTCACTGCTAAATCACTGCTCATCAGCACCCGCTACATCCTCCCTAAGTTAACTGAATAACTGCTTAAACAAAACAAAAAAACACGCTTCCGACAGGAGACGGGACCATAGTGATAGCCTGTCATGGTGCTGTTGCTTTCACTCTTTGCGCGATGTCACCCTAAACCCTTATAAATCTCTTACTCTCTCACTATCTCTTGCGATGCTCTTGAAAAATTGCCCATGAATCATTTTTTCAAAAAAAAAAGCAATTTTTTTCCGAAGTACTCTGACTTACCCCTAACATCAGTGAAAGAACAAGCGTGTGGGGAGAGTTCCAAGCGAACAGCTGATAAAGCGAGGGATGGAGAAGCGAGCTAGCCAGTGGCGTCTACTAAACAATACAATAGTTAGAAACGATTGGAAATGAGCTGTGTTAAGTTCGGTATGTTTTTCCCCATACAACTTGTGAAATAACTAAATAAATGTGATCATCTGTACAGCCGAACTTCAGTGAAGGAGCGCGCACGTGTGTGTGTGTGTGTGGGGGGGGTGTCAAGCAAGCAGCTGATAAAGCGAGGGAAAGAGAAGCGAGCAAATAGTTGGTGGTTGCTAAACAAGACAATCAGTAGAAATGTCGGGCGATGAGGTGTGTTAAGCTTGGTACTCTATGTTTTTCCCCATAAAACGTTTGATCTCCTATGCGTTTTCCTGCCACCTGTAACAGGTCCTGCCCGGTCTCACTCTACACAGATGTCATCTACTGAGTTAAAATAAAATTAGGACACACTCGATCACAGTTTTTAAGAAGCACAGGGCTTGCAAGCATTCTTTTGGAAGGTGGGGTAGTGGGGGGGGCAGGGATACTACAAAACTACAATTATGGAATCTGAATAGGTTGAAAGATCTAAACCAAAGCAGTAAACTATTTTATGTTAAAACCACATACTCCTTTACAGTTTTACTTATTTAAAAATGTGCTTCCAGAAAAAAAAACTGCTTCTTAACATAAAGAGCCATTTTATAAGTGCAATAAGAAACTCCGGGGGTGTGCATTACGGTGTGATAACCGCACTCCTAGGGGCGACCGGCACTTGGCCTATGGCCTCATGCCTAACTACACCCCTAGGAGTGCGATTATCACACTGTAATGCACACCCCGTCGTGTCTTATTGCTTACGATTTGGTAGTCTAGTCATCAGATATCTTCAGTATGGTAATAAGGAGCCGTCATAAGCAGCTGTGGTTTAGTAAAATTAACAGGAATCAAAATCCAGAGCATTTGATGCCCTAGTGGACAGTTCTGACTAGTTGCGATTTTTCCATTTTGGTTTTTCAGCCACTCTTGAAAACCTTTAGTATGATTATTTAGCCACCATATAGCACTTTCTCACCATGCGCTAGCTTTTCATAGCATTTTCTCTCCCTCGCTGGTTAGGGAATACATGCCGAGTGCTAAATTTAAAACCTTATGGGAATGGTAACAGGCGCCAATAAGCACCTGTTGTTTAATAAATCCAGTTTGTTTCCATAACGCACGGTTCTGGCTAGTTGCAGTTTATACCATTTTGTTTTTTCAGCTACTCTTGTAAACTTTTAATGTGATCACTGAGCCACCCTGCAGTACTTTTTCACCATGTGCTAGCTCTTTATAGCAGTGTTTCTCCATCACTAGTTAGGGAATTCATGCTGGGTGCTTAATTTAAAATCTAGTGGGAAGTCCATCAAATGTTTATGACTTAAATCCTCTAAGATGCCTGAGTACTTCTTATGGTGCACTTTGGCACTGTATGCTATTTTAGCTTTCAAATTCTATTTTAAATGTGTTGCATTGTCACGGAGCCACTCCACAGTACTGATTCATAAAGTGCCAGCCCATATTAAGAGCTTCCTTCCCTCCCTAGGGATTTATTCTTATTTTTGGGACTAAGTAAGTGCACTTGCAAACTGTTCCCTCTAGAATTTTGTTTCTTTTAATCGTTTGACTTTAATACCATATACTTGTAGTGATGCACTTGTTTTATTTGTTATGTGTAGACAATGTAGAATTGGTTCTCTACAGAGTACCTCAATAATGGTTATTTCATTTACGGAACAAATTGGGAGTGTGTTCTGCATCAGATGAATTGTATTTTCTATGTTTTTTTTTACTTATACATTTTTGGTGCTAGAAGTAAAGTAAGGAAAGCAATCGGAGGGTGGGGGTGACACTAGACACCAGGGAAAAGTCAGCAGCAAACGAAAAAGGATTTTCCCCTCATCAAAAAGGATGAAAGCCAGAAAGATGGCATACTAGAGGGAGACCAGCATATGTATGTTGGTCATCAGGCCTCCGTTAGCTGGATTCAACACTTAACTGTTGGAGAAATGCCCTTGAAATGTTCTTTTTAAAGAGGACAGGAAATCTTTTATGTATTGCAGTCCTACGAGTAGTCTGATGTCAGTATTTGTTAGGCTTGGTATAAGTTTCTCCTTTCTCTTATTGTTGTAATTTGTTTTTTTATAATTTAAATGTTGACAACCAGTATAAAAATAAAATGTGGCAGTTTCTGTAACAGTTTGTTTCATGTTCCCTGTTTTGACTCCTGGATAGTGAGCGTGGTAGCCAAATGGTAACGTTATCATTCATACATTCTAATGGATCACTCTGATTGGCACGCGTGAAGTTGTCAGGTACTTACAGCAACCAAACTAAACTAAATAATTAATTTTGCCATGGCTGCAACACATTTCTATGAACAACGTGATTAGAACGAGATTCCGTTTGGTTTAGTCTTTCTGAGTACAAATTTCATCACATTAAACCCAACAGAACTTGTAGTGCCATTGACTTATACATTTTTGATGCTAGAAGTAAAGTAAGGAGAGCAATCGGAGGGTCGGGTGTCAGCGTGGTTCAGTTGGTAGCACATCCGCCTCTGGACCAGAAGGTCGTGGGTTCTCGTCCCACACCAGGATT
The DNA here is from genome assembly GCA_016271365.2 of Neoceratodus forsteri. NCBI lineage: Eukaryota > Metazoa > Chordata > Ceratodontiformes > Ceratodontidae > Neoceratodus > Neoceratodus forsteri. Next base: position 3,493,164 of record JADMNL010000025.1, on the reverse strand, counting down.
GGACTTGCACCTAAAAATCGTTGGCATCCGAGTGCAGTATTGGGGGGTGCCATACTGCTGGGGTGTGCCGTCCTTTGGATGAGACATTAAGCCGAGGTCCCTTCTGCCCATCCTGGTGTTGTCCAGGTGGAAATAAAAGAACCCAGGGCTCTCTTCACAAAGAGCAGGGAACATTCCTGGTGTCCTGGCCAACATTCCCCTTCCCATAAACCGGTTCATGCAATTATCTAGGCTGCGTGTGGGTGATGATGTGCGATATAGCCACCACCACACATTCAGTCACTTCACTACCAGTCTAGCATTGCTTGTAAAGCGCTTTGGGATACTGTGTATGAAAAGCGCTATATAAATGCTAATTCTTCTTCTTCTTGATCTTCGTGTTTTTATTTACATGTTGGGCGTATTTTTTTTTTATGCAGCCGCTATTCAGAAAAAATGTTCTGTTCTAACTTACACACATTGTTTTAAATTTATTTTAAAAGAATGGACACTCATATTGCAGATTATGTCTCACCCCCAACCCTAGTCAACTCACACACACTCAAACACGGAGCATATATCACAGTTTGTGTATGATTCTCTCACTTATCAATAACTCTGCCTTAGTCAATGGTAGCAGTGCTCTTCTGAGAGAATCATCCCCTTCATCCGGCTAAATCACAGGCTGTTTGTAAATTGTGCTGCTTAAAGCAAAAGTACTTTTACTGTAGCTGGAGAACACCTTGGTAACTGTCTGGTGTAATGCTGCCATAACTTGGTTTCCCTGTATTTGCGCACACCCTCTTACCCCCTCCACCATGCCGTTTGTTTTTCATTTTACCCTGCAATTTTTAAAGTCCTGCACTCCGCCCAATTCCCCCTTCCTTAAATTCTGCAAAATTCAAACAATCGAAACACTGTTATGCACAGTATATAATCCCCCACTACGCAAACTCACGGTCCCATGCACAGTGCTGTAGACACCGATCTCCGTGCCTGCATAACATGACTTTTCTCTTTGTTTGTATTTAATTTCTACTCCATGAAATGCTTATTTGGTCGGTGTCTGTTCACTGGGAGGCTGCGATTTGGGTGGATATTTTTACAGGTGGCAGCATCATGGACTGGAACGGAACTTGTGGATTATAGGGTAGTGTCACCTTGCAAATATGTGTTGAAATACTATCCTTGCAGTTTTAGCAAATAAATAAAAGTAAAAAATTGTAGGAACATCAGCTGGAAAAAAATATTTTGCCCCTTCCAGGAATGGAACCCCAAACCCTTCACGTCAAATGCTGGTAACAAACCATCTGAGCCACAAGCTCTGCCTGAAGAATTAATCTACAAAGTACAAGAAAAAAAATATTTATTCTTCAGGCAGAGCTTGTGGCTTAGATGGTTATTTACCGGCTTTCAATGTAAAGAGTCTAAGGTTCTATTCCTGGAGGGGGCAAAAGTGAATTTTTTCTGGCTGATGTTCTTATTAATTTTTTTTTTTGTTGCTAAAACTGCAAGGATAATATTTTAACACATATTTGTAGGTGAGACTACCCTATAATCTACAACTGCCATTCCAGTCCATGACGCTACCATCTGTGGCAAAATCCGTCCAAACTGAAGCTTCACAGTGAACAGACACCGAATGAAGAAGCATTGCATGGAGCCCAAAATCAAAGACAAAAACAACAGCAACCATACTGTGCAAACACATAGATCAATTTTTACAATATTGTGCACAATACCACAAATTCACACACTAAGGGTCTTGTTTACAGTGTAAAAGAACAGAAGCATAAACAATATATTCGATTTTATTCACACTATGCACTGTATATGTCAAGATCATTGAGGTAGCTGAGGGCTCTGATCACCAGCAAGGTAACCCACTGTCACCATCAGTACTCAGAGAGTAGTAAAACATTTTCTATATTGCAGTGTCCAGCAGCTGTTACAGATCGCATACAGGATAGTGAGAAGGTTATTTTTTTTCTGAGTAAAAGTAGATACTAATGCTGGCACCCCCCCATCCCCAAACCCAAACTTGCCCCAGCACCGATTTCCATAACATACTCATACACTCTAACATAGTCTAGTTGCCACCCTCTCCCAAGTCACCTCCAATTTAGTTAACCCTGCCTCACCCCACCACCACCACTCCAGCTCCAGGGAACAGCCATTCAGTGAGCATCACTGCCATCCTGTCCTGTTCACTGCTTCACGTCAAAAGCGCTATGAAATATGCATTATGTACAGATCATTCATTGCTCATTTGGGGAGCAGGAGTGGAGGTAATAGGAAAAATGCTATGCTATCCGACCAACAGTTCTCCGGGGGGCGGGACCTTATTATATGGTGGGAGAGATGAGGGTTGCCACTGTACTACCATGGAACATTTTTTCCAGAACCAGCATGAAACGGTAAAGAGTGCCAAGGCAAGCGGGGGTAGAGAGGCAGACATGTAACATGACACAAAAAAAGAAAACAATGTGGACCGTAGAGGGGGTGAGAAAGCAGGAGATAACTTTTGGGAGGCTGGCATGCTGACCACAGAATTAGCCCTGCCAGCTCTGGGAGGTTCAGATTATTTTTAACATGTTTTTCCGATCTTTTTTTTAGAGGAAGACCTATTATATAGCGATGGTTTCAAATGAGACAATCAGTGAGGATAACATTTGTACCTCATGGTCTGCATACCACTTTCTTCGCATGATGTATTTTTGATGAAATTATCCCAGTGTATGCATTGTGAAAGCCGAAAGCTGATGGCTTTCACTATCCTGACATCAGATCACATAGTCCTACTTCCATCAAAAAATTAGTCAGATCAGTGGGACATTGCAATTAAAAAACTCATTTGCTGATGATTGATTGAGACGGAGTAAGAATAGGGGAACAGACCAAAAACTATCGGGTGTGGGACGGGGTGTGACGCTATGGGAACAGTTATATTAATTTCAGATCAGCACGGTTTCTACCACTTATAGAGACCATTTGAAAGAAATTACAGTTTAAACCAAATAATATATTTTCTTGACTATGGGTAAGTTTGATCACAGACGAACAACAAGACCACATGAACAAACAAAAAAAAAGCATGATAACAATGAATGAAACACATGAAAATGTTTATCATCAATACATCACATTTCATGTAGTATGCAGATATACCAATTCATTCTCTTCCGTGTTGATCGCGTGCAGATTGGTCTCGCTAGCATTTACGTTATGAAATGACATACTGGTGACTCGAGACCATCCAAAATCCTGAGTTATGGCTAGACCACGAACAGAAACTGAAACGTTATAAAATGACTTTAAAACTATAAAAAGACACAAAACAACAGTTTGCTACAAGTTATGTGTGACCCACAACAGTTCTTATCACTTGAAGATATTAACAACATGTTCCTGTCCCCTTTAAGCTTATAAATCTTTTTCTCATGACTCGTGATATTTCAAAAGAATCTTTTCCTGAATATTCATAGCGGTAAGTTGTTTTTTTTTATAAAGGCCCACTGAGGCACAGAGTTGAAAGCCCTTCTGAAGTCTACAAAATATTATTTTTTATTTATTTAAGTCTCGGATTACATATACCTTTGAGCATTGAGCTCTTTTACAAAGGTTCCACATTATTAAATAAGACAGAGAATAAATGAGACAAATTCAGTAAGGCACAAATAAGTGTAATAAAGGAGAAAACAAAAGCTTACCAAACAATCAAAGTGATTAAACAGACATATAAATGCTAATCAGTCACAAGCACATGGAAATGCTTACAGTCATTTTGATATCAGCCAGAAGGCTTTGTCAAGAAAAAAGGGCATAAAGTGGAGGAAGGGATGAGTGGGTGGGTGGGAGGCAGGTGGGGCTGGGAGGGGGCATAAGGAAAGGTAGGGCAGGAGGAGATGGGGGGGGATAGGGGGAGAAAGGGAGAAGGATTTGGCAGCAAAGTGCTAAGTTGTTATAACTAAAGTACAAGTGATTAGGTTGAGGTTTTTTTGGAGGGGGGTTAAGGAAGACAGTCACAGGAGCTAGTTGGTTGAGAGTAGCAGTCGGAGCTTGGATTTGAACTGGCCCAGCTTAGTTTCATCGGAGATGTTACATCACAGGGTATCCTTTTATCAAGGTTTCGACTTACAGGCACATAAAAGCAAAGTCAGTCGGAAGTACAAGAGCACCCTTTGAAAAAAATGTGCTATAATAAGTCAAAATTTCCTAGGGCTGTTCTTAGTTTATCTTTAATAATTCCTTCCATACTTTGCACAGAACCGGAGTGAGACTAATCGGTCTATAATTATCCATATCACCTCGGTCAACTTTCTTAAAAAGGGGCATCACATTTGCTCTTCTCCAATCAGTCGGCGTACGTCATGTCTGAATGGTTTTGTCAAGAAGCATTTTTAAAATGTAGATACAGAAATAGAATTAATCTTATATAGGAACTGAGGTATACATTAAAATTAGAGAATACCAATTTTTTTCTAAAATATCAGCCTCTCCAAATGCAAAGGTTTGTCCTATAAGGGAGACCTTTAGTAGGAATATCTAAAGCAGCGAAAAGACTGCTATTTAACTTATTTTAGAAAAACATTTAACAGAGAATGTTGGCTATGCTTGGGCTAACATACTAACAATTGATTAATCCCAACAAAATATCTAAACATCCCAAGCCTGAATATTTCTCATAGATCACATGCAACACAATTTTTAATAATCGTGTAGCACGTAGTACAATATATAGATATTAAGGAGAAATAAGACTATATGACATTCTGACATTGCCTGGTAGAGGCACAGACTACATACAAGCAGCACTGGAGAAAGTAAAACGAGGTCCCAAAAGTGAACGCCAAGCATGAGATGCCATACTGCTAAACACTGAACTCCTCCACTGCATCTCGAGTAACACTATCTACAGTAATTCACAGTCAATTTGTCGATAAGGCTCTCACTTCCCAAATAAAAAGGGAGCAATCACACCTCATCATAATGTCCACCTCTGACATCCCAACAAAATTAACAAAGAACACAGATTGTTCACCCTCTGACTGCTCATGCTGCTGATTCCCATTCTGGGCTGCAAATTCTGTTTCAGCCTTCTCAACCCAGTGACCCGTATCCTTTGGGTCATTGCCTACATGGATCTTACCACCATATACAATCCCAAGATGTGCTGGGAGCAAGAATGAATGAACTAATCCTGGGGCTGGAGATGCTGAAGCACCACATCAGACTTCTTCCTCGGGGCCCTGGTCTGGAAGGATAGGTCCAGAAAGATTTTTATGTCCCTTCCCTCCATAACCAAGGGTTAGGCAGCTTGTGCTAGCTGCAGGGTAGTGTCCCGAACGTCTGTGCCTGCAGTCCTCAGAAGGACTTGCTGAGGCTGGTTAGGGTCAGATGGCACAATAGAAGAGTTCACTGTATAAACTCTCTTAAAAGGCATTAACAAATTTCAAGTATAACAGTCAGGAGATAAGCCATGTCTTTAAAAATCCCAATAATTCTGACCCCTCACACCCTCTGGGACTCCCACAGATGTAAAATTTCTAGAACGAGCCTTATTTTCTAGTGCCTCAAAATGATCCTGAAGTTGAGCATTCTCCTATGTCAAAGCTGAAACCACAGCCATGGTAGTAATGGGTCTCTTCTCAGAGTTGGTAACTGAGACAACCGTGTCCTTGAGCTACACATCATGCATTTCTAATCTTGACAAAGTTTGTTTGGTTTTGGAATCATAGCCCTTATAAATTCCACCATAGTATTCCAAGCAGGCTCAGTTGCCAGATCTTCTGGGCTGCCAGTTCCGGTGCTACCAGAAGCTTCCACAGCCTTCGACTGCTGTTGCTGCTGCTTAGTCTCTCCTCCTTGCCGCTTCGTTAATCTTACCATTTAAATTTTTAGTTCTCCATAATCCCCAAGACATGAGGAATATAGCACTGTCATTCTTTTGCACAAAATGTAAGAAATTTAAAGTGTGATTGTTTTACATTTTAGTCCTCAAGATGCAGAGCTCACGCAGTACATGTCCTACACAGGAGATGGCTCTCTAATGCCCCAAGTGCATTGAACTTTATTAAGTACACATTGAACTTTAATAAGTACACTAAATAAAAACATTCCTACTACTACTTCTCTTTGTTCTTCAAAATTTTCTTTAAATGTAGCATTAAACAATTTTTAAAGCTCTTCCACAAGAGGAGATGTTGCAGTTAAATGAAGCATGAAAAATGCTGCATATGAGGGCTATAGAAAAAGTTCCAGCCACTCATCTGGGAAAAGGTGTCTACTTTCTGACTCTAATAACATGTAGAGCGGGGTGACTAATTGTGTATCTCGGATGCCTCAGCAGGCATATCAGTAAAGAAACACTCAGAATGGTGTCCCATGTTTAGTGTGTGGGGGGAAAATGCCAAGCTCAGTCAACTGTGAGTCAGACTGTGGCATTGATGGAAAAAAACTGGGCTTCCTTCTCAACTTGAAAAAGTCCTGTTTAAAACCCATACAAGTGCTTCCGTTTATAGGGGCATAACTGAGTACTATAGAGGGAAGAGCTTATCCACCCCAAGAGACCTCTGACCCCGAATCAGTAGCAGCTACATTCCAGGTGGGCTCTCCATGGACTGTAGAATAATTCCTATAATCACTATGCCTCATGTCCTCTACCACCTCAGTAATAACATCGGCCAGACTTCACATGAGAGAGCTTCAGTCAAACCTCAAACAGTTCTAGTGCCATACAACTGCGCCACTGACTCAGAATATCCCAGTTCAGTTAAAACTGATAAAGTCTATACATTAGTGGCAGGACAGTCTAAACCTCTGAAGGGGTATTCCTTTCCCACAACCACAGCACTCCCTAGTGTTTACAAAAGATGTCTCTCTCTACTAGGTTGGGGAGGGTGCTTGGAGGACGATACAGTAAAGGGAGTGTGGAGTCCTACAGAAAGAATGTATTTAATCTGCTGAAACTCAGAGCAGTGTTTCTTTCTCTCAAGTCCTTCTAACTGGTTGATAACTAAATTAGCCCATTTAATCAGTGGTGTGAGGATATTTACATTCTGTAAAGTATAATGTTTCAAATTGCATCATTATCTTCTACCAAAAAGGACCTACAGTGCTGATCTGGTCACTCATTTATTTCCCTTATCTTGTTTTATGGAAATATGAGCAGACGGTACATAAATATCTCAAAGAATATTACCTGTAATGGTTTTCCATTCCGTACAAAATTCATTTTCACTGATATTTAGTACACCATAAAACTAGAAAAAGGGCAGGGTTAACGTGTTAATACCAGTAAACTGGCCCATGCTGCTGGAGCCAGCGCTGAAATCAGCAGCTTACTGCTTTGTGAGAGCCTATGCTGATGCTTCATTCCTCCCATTTCCAGTGGATGCCAATGGTTGGCTTTAAATGTGACAGTAAAATGCAATTCTCTCAAAATTTGGTAACATGGCCTTCTCCCAACACCACTTTACACCTACCCAGGCAAATCTTTGTCTGGAGAAAGCTGTTTCAGACAAGTAGTTTGCCAACCTTTTCCCCAACAACGATGAGTCTACTGACAGAGTTTGGAAGAAACTGATTCTAACTACCTAAATTCAGTTCACTATCTACATTTAGGCAGGCTTCCACTGAGCCTGCTCAATCATTGGAATCATCTTTAAGCTTGATGACCCCTACCATCCATCCGTGTCGTCCTTTGACTCTGCTCCTTTGGACTCAGCTCCTTTGCACTCAGCTCTATTCCTCAGCTGGAAAGAAGTTGTCTCCTACTTCAGTGCTCCCTGCTAATGAATTATGGTTCTGCTAGTTTTCAGGCTTTTTTAGTGCCTTTTTTCAAGGATTTGCTTTGGTTTGTCAACTCTTAGTACAACCTCACAGTTGGTTTCTTGCTCTGTTGTCATGATTCGCTGTGTTATGGAAGAATAAGATGGGGTTCAAGAGGTGCACTTTATTCAGGTAACCAGTGTCCATGACTTCTAGACATAATGCCTGCATTTACTGTTTGAGCATGTGCAGCAGGTGATTCAAAGCTACAAAAGTAAATAAGTTGTTCACAGCTGCAGAGCTGGCTGTGTAGTAACAGGCTACAGAGACTGAGGAGGCTAGCGAGGGTGTACCTGTCCTGGACCTACTCACTCCTTGTGAGGGTGGAGGGTTTAAAAACCTTTCTTCTGTCCCTCCCTTATTTCCAATGTGAGTCCCTATCTTGTCAACGAATGCCCAAGAGGAAAAGCTGGCACCAGTTGTGGGATTGCAGTCATTCTGGAAACCATTTGTGCACTCCTTGGCTGGATGACTTACATGTTCGGTTGCCCTTGAGGAAGGTCGTACCACCAGTGGAGCCTTTCTGCCTGCAGAGTTTCCATCGGTTCAGTCAACTGAGTCAAGTGCCAGTTGATCTAATGGTCAACCCTATCAAAGATGCATCCTTGCTGGCCTGCTGGCACAGCGGTAGTGCTGTTGCTTGCGGCGCCGACGATCCAGGGTCAGGAGCGAGCCTAGGGCATATGAGGGTCAGCGGGGGGGGGCCTTAAGCATCCAGTGGACAGCTCACCTCCTCCAGGGTGGATGGGTTAAGGGATCCAGCAACAGGATGCCTCCTGGCAGCAGCCAGAAGGTGATAAGCTGATGGTCCTCAGACAAAGAAGAATGATGGGAGATGGCAGCCATCAGCATGGCATGCACGGGTGCACTGCACATCACTCCTGAATGTCATTGCACATCTGCTCCCATTAGGGACATAGAAAAAAACTGCTGGATGGATAAGTGACGTTCCACTGCCATCACCTCCAACACCAAATCCTGACCTCCTGGGCCTTGACTCCCCTCCGATTTTCACCTTTGCATGTGGGGCCATTGGCTTGATATAAGGAAATGCTGAGGAATTAAAGGTGGTGCCACCTGGGGGGGTGAAATCCAGGGGGTGCCATTACAGGTGAGCCATGGGTGGAACAGAGAGCCGAAGTCACAGGCAGGTAGGATCTCAGGCATAACGGGTTCAGGCTGGTAGGCGACTGAGGGAGGTCCAGTCAGTGGTGACAGGAGGGGGGAAAGTGTCCATCAACGGGAAGAGTCCTCTCCCTCTGTCAGACCCTGATGCTGAATGTGACCTAACCAGGTAGGGTGGGTCAGGCCCAACTGAGCTCACTGTCAGTCTCCCACTGATTCAACAGCTGCCAGTTGTCCCAACCCCAGTGCTACCTCCTGTTCCCCACTGGAGTTTCTGGACCCAAAGGCTTCAGCACCACATCGATCTCTAAGTCTGCGTTCAAGGTTGAGATCGTTGTCACACTCTCCGCACTGATGCTGATGTCAAGTTCTTCCTTGTCTTCTGGCTCCTGCCACTAACACCGAGCCCACAGCAGATGGGAGAGAGCCACCTGAAAGCAGTTGGACTATGGTCAGAAATAACTTACGATGCCTATAGACCCGTCTCAACCTTGGGTGTCTCCCCAGAGGTAACTCCTGTCATGCACCTCATGACTTCCTCTCTGGTATGCTGGCCGTGCTGTAGTGACCAGCTTAGGTTAAGCCCCCACCTCCACAGCCAGTAGAGCGGTACTTTATCCAGGGATTTATTTAACTCTAAAAATTGATTAGCGTTTTGCTCACAAAAGTGCTAAATCTTTGTGAAAATGCATAGCTCTTGCCTCACTGTGTTTAACAAACACAGCACTTCTAGAAACTCTGTATAAATACTGTCAGTACAGTTAGTATAGTCCCAAGAAAAAAACTGCTAATCAGTTATTTAAAACCCTGTTATCCAAGGACTCTATGCCCGAGTCTGAGCTTCCTTATCTCCTGTCAGTGATGGTTACCCTTTTAGGGAGGTCATCCACACCCTCATATCAGCATTCAGTGCTCATGTAGCCCAACTAAAATTCAGAGGTGTCATCTGTGCCATCTCAACACGCCCCCCCCCAATTGGGGGACCTGTCCTCCTTTGCTGTATTAACATACTAATTGCCAGGCCTTATGGTCTATCAAGTCTGCTCAAACCTCAGATCCCTAGTTGGGTATCGAGGCCCTCCCCCACCCTTGTGTTCCAGAAACCCCTGTCATCCATCCCCACCCTCCTGGGCCAGGCCATCATCTGATGCATCCACTTTCTGTGTCTGTCCCACCCTCTCTTGAAGCCCTCCACTGTGGATCTCTGAACCGGCTCGCTGGACTCATGGAACAGATATTCGTGACTCTGAACACTCTGTTGAAGGAGTTCCAGAAGAAGAAGACCTACCTACTGATGGACATCCTCAAGCAAGATTCCTCGATTGATAGTCTTCTCTATTTCCTCTGCCACCCTGGTGCTTAGCATCTGACAGCAACCAACTTCCTACCAGGCCTCACCACATTGTATGGACCACAAGTATGTGGTCTAAATAGACAGATTGTCTAGGTTTTTGGAACATTGTCACTGGAGGGGCTAATAGGTGTTCTGCAAGGTGAAGGTACAGGGTGAGTCAGACAAGTCACTGGACAAGGAGTCCAGAAAGTAGGACCACCTTGGTCAAAAGGTCTGTGCAGCTGTGTTAGACATCTGACAGGTCAACTATGCAGCTGATGGCACAGTATAGCCATGAGCTCTTTGAGATGCTGTCTGACTTCTCCAACCTGCTCACTGGTGAGAGTCAGCCAGATCTATGGAAGGTCCATGACCTGGGGTTGATGGTAGCTAAGCATCAGTTGCAGGTGATTCTGGATGAGGCCAATGTGTTGGCTATGTAGTGGCTTTGGTAGTGTCCATTCCTCAATATGCATGGTTGTGGGTTTCACTTTTCACATAAGAAATCCATCAACAGGTGGCAGACCTGCCCTATACAGGGCTAGGTCTTCGTAGGCTATGGGAAGAGGACAGCCTCACACACATTGAGAGGTTCATCAACAGGTGGCAGACCTGCCCTATACAGGGCTAGGTCTTTTTTAGGCCATGGGTAGAGGACAGCCTCGCACACACATTGAGAAGTTCAAGTTTGACCTCTGGACACTGTAACATCGGTCAGTGACCCCAGGCATCCATCCAAGCCTAGGCCACATTGTACAGGCTCCTTTCATAGACCCCATTGAGGAATGCAAGATGGGCCACAGCAGAGGCAGCAGTATCAGAAACACAACCCAGTCAAGCCATCTAATAAAGCCAGAGGCCTGGGTCAGAGCAAGGGTGGCGGTGGCCGCTCCACTGGAGTCCAGTCCTTGTGGCCACCGCCTAGGTCAAGAAGTGATAGGTTGGGGGCCTCATTCCCTGTGTCCTATACCCTGCTGCAGCCTTCAGTTGGGGGACAGCTGTCATTTCCTGCCATGATGTGCGCTAGTACTTTGAACCAGTGGGTACTGAATGTGGTGGGATCGGGTTGTCCCTGAAATTCATGGCACTACCTTCCTATCAGTCCTGAACACCATTGGAGGGCACACTGTCACGGAAGTCTTTCTCTGCACTATGGAATGAAGTTCTTGATCTCCTCAAGTGGCATGTAATAGAGCTTGTCCCAGAAACCTGAGCTCAACGGGGGTTCATGTTGTAGTACTTTTAGGTGCCTAGATGGACAGGGAGCAGGTCCCCAGTTTTCAATCTACAAGTGTTTCACAGCTTTATTTGCATTTGGAAATTTCTCATGATGAATCTGTAGCAGATCATTCTGTTCCTAGAGCCAGGACCTTGGTTCTGCTCCCTGGACCATCAGGATGCAAACTTGCACATTTCCGGTCATCCATCACACAAACATGCTATTCGGTCTGTCAGTGGCACCCAAGGTGTTCATCAAGAGTCTGTTGGTCATTGCAGCCCTTCTCTGACACAAAGGCATTAAGATATGTTCATACATCGATGACTAGCTCTTCACAGGGAGCATATTGCTGGATGTGGAGTGGTCCAGGCATCGTGGATTCCAGATGTTCTGGAATCTTAGCTCAGTAGTCAGTCTGGCCAAGTCTGTGCTCAAAAAAGCAGGTGATCCTGTTCAGTGGAACGAAGCTAGAATCCCTCTAACCAAGAGCTTGTCTGCCCCGGATAGGGCAGAGAACCTGACCTCTTTGACCATTCATTTCAGTTTGGGCAGTCATGGCCACCCAAAATTCCTCTGGCTTCTGGACTTCATGGCCTTTACCACGACCATGGTGATTTGGGCCAGTGGCACATAGATACATAGATACATAGACAGTGTCGGCAGATAAGGGCCTATGGCCCACCCAGTCTGCCCATTTGAGCTTGTAAGTTCAGTTTGTTTTCCTAGAAGTCTGTTGCACCTTACCCCTGACCTCCAGAATTCCTTTATGTCTATCCCATGCATTCTTAAATCCTGTGATTGTTTCAGCCCCCACCACTTCCTCTGGCAGGGTGTTCCACTTGTCCACTACCCGCTCTGTGAAGAAATTCTTTCTCATGTTTCCTCTGAATCTTCCTCCTCCAACTTCATCCCATGCCCTCTAGTCCTGGAACATCTTTTTCGCTTAAAATAGTGTTTTCCTGCACCCTGTTCCTCCCTGTAAGATACTTGTATGTCTCTATCATATCCCTCTCCCTCTCTCCTCCAGGGAGTACATGTTCAGTTCCTTCAACCTGACTTCATAGGACTTGTGATGCAATCCATGCACCATCTTTGTTGCCTCCTCTGAACCTTCTCTACCCTGTCTATGTCCTCACGAGGTATGGTCTCCAGAACCTGCATACACTGTACTCCTGTGGGCCCCTAGTGTCTTGTATAGTGGAATTATGACCTCCTTTCCTGCTGGTAATGCCCCTGCCTATACATCCCAGCATCCTATTTGCTTTACCTGCCGCCTTGTCACACTGTTTCCCTACCTGAGGTCATCAGAGATGATAACCCAAGATCCCTTTCCTGCTTGGTGCATGCTATATCCTCACCCCCAACTGATATATTGTGCCAGGGTTTTGTGCCCATATGCATTATCTTGCACTTCTTTGCATTGAATTTTAACTGCCAAACCCTGACCATTCTTCAAGTTTCTGCAGGTCCTTCTCATTCTGTCTACACCCTCTGGTGTGTCTACTCTGTTTCAGAGCTTTGTGTCATCAGCGAACAGTGAAATTCTGCCTTCTAGGTCCTGCGCAATGTCACTGATGAAGATGTTGAATAGGACCGGTCCCAGCACTGATCCCTGTGGTACCCCACTGGTCGCTCTTCCCTCTGTGGAGTGACAGCCATTTACCACCACCCTCTGTGTCCTGCCACCCAGCCAGTTACCTACCCACCACACTACTGTCCTGCCCACACCCATATTCCCCAGTTTGTGTAATAGTCTTCTATGTGGCACAGTGTCAAAGGCCTTGCTGAAGTCCAGATAGGCCATGTCCACTGCCCTCCCTGATCCACCTCTCTAGTCACCCAGTCAAAAAATTCAATGAGGTTGGTCTGACATGACCTCCCCCTGGTGAAACCATGCTGCCTTGGGTCCTGTAGTCCATTGATAACCAGATGTTCCACCAATCTCTCCTTCAGTAGTGCTTCCATGATCTTCCCCACTACCGAGGTGAGGCTGACTGGTCTGTAGTTCCCTGCTTCCTCTTTGTTCCCACTTTTGTATAAGGGGACTACATCTGCTGTCCTCCAGTCTTTGGGTACCTCCCCTGTTTCCAGTTCCTTTGACTGATTGAGTCAGAATTATTATAATTAATTAATTAAGGCACCAGTGGTCTCAGTAACATGCAGCACTGAACCATTCTGTCCCAGTGACTCTGCCGATGCTGCATCATCCATTAGCAGCTGTTTCTATGAAATCGTGGTACTTCAGTACTGGAGAATGGCACATATGGTTCCCCTCCAAAAGAGCAGCCCCAGGGATAACCCTGGGAATTACTGATCAGTCAGTCATACTTCAATAGTGTGCATACATATGGGGGCAATACTGAAGGAACAATTGATAGAGCATCTGGAGGAACATGGTCTCCAGGATGCAAGGCAGCATGGATTTATGGGAGGGAGGTCTTGTCAAACAAATCGGATTGACTTCTTTGACTGGGTAACAAAAACAGTAGACAGGGGCCAAGCAGTGGATATCCTCTGTCTGGATTTCAGCAAGGCCTTTGACTCTGTACCCCATGGGTGACTGATCAAGAAGCTGGTGGACTTTGGCATAGGAGAGAAGATGGTTAGGTGGGTGGAAAACTGGCTAGGGAACAGGACCTAAAAGGTGATATGGGAGGGATTCTAGCACCAGGTGGTCACAAGTGGTGTCCCGCAGGGCTCAGTTCTAGTGTCGGTGATATTCGCCGTTTTCATTAATGATATTGGGGATGGCATCAAGGGCACAATATGTCTGCGAATGACACCAAGCTCTGTGGGAGGGTGACTCAGCCAAGGGGATACAGGACCTTGAAGAGGACCTAAGAAGATTTGAAAAGTGGTCTGGAATCTGGCGACTAAGTTTCATTGCCAAGAAGTGTAAGATTATGCACATTGGAACCCAAAATCCCAGGATGGAGTATGACCTGGGGGGGGGGTCCAGGTATCTCCTACAGAGCAGGAGCAGGAACTGGGAGTAATGATAACTAGTGACCGGAAGCATTCTATGCAGTGCAAGAAGGCAGTAAGGGCAAACAGGATGTTGGGGTGCATAGCCAGGGGGATCAGCAGTAGGTGACAGGAGGTGGTATTGCCCTTGTACAAGCCACTGGTGAGACCGCATCTGGAGTACATGGTGCAGTTCTGGAGCTCTCATCTTAAAAAGAACATCAGCCTGATGGAGACGGTCAAGAGGAGGGCTACGAATATGATTGTGAGGCAACAGGGTTAATCATATGAGGGGAGACTGAGCGCCCTAAACTTGTACTCCCAGGAGGACAGGAGGGAGATGGCAGATATGATCGGGACCTTTAAGCACTTGAAAGGGATCCATACGGTGATCAGGGAGGGTCTCTTCAGGCTAAGCTGCAGCAAAATCATGAGGGAGCACAGCCTGAAGTTGGAGGGGGATGTGTAAGTGGGAAGTTAAAAGACAATTCTTCACAGAAAGAGTGGTGAGCAAATGGAATGTACTGTCAGAAGAGGTGCTCTTATTGAGAATGGTGGGCAGCTTCAGGAGATGCTGGGATAGATTTAAGGGGAAAATAAAGGTCATGAGGGGGTTGGAAAGTTGGGAGAGGGAGAAGTAGGGACACCAGCCTGAGCTGGGAACCCTGCATAATGAGCAGACAGGATAGACCAAAACACCTGATTCTGCTGGTTTCTTTGTACATTTGTATGAACCTCTCAAAGGGAATCCTGTTTGTCCATCAGGAGCCCTTGATCATATTGATGATGAACACGTTTCTGCTGGGCTAGATTGTGCATCTGCTGAACCGCAGAGCATACAGTTTCTGGTTGTCAAGTGAGACTTGGCCCCATATCAGCCTGCTGGGCTTTGGTGGAGTTCGCACTGCTAGTTTAAAGTCCAGTGGTCCAGGACAACCTGATCTACATGACTAACATGTTCTACCTGAACAAACAGGATGGTATGTTCTCCTTTCACCTGTGTCAGGAGGTGCTCTGAACATGGTCCCAAGGCTCGCTCCCTGCACACAGCCTTGTTTGCAGTCAGTGTCATAGTAGCAAGCATCTCACTGATTGATGATCTCAGTTGTGTGGGAGAAGCATCCCTGGAGTGGTGGCTGCACCCAGAAGTCGTGTCTCAGGTATTCTTAGTGTGGCTCCATAGAAGACCATCTTAAGTGTGAATGTGAACGGAATACTAGTAGTGGAGCTGTGGTTACAAGTAAATAACTTCTGTTTTTTCTGCTGCATATAAATCATACATCTTTCTCCCAACAGGATTTGGAAATCACGTTATGGTCCTGTAAGCATTGCTGCTGTGAGCACTGCTTCAATACCACTAGATACTGAACATGGGAGGGGGTTTGGAGGTATTCGTTGGGGGGGACTGAGGGACACAGATCAAGAGTTATATAGCCTAGTATCACTGTCTGACTCCTTGTTATATCTAATATATTAAGTAGGTAAAATAGTTTCCTGAGCTGGAAAATGTGTAACACAGTCAGTTGACTCTGGGTTCATACTAGTAATCATATCATACTGGTGTATAGACAGAAGAAGGTGATTTGTCCATCTAGTCTGTCTACCCGTATAGACGGGTCAAGGGTTCCCATTACAGAGCTAGTGTTTATCAAGTTTAGTTTTAAAGATTTGTATATTTGTACTAGCAACTATCTCAGCTGGTAGTGCATTCCAAGACCTACTTACTGTCCGTGTATATGTATGTAATCTTTTATTATTTTAACATTGATCAAGTTTAATCTGATATTTATGACATCTTAATTCATATTGTGGAAATATCACGTGTTGCCCTATGGGCTGATGTAGATGCCTAAGACTGGCTGGATTAATCATTTTTTTTTTAAACCAGGTTAAAAATATAAAATAAACTTAGTTTTTACGGTATATGCATCAGCATTGGAAATGCCTTAGAAACATAGAAACATAGAATTTGACGGCAGATAAGGACCGCTTGGCCCACCTAGTCTGCCCATTTTCCTACCTAACAGATAAGCTGTAAATCCTAGTTAACCAGCAGCTTACTTCCTCCTACCCCGCACTAGGACTGCCTTATGCCTGTCCCATGCATTCTTGAAGTCCCCCACTGTTCTTGCCTCCACAACCTCCTCAGGGAGGCTGTTCCATGCATCCACAACCCTCTCAGTGAAAAAATACTTCCTCACATTACCTCTGAGCCGTCCTCCCTCTATCTTCAAATTGTGCCCCCTTGTTCTTGCACATCTCTTTTTCTGGAAGATGCTACCCTCTTGGACTTTAATTCCCTTGAGGTACTTGAAAGTTTCTATCATGTCCCCTCTCTCCCTCCTTTCCTCTAGGGTATACATATTAAGCTCCTTTAGTCTTTCTTCTTATGTCTTCTGGTACAGACCCTGCACCATTTTGGTTGCCCTCCTCTGGACAGCTTCCACTCTGTCTGTCTTTGCGGAGATGGCGTCTCCAGAACTGCACACAGTACTCCAGATGGGGTCTCACCAACTGTCTGTACAGAGGGATAACAACTTTTTGTTTTCTACTATTGATGCCTCTTCCTATGCATACCAGTATCCCCCCTGCCTTCCTTACTGCCTTCTCACATTGCTTGCCCATCTTTAGGTCATCTGATATAATTACCCCCAGGTCCCTTTCTATTTTTACTGTTGTCAGTATCTCACCCCCCATTGTGTACACTTCCCCTGGGTTTTTGTTTCCCATGTGCATTACCTTGCACTTCTTTGCATTGAATCTGAGCTGCCATACATTTGACCATTCCTCCAACCTTGCCAAGTCCCTTCTTATCCTTTCCACTGTATCTTGTGTATCAACCCTGTTGCAGATCTTTGTGTCATCTGAAAAGAGACATGCTTTTCCTTCCAGTTCCTCTGCAATGTCACTTATAAAGACATTAAAAAGGACTGGTCCCAGTATTGAACCCTGCAGTACCCCACTAGTAACCCTCCTTTCTTCACTGTGTATTCCATTTACTACTACCCCTTGCGTCCTGTTGTCTAGCCATTTTTTCATCCAGGCTACCACCTTGGGACCTACTCCAAGGCTGGCTATCTTGTGAATTAATCTCTTGTGTGGGACAGAGGTACAAAGGTAGAAGAACATTGGGTATTCAGACAGTTTGTCCTGTGATTGATTATGCAGTTACAACTTACAGGAGTACCTCAGACTCCATTTTAGAAACATAGAATTTGATGGAATTTGTTGGTAGATAAAGACTGCTTGGCCCACCCAGTCTGCCCAATTGTCCCTACCTACAGTGTCACTGTGGACCCTACTTGATCTCCGGCTCTTTCAGTTGCAGTTTTGGCAAAGATGTTGCCAATTTTCAGTACTGTCGCTACATTTATTCTAAATGATTCTTGTTTAAGACTCCATTTCAGTGAGGGACTGGAATGGTCAGACGTAGATGGTCGCAGGTTGCAGTATTTTCTGTCTTCCTCTAAAAGCTAAATCAAGGCAGCCAGTCTGGTGGCATGGAGATCTAAGGTGTTGAACACATTACCTTCTGCCACGCTGGCGACCTATGTTTGGGAACAGGCATGAGTTGCCAGGGGTCAGCGGGTTGGGAGAGAATAGAGCATCCCCAGGACTGCTCTCCTCTCCCAGGGAGGCATGACCAGTTGTCTTGGCCCAGAATGCCATGGGGTGGAGGCCCGGTGCTAATGCAGGCTTGAGTGACTCGATGGAAGGGTCTGTGGCAATGTAGGATGTTTTTGCCTGCACGTGCACGTCCTGGCGCTGCAGCATGGGGAGGGACTAGAAAAGCAGAAAAACTGGGGACCACTCTTTGTGAAGCCTTGCCTGTGTCCCTGCAACCTGCCCTTCTACTCTGGTCTGGAGCAAAATCTGGATGTGTGTGTTCTGGTGGGGGATGACTCTCCCCCTGACCCTGCTGAGAGAAGAATCCATGAGAGAATTGAACTCCCGACTGGAGAAAGGCATGTGACACTTGCGGTGTAGGGGGACAAGGCTGATTAGTCATCCTGTCTGCCAGCAGGGGATGAAAACCTTCGTGGAAAAAAAAAGTCAAAGGAGAAGACTCCTGTATATGTATGATTTGGATATATCTGATGTATTTATTACACATTGCATCAAGTACTGTACATATGTCAATAAAATATCAGCCATTTCTTCTGTTTCAACACATATCTAGAGTTTGAGGCTCTGACACAAGGTAGTAAAATGTCAAGCAAGCCTCCATTTACATGCAAATGAGTCACTTGTAATACAGCCCCTTCCATTCCTTGATGTCACTGCAGCAACAGTGCAGAACAAAACATAAGGGTAGCAATGCTGTCTAGCCTGATTTTAGTTTAAGTTTGCAATGACTTAAGGCAGTTCTGTAATGCAACTCACACAAGAAGAAGTACTTGTAGCCTTAATACTGTATGTGTAGAGCAAATAATACATCCAGTAGTATTTAATTCACAGGAAACAAAATCTGTTACTTTGTACTGCTCATTTCTCTCTGTGAGACAGTTGTAACATGTTGTGGAAAGCAGTAGACTGAATCAGTCAATCAAGCAGTCAGTCGGCCACTCTGTATTGAACCAGGTGAGCACCTTTGAGAAGATTCGTTACAAGATGAGCCTGGGCAGTTTACTAAAGGATCACACAAGACTGACTTATACACACATCCCCTTTCAGCAGCCTGAAAGTGGAGAGCTAGATCATTTACTTTATAAAGTGTATTGTTTCACATTTCAAATGCTTATTAAATCTGAGTTTCTGACTGGAAATACCAAGACATAGAATGCATATGACATGGGAGGAGTGAGCTAAGCAAATACAGAGCACTACAAACAGAGACTGATTAGTGTCTTTACCTACAATAGCTGTGGTATAGCATCTGATTTGTGAGGGACATCCTACTTCAGATGCTGGCATTACAAAGCAGGGTTGGGGGGGGCTGCCACAGCTTATCCTTATTACTTTGAAAGTGAAGTGCTGTAGCTCCCACATCACTGGTAATGATTTATAATGGGAATTAGGGCACTTTTAAAGTCATGGACCTGTGGGGCCATCACAGTTTCTAAAGAGGTTAGGGGAACTTCTTAAGGGTTAGAGAGTAAGGGACTCTAGTAGGACCTGAACCAGAGTCCCCCAGTGCTTGTACTTTCCTGGTAACCTATTCCTTGTCATAGCTGAATTATTTATTGCCGTACAGCAGCCATCCAATCACTGACTGCCTAGTTACAAAGTGAAAGAGGCCTATTTGCAATATTGTTTCTCACTGCTGGTGTCAATCACAACAGAGAATGTTACACACACACACCATAATACAACAGCTGCATAATACTACTTAAAACTTTTGTTGTACCCAGAGTCATTTATTGTGTAAGCTGTTTTTGCTAACAGAAACAGTAACACAACACATACAGGCACTTCCTTATATGAATACTGTATATACCTCATATCAGTACTGCATCACACTTACGTGGTCCTAGTCCCTATTACACCTGCACTTCAGGATGTGCACAACATTTAAAGGGTTCCTTCATTACTCAAGTGGGGAACCAAACATTGTGGGTTTGGTATACTGGTGGAACTACATTTAGTGCAACACCATTATCTGTTGCTCTGATTACATCATCCTCCAGCAGCGTTGATGGTAAAATGGAGGACAAACACATCGATAACTTTTGGGGGCTGTATATTTTTATTTTATAATCTAGATCTGGATAGCAATAGGACTGCTGGCAACTGGAGGAGGCACACAACAGTTACACATAAGGAGTTGGGAAAATATTGGTGTGGAACTATGGGAGACTTCCCCTTTAAATCAGGTAACTAACACCTTTATTATTTGTATAATCAAAGTGAAATCAGACCCCCTCAATATGCATTTAGAGCTACTAATAATAGTAAATACAAAATCACACATGCCCCCACAATGCAAAGCATCATGGGCTGCATATGCAAATCACCACAGAATGTTATGCTGGTCCAACTTTAAGCAGAATTGCATGGTGCCGAAAGGCCTCTCACACAGTTTGCAAAGGGTGCTAACAGAAAACATAGACACATGTTTCATTCTACCAGGACTCATCAGTATGCCTCGTCTGCTTGACACCCAGTGGACTGGACCAGCTACCTAAGACAGTGTTCTTGGATATATTGTGGTGAGCCCATTAAAATAAAAAACTATTTAAAAGACAAAGAACCTCTGTGCACAAACACTGAGGCAAGGGTTACCCCAAAGGGCATTTGGCTGGGAAGCAAAGTTTCAAGAAAATACAAAATCACACATGCTCCCACAATGCAAAGCATTATGGGCTGCATATGCAAATCACCACAGAATGTTATGCTGGTCCAACTTTAAGCAGAACTGCATGGTGCCGAAAGGCCTCTCACACAGTTTGCAAAGGGTGCTAACAGAATACTCTCTTTGCTATAAAACAGATTACTGTTATGGGTTGACGTACATTTGCTTATCAGGTTCCTCATTGTTGAAATCTGTAGTTTTAGGGACAGTTAATTAATAGTATCTGAAATGTGCGTAAGACTGAGTAGGCACCATGGTGTATTGATGAGAGCACAGGCATACTAACCAAGTGACCCGAGTTCAAATCCTTTCACTGCCACTTATCTGTGTAATCTGCTTTAGTCCATGTGTTCTGTGCTTTGGCCCACTGAACTTTAAAAATGGAGGGAAGGGGAGGAGAGGGGATTTCTTTTTTGAGGCACAAGCCTGTAAATTTTGTTTTGTTTACTTAAAATACTATTATAGTACATTGTTCAGTGTTGTCGTGTATGGAAATCCGGGATCAGTACAAATTCCCGACACATTAACGCTCGACAGTAATGCGACTGACACAGACTGCCCATATTGTACAGTTCGCCAACAAAAAGTATCCCGTAAGCTGACATCCCATAAGCTAATGTAAAACCTTGACAGTACTTTTGCAGCTAATAAAATCCATTCCACGTCTTAGCATATCATGCAGCTAATAAAACACCTTCATGTGGGAGCACCTTTCTGCAAACGTCTTAGCATGTCATGCAGCTAATAAAACACTTGCATATGGGAGCAAACAAATAAAATGACATGACATGTCTGTAGAAGAAATTAACAGGTGAGCTAAACAAATAGCGACAGAGCAACATACCACATTCCACGTCTTGGCATGTCATGCTCAGTATAAAAATAATCTGTGGCTTTTATACTGAGCATGACATGCTAAGACGCAGAATGGATTTTAAACTGACTATTCGCTCCCACATGAATGCCATTCTATCCCATGCAGTCAACTAAACAACTAAATCAAATGGCAGCACTAGTGGATTGTAGAAAATCATTTCAACTACATAGCAGAGGAACTGATTTTCTAAAGTTGTATTCAGCTTTGAAGTCGCAAGTGTTTTTGTGCTAGAACCGTTCAGTAGTGGGACTGCATTTCTGTCACCTCACCATTGCCATTTGGGTTGTTTGCATGCTAAGACCCTCTTTACAACACATGATGGCAGCATTGCAACCAAGTTCTACTCCCACCAAACCTTTAATCATCTTGGTAGCCCTCCTAACTACATACTGCAACTGCTTATTTATATTTTGAACTATTCAAACTATTTTTGAAGGCAGAGGGAGGATTCTCTTTAGATCTAAATGTTAGAACCCAACAGGTTCTGTGAGATTTGTAATGTCTGAATAAGTTTGGTTCCTCCCTACTTAGAACAGAAGCAGTAAAAAATATATATTATATGGAACGGGGACAGAATGGTAGAGCACTTGAATATGCCCCAAAAAATGATATACAAAATAATGTTACAAAAACATAGAAAGTTCAGTGCTTTTTAATTTTTTTTTTAAATAAAGAAATACTAGTCTTTTAAAAAATAGCATTATTGGTATGTGCTTGGAGTCGGGAGAATACAATGATGGGCAAAATTACCATGCAGGCAGATTAAAGTCAGCAAATCAGAGTCGGGAATTGACAAATCAGGATGTTCAGAGTCGGGAATTCGTACTAGACCTGAAATCCGTACACATCCATATGCAACTGTACCACAGCAGTGATACCAGAATGCTGTTGTACCACCAAAGCTACATCACTGATGTGGTACAACAGCATAGAATCCCATCTCTGTCTACACTACTCATGTTAACCTTCACTGTAGATTCCTCATAACGAAGCTGTTAACAAGATTGAAAACTCCCTTAGTGAGCTGTTTGTTAAAAGACGAGCTTCTATAAATTAGGGCTGGGTGGACTGTTCTGTAGGAGATCTGGATCCCTGGATCGAACCTGCAATCCATGGACCCGAATAAATACAGACTTCACTACAGAAGTCCAGTTCTGGGTCAGCAGAAGTGCCACTTGTGCCATTGTATGTATTGTTGCCGTGGGGATGCGGTCGGCACACTCTCTCCACATACAGGTGGCCAGCAGCATCCGATCAGGCAACAGATGGTCACATGCTCACAGTATATAACTGTGCTGAGTGCACAATGCGGCCCAGATGAGAGGAGGACAGGTCGGAAGAGCACCTCTCTTATCGCTGCAGCAGTAGCCAGAAGAAGTTGCTAAAAAGGCAAAAAAGAAAATCACAAAAAATATATATTATACATTTTGGAGGGAAGGGAAGAGAAAAAGAGAGAGAAAGGACTTGATTTACTGGTGTGGGGAGGAACTGATCATCGGGGGAAGGTAACGGGTCGGGACTGGAAGAAAGGAGGAATCCAGGGGACTGGGGAGATAGTGGTGGCCTGGGTGCTCCAGGGGAAGGGGGAGGCAAAAGGCTGGCAATGTAACTGTGTACATGAGCAAGGGCAGGCTGGCAATGTCTTTGATTTGTGGCATAAAAATCCAGAGGAGAGAGGAAGAGACTACTGGGGGCCCAAGAGATATTTTACAGTTACAGAAAATCCCAGATTAAAGTTTTTTCTTTTCTTGGCCTCAGATAGTGTAGCTGTGTGTACATGAGCAAGGTAGGGCAGGCTGGCAAAATCTTTGACTTGTGCCATTCCAGATCCAGATGAGAGAGGGAGAGACTACTGGGGCCCAAGAGAAATTTTACAGTTACAAAAAATCCCAAATGAAAGTTTTTTTTTGTTTTCTTGGCCTCAGACAGTGTAGCTGTGTACATGAGAAAGGGAAGGCAGGCTTGCATAATCTTTGACTTGTGCCATTCCAGATCCAGATGAGAAAGGGAGAGACTACTGGGGCCCAAGAGAAATTTTTACAGTTACAGAAAATCCCAAATGAAAGTTTTTTTTTTTTCTTTTCTTGGCCTCAGACAGTGTAACTGTGTACATGAGCAAGGGCAGCCTGGCAAAATCTTTGACTTGTGGCATTCCAGATCCAGAGGAAAAAGAGAGAGACTACTGGGGGCCCAAGATAAATTTTACAGTTACAGAAAATCCCAAATGAAAGTTTTTTTCCTGGCTTCAGTGTGGCTGTGTGTATAGGGCAAGGGCAGCAAGCTGGCAAAATAATTCTTTGACTTATGTCATCCAGAGGGGAGAGAGACTGCAGGGGGACTCACAAGAAATTCAGCAGTCCCAGAAATCCCAAATAAAAAATTATTTCCTGGCTTCAGTGTGGCTGTGTGTACAGGGCAAGGGCACCAGGCTGGCAGAATAAATCTTTGACTTGTGCAATCCAGTCACGAATCACAATCACTTATAAACATTCAGTCACAATTTCATATATTAAAAATATATACTGTTCAGACAAACAACATACAAGTTGATGCATTTGTGCTACTGGCTGTGGGTGGCCCAGAGGATAATCTGACTCTGTGACTCATAGCAGGCTGTTTACACTACAACACAAGTAAAGTACAACTACTGTACACACACGTATCATCATCATTCATTTTCCATTATTATCATTAGTTTTATAGTATATTGCATTACATTATGTATACGCATTAACCAACCCCCCAGTGTGGGAATGTGCTGTGTGTGGCTGTGCACCAAATGTGTCTGCATCTCCAATTCACATTCTGAGGCACACTTCACATTTGCTGAATTTGGTAGGAGTCAGTCAGGTAATCTTGGAAGGAAGTGGTGGTGGACTGCTATGCTGTCGGTGTAGTCACTAGTCACGACAGTAAATTTGTCTCTGGTCTGTGGGTGGGAGTCATCAGAAGGACATTACGTTAATTAGAGGGATCTTTTTTTACAGGTTAGAATACTAAGAAAAAATGAATCATAGTGTTGTTGAGGTGCATTCTATTACTCAGGTAGGCAGTGGCGCTGCAAATGACAGCAGTCAGCCTGAAAAGGAAAACCAAAATCAAATCCCAAAAAGTGATTTTTTTCATGTCTAAGGGTTTGTTATCCAAGCGAATGCTTGAATCAAAAAAAGATGAATGCCTTGGATCATCATCAGTCCCAAGTAAAAAAAAAAAAAAAAGTTATGTAGTTAAAAAAACTAAAGGCTTGGTAGGTACCACCCGCAGAGGCACCCAACTGTATGGAACAACTGCATACTATGCTACTGCCAGTCCTTCACCCTCATCCAATTCTTCTGAGGTTGAACTTGACGAGGGTAATAAAAATTAAGATAAAGAGAATAATCAGGCAGCACCAGGTTTACTTGAGGGGGATAGAAATTGCAGATGAGGAAGAAACAGACAGAAATTAGTTGGTTGTGGAGGGGCAGTGGGAATAAAACACAAGAGGAACAGGCCCAAGAAAAATGGGGGGCCTGAACAGGTGACTAAGGTACCATGCCTTCCTGGGAAAAAAACTGAAAAAGTATCTCATCTTTTTGTTTGGTAATACTTCTCCATTAGTGCTTCCAGTTCATAGCAACATGTGCTATTTGTAAATGGAAAATCAGCAGGGGTAAAAAGAAAGGAGCTTTAGGAACTTCAGCACTGAAAAGGCACCTAGACAGATGTCATAACATTACTGAGAAGTCCAGTTGTGAGTCTTGAAGAGAAAGTGACAGTGATAGTTCAATACACTCAGGGGTAACTCCCATAGATGGAAGCAGTGGCAGCCCCCGCAACACTACTGAAACACCTCCAGCACCACTTCCTCCCATTCAAAGGACTCCTCTTACTGTTACTGAAAGTGACCATGTGTTCAAAAGCCCTTCTCCTTCAAGGAGATAGTTACCATCTCATAAACATATGAGCGTAAAGCCAAATATGCCTCGACTGATCCTGTGCTGCTACAGTAACTAAATAAATTTCAGAAATGATAGCTGTTGATTTGCTGCCATATAACATGCTTGAACATATAGGATTCAGGCAGCTGCTTGGGTACCTTGAACTTCAATATAGTATACCATCACGGAAATGTTTCTCGACAACAGGGATTCCAGAACTTTACGATGTGTGTAAAAAAAAAAAAAATTAAGATGCATCTTGTGCAGTGCTGTTGGGAGGGTGGTGCATCTCACAAAAGATATCTTGACAAGCTGTCAGCCTGAATCCTTCATGTCTGTCATGGCAGATTGGGCATGTTTTGATAATTCTTGTGGGACTGGGGACAGTAAAGCATCGCAGTTTGCTGTTCTAAGAATATTTTATTTTCCATCTGAACATACCTCATACAACATCAGTGAAGAGCTCCAAAAACCAATACAGCAATGGCTCTCTTCACAGGTACTGTCAGTTGGCTTTATAGTTGCAGATAATGGATCCAACATAAGGAAAGTCTTGGAGGAGGGTGGCTTTGTTCATATCCGCTGCTTTGCACATTGCTTAAATGTAATAGTTCACAGTTTTCTCGATGACGACAGGGAGATTAATGCTCTCATTAGCACAACTAAAAGAATATGCACTCATTTCAGTCACCCAAGCAAAGTCCATCACTTGTTTGAAAAAAGACAGCAGGAGCAGTTTACCTTTGCACGGACTGTTCCAGCACATTTCTTAATGGAATTCAACCCCTTATATGTTCCAAAGGCTGCTGGAACAAAAGAAATCTATCAGGCAATACACCTTGGAAAATAAAACTGGTGATGCAGACATCTATATTACTCCACCACAGTGGGCAATGCTGGAGTTTCTAATTTTCCTGCTCCAGCCATTTGAGGAAGTCACCAGGGAAGTTAGTGCAAACACAGCAACTCTCAGCCAGGTAATACCCCTAATAAAAATTTTAAAATTCAGATTGAATCTGACTAGGGAAAAGTTGGAGAAGCAAGACAGTTCCATGATCACACAGGCTGCCAGGGGTGCTGCCCCCGAATACAACAAGATCTAACGAGATGTATGATCAAAAAGTTGAAGAAGGTGACAAACTATGTAAAATGCTTCACTCTTGAGTACTACATTAAAGCAACAATCTTGGACCCATAATATAAATCAAAGCAACTATTGAGTGATGATGATGACACTTGTTTCGAGATAAACAAACAAGAAAAATTGACAAGGTGCATGCTGTGATGGAACAGAGTACAACAGCAGCGCCACATTCAGTATCTTCTTCACGACACAGCACCGCATCAGGTGGCCCATCCTGTACTGTTGCGGCATTTTCTCCACCTTCCTTCTCATCCACTATAGCTGAACCTTTTTCTTTACCACCAGCCAAGCACAGCACTGTCTCACAGTCACTTGGTTCAGTTATATGTCTCTGGAGTTACTTAGAAGATGTAACATCTTCTTTGTCTGCCTTTTGTAACATGGCCTCAGCACAGACCATTGTTGAAATGTACTTGGCAGAGCCCAGTATCAGCTGGATTGCAGATCCTTTGCAGTACTGGAAATCCAAACAAAATAATTGGCCTGCTTTAGTTAACATTGCAGTGAAGTACATGAATTGCCCTCCGACTAGTGTCTGTTCAGAACGATTGTTAAGTTCAACTGGTAACGTCATTACTGACACACAATCCTGTTTGACACCAGAAAATGCTGAACGCCTCACATTTCTCAAAGTCAGCATTCCTCACTTTTATTTCAAATATGGTACCTGAATAAAACATACACTGATTGCTCTGAGCAGGCCCTATCCACAAAACACATTCAAGACTTTGTGGTGAAAATCTTTTGTGAATAGGGTCTACTACATGAGATAGCAGTCAGTTACAACAGGTCAGGACAGACTAGGCTAGACCACTATTACTTGAAAGATCACATGAGCAGCACAAAATAGAAAAAAAAATATCGGTGGGTTCAGAGTCCGAATACAGCAAGCAACTGCATTTCATGTCACAAACCTACTTGGTGGTACCCGGTACCACTATCTGATCTGGAAGGTAGGATACTGCTGTCTTCTACTACTACTACTACTATCACTTTTTGTCCTCACGAGACCACGACTACTACTTACCACTTTTTGTCCTTACTCTAGTCCGTACCACTACGGCTTGTCACCTTTTTCCCCATAGTAACTGATCCTGACTACTGTTTTCATTTTCATACAGTGCATGGCTTAGCAGATGCCTGAAACCCATACACTGAATACTCTCTGAATATTTCTCACGTCCGCCATATTTGGCTGCAATTACTTCGCAGAAAATTTTTTTTACTAAACTGAAAATTCATATAATTTCTTTATTGTATGTGTGCGCGTAGTATGCAAGCTTGGTTACATCTCATTTACAGTAACTGGGCCGAGATTATTTTACTATATTTTATTTTTGGCACTTAAATTACTTGACAGTGACTGGCAGCAATTGTGGAACTAGGAAGGATGTAATTGTGTTGTGTCTCATATCAGATCTTCAGGTGGCAGTGGCAAACTATTATGACTTGCAGTGCACTTTATTGATGTGATGTGTGACTGGCTGCCTGCCTGCCTTGTTGGTGGTGATCACTGTCTTTCATTTTTCTTCTTTAAGAATTCAGCGTGTTGATCAGATTCAGTATATAGTCGTAGTACTAAAAAACATTACCACCTCTTGGACCAGGTAGTGTACCATATACCACAGAACACCAGGGCATAGGGAGTAGTTGCATCATTCACATGGGTAGGGTGGTGGGCTTTCTTAGTGCTGCTCATTTGATCATTCATATCTATTTATTTGGCCTGTTCAGCTCTGACTGGAACATGCATCAAAACTATACCCACACAGCACCATTAATAAAAAAAAAATCTTAGCTGCCTCACGGTGTCTGCAGTGCTTGGTGGTGCTGTGATATAGGTATTTGCATCTGTTTGTCTCTTTCTCTCTCTCCGTCTCTACCAGTGCACTCATGTCACGGACCCAAACAGGATATGCCACCATTATAGGCCAGCCATGGAGGGGCTAGTAGTAAGTGATTGCTTTTTTATTTTGCAGTTTACATAAATTTTTATAGAAATAATCCATTAAATTATTTCATTTGAGCCTCTGTGTCAAATATGACCGACTTTGGCCACTTTTATGCATTTTTTCAAGTATTTGTCAATAAATCAGAACAAATCAGAAATTCACCATGTTCCGGTTCCTATTTAATAAGGGTCAGAACTTCACCAAGTTCTCCCAGCCCCCTACTATAAATATTGTCAGCTCATGTACCTATTATTTAAATCACATTAATTTATTCCGCCCCATCCACTGTTTATCCCTCACTTGGTCAGGACAGGTTGCGCTCCCCTCAGCTCTGCCCCATCGACCCTAACATCCTACACCTTCCCAGAACTCACCTGTTAGCCCGAGTGCCCCAACAGATTTCTTCCATGGCAGGGTCAAGAGGCAAAGGGATGTCCTCCCCCACCCAAATCACAAATCCAGTTTTCAGCTCCAGGGTCTGGTGGTGTAGGTGAGCATTGGCAGGCAGGCTTCATTCATACCTGTCCTGCCACTATTTTCCTCCTTAGTTTTGTGTCCCTTTTCCCTATGCTGGGGTGTGCTCATAATCATGTGCGTGTGGAGACACACTCACACCATGGGATCCCACAACACCTCCCTTCTGTTGCCCTCCTCAACCTGCACTGCCACCCAGCCTCCACCGGGTAGCAATCATTCGGTGGAGCATGCAGTCTTCCCTCCCTGGGAGAGCAGTCCTTTGGGATTTCTATCCTCTCCCACTTTGGCCAACCCTTGTTAACCTGTGCTGATTTCCAGACACGGGTCACTGGTGTGGTGAGAGGTAAGGCACTCACAGTGCCTCGGCCCTCTATGCCACCAGACTGGCTCACATTTTCCAGCTCGCACCCTACCATGCTCCCCTTCTACCATCCACCATTCCCTCGTCTGCTGTCCAACTGTCCCAACGTGTCTCTTCACCGGGGGAGGGGGCCCCCTACCCATGGGGGCACCGAGAGGGTAGATCGAGGGGCCCATAGGCTCCTCCTTGCATCTGCATCTGTGCCAATGTGCAGCTCGAGGGTTTCCCAGCTTCAGAGCAGGGGGAGTCGGGGCCAGTGTGGGTGGCCTTTTTTTTTTTTTTTTGATGTTGTTCTCCCTGCCCTATTAGGATGCATGCCATAGCATCCTGGTGCTTTGCGCATGCAACATGTGGTCACCCACGCCACAAAGCATAATGCTAAGCCCGGCCGTGAGCAGCTTCCAAAAGGCACTGCATCCATGACCCGCCCCCCCCAGGAGAAGAGCATCCATAGGATGCTCTGAAGCGTTCCCTGTCGAGTGCCGCTCCTCACATCCCAGGCTGGGGCACGAACCTGTGTGGCCAGCCTGCCAGGCAATAACCTCTCGCCTGGTGCCATGGGGCTGATTAAATGTTTTTGATGCTAATCTGTTTTTTATGTTGATTGCGTGCAAGTGCAAGAAACATGATGCGGCAGCTTTTGCAAAAAGCAGGCTGTGGAGGCACGGAACTGTTGTGGCCAATGCCCCCACAGCCTTTAAAGCCTTGGCCTCCTTTCCCCAGTGCTGTGGTACACTGCTGCTGACACTAGTTCAGCTAGCGTGCCACAACTTTCTAACATTTTAGCTGCTGCAATCAGGGGCCACCTCGTCACTGGAGCGTCATCCGCTGCAATGAGGAAGCGACCCCTGATTGCAGGGCTTTTGCTAAGAGGGAGCCCAGTCCCTGTCAGCATGCACCCCCCCAATTTCTTGTGTGCCGAGGGGGGGTGCCCAATCCCCCTCGGCTTATGTCGCCTTCCTGGTTCAGTGTTTGCTGACGGGGGTGCCCAGTCCCGTCAGCATATCCCCCCATTTCTTGTGTATCAATGGGGTGCCCAGTCCCCATCGGCATGATGTGCTCCCCTTTAGTTGTGTGCTGACGGGGTGCCCAACTCCCCGTCGGCTGCAGCTGCCCCCCAAAGAGTCCATTGACGCTCCCAGCGTGCCATGTTCCCTGAAAGGCAAAAACGGTCCTGCAATGGGTTTGTTGTTGTTTTTTTTTGTCCCTGTAAACAAAAAATGGTCCCTCACCATCTCCCTGCCCCCCCACAACCCACACCCACCCATTACGCACCCTGCCACCCCCTCACCCCATACTTACCTCTGAAGTCCGGCGTGATGACCTTTGATGGACTGGGAACACGTCTGCACTCTTCAAAGCCAACTGCGAACTGAGGAACTGCCAGTAAGCTGCATAATGGAGCAAATAGATTTTTTCAACTTTGATGCATATCTTGGGGATTTTTCAAAATTTTGGCACCAAATTTTCAGCATGGGTTTTTTGGGACCCCTCCTCATGAATTCTGTCACTGTCATGG
This sequence comes from Neoceratodus forsteri, assembly GCA_016271365.2. NCBI lineage: Eukaryota > Metazoa > Chordata > Ceratodontiformes > Ceratodontidae > Neoceratodus > Neoceratodus forsteri. The sequence goes on along the minus strand of JADMNL010000025.1, from coordinate 3,462,172 downwards.
CATTAATCGGCCCTGAAAGGTGATTTCACGGTCACTGCACGCAATCACCTTTCAGGACAATTAATGAAATGACAGTGCCAGTGTTCATGAGGTGGCCTCTCAAAAAGCCTATGTTGCCAATTTGATGGAAAAAAAATCTAAAAAATGACTGTTTTACAAAGATGCATTGCACAGTTGCTACGCACGCTCGTAACTTCGCAAATTTGTAATATTTTCATGCCAGATTTTCAACATTGGCATTTTTCCACACCTCCTTGTGAACAGTGCAGGTGTCATTTTTCACATCATGGCTGAAATGTTCTTTCGCACTTCCGCTGCAGAATAGCGTGGTCGCTGTGGGAAATTGGTGTTCAGGACAGATTACCAAAATGACAGTGACACTGTTCATGAGCAGAGGTCCTAAAATGCCTATGTTGAAAATTTGGTGCCGATACTCCATAAAATGACTGTGTTACGAGTGTGCGTTGCGCAGTTTCCACGCACGCTCGCACCTTCGCAGCTTTGCAATATTTTCACTCCAGATTTTCAACATTGCCATTTTTATACACTTCCTTATAAACAGTGCAGCTGTCATTTTTCACATCCTGGCCGAAATATGTTTTCTTTCTTCCAGCACACAATAGCGTGGTCGCTGTGGGAAATCAGTGTTCGGGACACATTAAGAAAAATCACACTGACACTGTTCATGAGCACAGGTCCTAAAATGGCAATGTTGAAGATTTTCTAATGAAACTCTATAAAATGACTGTTATGAGCGTGCGTTGTGCAGTTTTCACGCAACCTTGTAACTTCACAAATTAGTAATATTTTCGCGCCACATTCTCAACAGTGCCATTTTCCCACATCTCCTCATGAAAAGTACAGCTGTCATTTTTCACATCCTGGCTGAAATATGTTTTTGTGCTTCCAGCACAGAATACCACAGTTGCTGTCGGAAATCATTGTTTGGGACAATTTATGATTGAGCGAGTTGGGGGGGGGAGTGACCGAGCTCAACTGAGCTCTGTTGGGACTGCTGCTGATTTCTTTGTGGGAAGGAAAAGGCAACAATGCACGCAGGGGCCCAGTCCAAAAAGCCAGCCTGCAGCAGCAGGAAAAACAGAACAAGTGACTGAGAGAGAGGGGAAGTGAGCGAGCTCAACGGAGCTGTATCGTGACTGCTGCGGATTTCTTTGTGGGCAGAAAAGGGCAGCAACGCAGGCAGGAGCCCAGTACAAAATGCAGGCTGTAGCGCTGGCAGAAATGGAACGAGTGAGTGAGGGGGGAGTGAGTAAGGTCAACGGAGCTCTGTCGGGAATGCTGCAGATTGCTTTGGCCAGAAAAAGGTGCCAACAGTGCTACAAAATGGCTAGAAATCGGTGCACCAAACTTACCAGGCTCGCAAAAGCCAATTTCCATAAGACCCAGATTAACAATGCATGGGGAGATGGAAAGAGGTTTTGGGACAACATAAAGAACATCCTTGGTAAAGATCAAAAGCAGCACCCTAAGATGCTCAACATTAATAACTCATCCTTCTCTGATCCTCTAGCCATTGCTGTTGCCTTTAACCAGGCCTTTACAGACCTGTCCTCAGTGCTGCCTCCAGACTACCCTCTGCCTGTGGAGGACCAAGGTTGCGCCAACCTGCTCATAACTAACCACGCAGCCTTCTACTTTAAGAAGGTGATGGTGAAGGAGGCCCTAACGATGGTCAGGAAAGTCCTAGGCAAAACCAGATTCGGGAGTGACGGATTAGACATGAAGTTACTATCTCTCACCCTTGATATTCCTATTATGCCCATAACAATGCTGTTTAATAAATCATTGGCCCTAGCTCAATTTCCAGAGGTATGGAAGCAAGCCCTGGTAATTCCAGTGCATAAGAATGGTGACAAGGCGCTGGTGTCAAAATACAGGCCAATATCTATCCTCTAACCACTATCCAAAGCTTTGGAAAAAATTGCGGCAAATCAACTCACAGAATACCTCAATAAGTACAATCTGCTCTGCCCAAACTAACAGTGGCTTCAGGCAAAAACACAGCACCACCAAGGCACTGCTGGAATACACTGACTATGCGCACAAGGAGCTGAATGAAGGCAAATTGGTGGGGTCCATCTTCATGGACCTCACCAAAGCCTTCAACACCGTCAGTCACTCTCTACTAGTTCTCCAGCTCCAAAGATTGGATGTGGCTCCAAACGCCGTGAATTGGTTCAATGACTACCTAACACACAGGAGCCAGTGAGTCAAAATTGGGCAGACGTTATCCAGCTCCAGAGATGTACACCTAGGAGTCCCTTAGGATCAATTCTAGGACCCCTGCTTTTCAGCCTCTTTGTAAGTGACCTACCCACAGCCTGTGACACCAAACTTATTCCATATGTGGACGATGCTGTGCTGCTCAGCAGCAGCACCTCTCAGGTTGCCGTACAAACAGAACTACAGAACTCTTTCAGTAAACTCGAGGACTGGTTCAGTAGGCAAAAGCTGCTACTAAATTATAAGAAAACCAAGGCCATGCTAAATCCAGCCCCTACAGCAAACATAAGCATGCTTCTCTCGTAATCACCAACAAGGCTGGTGAGCAGATTGAGCAGGTGCACTTGTTCAAGTACCTTGGAGTCACCATTGATAACTCTCTCACTTATATGCACCATGTAGGCTCCCTTGTCAAAGTGGTAAACACAAAGATCAGGGTCCTCTACAGGCATAAGAAATCCCTCACACCGGAAGCACTCCGAACCTCAGTCTCCAGCTCCATACTCTCCACGATAAACTACGGGCTGGTGGTCTGTGGAGCAGCTACTGATACAGTGCCTGTGGTTCCAAATTGCACTCAGTAAGGCATGCCACCTCACCCTGTGTGAGATCACTACACTCATACTTGCACCCTGTATGAGTGTACAAACTGGCTTAACCTAAAAGACAGGATCAAATACCAAACTTGCCTCCTGGGAAAGAAGGCACTCCTCGGAAAAAAAACACCATGTATAGGAAACCTGCTCGAGGCTTCTCTCTCAACACACATCACTAGACGGGGGAAGAATGGAGCACTGTCAATACCATTCCATCGAACCTCACTAGGGCAGCGTGCTTTCTCCTTTCAGGCCCCCCTCTGGATAAATGAACTCCCAATGAAATTACAAACAGACAACAGCCTGTCACAATTCAGAGTAGGCCTCAAACAACACCTAATGTCTAACTCAAAATGCACCTGCTTCTCAGGCCCCACTTGATAGACAGGCCTACCCCCAAGGTAACACCCAGCAGGGTTACCTAGAGAACCCTGCCTCCATTCCAGCCTACCCAAGGGCTTAAGTAAGCTATCATTCCTCTTGAACGACTTAGTACTGCCCTCCCAACCCCCCACAAACACACACACACCATAATTACAACGCCTCTGAGCTGTTCCCCATCACAGCCCCCTGTTTCACTATCCCCACCTCTCACTCTCTGCAGTTGGTTTCAAATCCAGTCCCCTTGTTTCACTGTCACCCAGCCTCTCACCATCTGGGTTAGCGTTAAACCCTATGCAGTTTCTCTGCTATAGTCAATCAACGGATTTGGAGGTTTCCAGGGGTGTGCTACCTAGGGCAACCGATTAGAAATAGCTTAGTATTTAATTACAGCTGCTCAGTTTTTTTTTCTCCTGTTTGTCTAATTGTCATGTAATCGCTCTTTAACGCCTAATGAAAAGGCCTCTGTAACCACTGAATATGTGTATTGTCTTATTGTCCACCCTGACATGGAACCTTTGTAAAAGAGCTCACACTCAATGGTCTTTCCGAAATACTAATTCAACAATTAAACAGAGGCAGGAGCCCAGTACAAAAGGGCAGCCTGCAGTGCCAGGACAAACAGAATGAGCGTGTAACACAGGGGGAGTGAGCGATCTCAGCAGAGCTCTGTCGGGACAGCTGCAGATTTCTTTGTGGGCAGGAAAAGGTGCCAACAGAGGCAGGAGCCCAGTACAAAAGGGTTGCCTGCAGCGCCAGGAGAAACAGAACGAGTGAGTGAGACAGGAGGAATAAGCAACCTCAACAGAGCTCTATCATGACTGCTGTGGATTTTTTTCTGGGCAAAAAAAGGTAGCAATGCAACCAGGAGCCCAGTACAAAAGGCCAGCCTGCAGCGCCAGCAGAAACGAATGAGCGAGTGATAGGGGGAGTGAGTGACCTGAAGGGAGCTGTGTCAGGACTTCTGCAAATCACTTTGTGGGCAGAAAAAGCAGCCAACACAGGCAGAAACCGAGTACAAAAGGGCAGCCTGCAGCAGCGGGAGCCACAGAATGAGGGATGGGGAGTGAGTGGGCTCACTGGAGCTCTTTTGGGACTGCTGTGGATTTCTCCGTGGGCAGAAAAGGGCAGCAGTGTATGCAGGGGCCCAGTACAAAAGGGCAGCCTACAGCGCCGGGAGAAACAGAACGAACGAGTGAGCGAGCTCAACGGAGGTCTGTCAGACTGCTGCAGATTTATTTGTGGGCAGAAAAAGGTGCCAACACAGGCAGAAGCCCAGTACAAAAGGGCAGCCTGCATTGCCAGGAGAAACAGAATGAGTGCGTGAGACAGGTGGAGTGAGCGACCTCAATGGAGCTCTGTCGGGACAGCTGCGGATCTGTATGTGGGCAGAAAAAGGTGTTAGTGCAGGCAGAAACCCAGTACAAAAGAGCAGCCTGCAGCGCCGGGATAAACACAATGACCGAGTGAGAGAGGGGGAGTGAGTGAACTCAATGGAGCCGTGTTGGGACTGCTGCTGATTTCTTTGTGGGCAGAAAAAGCCCCCAATGCAAGCAGGAGCCTTGTACAAAAAGGCAGGCTCCTGCAGGGGGAGACACAGAACTAGCGAGTGACAGAGGGGGAGTGAGTGAGCTCAATGGAACTCTGTTGGGACTGCTAAGGATTTCTTTGTGGATAGAAAAAGGCAGCAGTGCATGCGGGGGCCCAATACAAAAGGGAAGCTTGCAGCAGCGGGAGAAACAGAATGAGGGATTGAGAGAGGGGGATTGAGTGAGCTCAGTGGAGCGCTGTCGGGACTGCTGCAGATTTCTTTGTGGGCAGAAAAAGGTGCCAACAGAGGCAGGAGCCCAGTACAAAAGGACAGCCTGCAGTGCTAAGAGAAACAGAATGAGTGCATGAGACGTGGGGACTAGCGACCTCAACGGAGCTCTGTCGGAACAGCTGAGGATTTCTTTGTGGGCAGAAAATGGTGCCAATGCAGGCAGAAACCCAGTACAAAAGGCCAGTCTGCAGCACCGGGAGAAACACAATGAGTGAGTGAGAGAGGGGAGTGAGTGAGCTCAACAAAGCTGTGTCGGGACTACTGCAGATTTCTTTGTGGGCAGAAAAGGCCCCCCAACGCAAGCAGGAGCCCAGTACAAAAGAGCAGGCTGCAGCAGTGGGAGATGAGCCCACTACAAAAGGGCAGCCTGCAGCAGCAGTAGACACAGGATGAGTGAGTAAGGGAGAAGGAGTGAGTAAGTGAGCTCAACAGAGCTCTGTTGGAACTGCTGCCGATTTCTTTGTGGGTGGAAAAAGGCAGCAGTGCATGCAGGAACCCAGTACAAAAAACCAGCCTGTAACAGCGGGAGAAACAGAATGAGCAAGTGAGAAAGGGGGAGTGAGCAAGCTCAACAGAGCTCTATCGTGACTTCTGCAGATTTCTTTGTGGGCAGAAGAAGGCAGCAATGCAGGCAGGAGCCCAGCACAAAAGGCCAGCCTGCAGCGCCGGCAGAATAGGAACAAGCGAGTGAGATAGGGGGCGTGAGTGAGTTCAGTGGAGCTGTGTTGGGACTGCTGCAGATTTCTTTGTTTGCAGAAAAGGAAGCAGTGTAGGCAGGGGCCCAGTATAAAAGGGCAGCCTGCAACAGTGGGAGAAACAGAATGACCAAGTGAGAGAAGGGGAGTGAGCGAGATCATTAGAGCTCTGTCGTGACAGCTGCAGATTTCTTTGTGTGCAGATGAAGATGGCAATGCAGTCAGGAGTCTAGTACAAAAGGGCAGCCTGCAGCGCTGGCAGAAACAGAACAAGCGAATGAGAGAGGGGGAGTGAGCGAGCTCAGCGGAGCTCTGTCGGGGCTGCTGCAGATTTCTTCATGGGCAGAAAAAGGTGCCAACAGAGGCAGGAGCCCCGTACAAAAGGGCAGCCTTCAGTGCCAAGAGAAACAGAATGAGCGAGTGGCACAGGGGGAGTGAGCGACCTCAACGGAGCTCTGTCGGGACAGCTGTGGATTTCTTTCTGGGCAGAAAAAGGTGCAAACGCAGGCAGGAGCTCAGTACAAAAGGGCATTCTGCAGCGCCGGCAAAAATGGAAAGAGCGTGTCGGGGGGAGTGAGCGAGCACAGCAGAGCTCTGTCAGGACTGCTGCAAATTTCTTTGTGGGCAGAAAAAGGCACCAACAGAGGCAGGAGCCCATACAAAAGGGCAGGCTGCAGCACCAGGAGATACAGAATGAGCAAGTCAGACAAGAGGGTGAGTAACCTCAATGGAGCTGTATCGTGACTGCTGCAGATTTCTTCATGGGCAGAAAAAGGCGGCAATGCAAGCAGGAGCCCAGTACAAAAGGCCAGCCAGCAATGCAAGCAGAAACGGAACAAGCGACTGAGAAATGGGGAGTGAGCAAGCTCAACGGAACTGAGTCGTGACTGCTGCAGATTTATTTGTGGGCAGAAAAAGTCACCAATGCAGGTAGGAGCCCAGTACAAAAGGGCAGCCTACAGCAGCGGGAGACACAGAATGAGCCACTGAGGGAGGGGGGGGAGTGAGTGAGCTCAACAAAGCTCTGTTGGAACTGCTGTTGATTTCTTTGTGTGCAGAAAAAGGCAGCAATGCATCCAGGGGACCAGTACAAAAGGGCAGCCTGTAGCGGTGGTAGAAACGGAATGAGCAACTGAGAGAGGGGGAGTGAGCGAGCTCAACTGAGCTCTGTTGTGACTGTTGCGGATTTCTTTGTGGGCATAAAAATGCAGCAACGCAGGCAGGAGCCCAGTACAAAAGGCCAGCCTGCAGCGCCGGCAGACAAGGAACAAGCAAGTGACAGAGGGGGACTGAGCAAACTCAGAGGACCTGTGTCTGGACTACTGCAGATTTCTTTGTGGGCAGAAAAAGCCACCAACACTGGCAGGAGCACAGTACAAAAGGCCAGCCTGCAGCGCCAGGAGAAACAGAATGAGCGAGTGACACGGGGATTATGCCACCTCAGTGGACCTCTGTTGGGATGGCTGTGGATTTCTCTGTGGACAAAAAGGGGTGCCAATGCAGGCAGGAGCGTTGTACAAAACAGCAGCCTGCAGCACTGGCAGAAACGGAACAAGCGAGTGACAGAGGAGCAGTGAGCAAACTCAGCAGACCAACGTGGTCAACATTCGGCATTGACAAATGCTTATTTGTTTTGTTTTTGTTTTTTACTACAGTTCAAGACAGTTAGAAAGAGGGCAAGTGCATTAAAACAAACATATAATATACAAATTAATGTTTGGCAAGCGATATACGATATATAGAATAATTTATTGTTGAGCATACACAATGAGGCAGTGTTTCCATTGAGGGGATGAGATGGTATTTCATCTCAACCTTAAGATGGAAATATGCAGAGTCCTGTTTTGGTTGCCCTGATATTATTTTTTATAGTACATGACAGTTTAGTTCAGTATAAATAAAATGGAATGGGCCGTAGTACTTCTGTTCTTATTAAAAACAAGGAAATACATTACTTTTAAAATCTGAACTGTAAAATATGAATGTCAGATTTGTGTTTCGGGTCAGGATGGGGGGGGGCAGAGGAGCCTTACCATGAGAGACTGTTGGGACAAACTTTAAAGGGAAAAGTTGTTGTAGTATAGTAGTTATGCCACTACTATACTACAACAACGTTTTGCGACCTTTGAACTGTGCTACCACTTTTGGTGACTTTTGAACTGTCCTACACAGGAGGGGCTAACTATATAATATAAAGCTGATGTTTACATCTCAGACTGAGATGACATCATAGAAACCTCTTGAACTTTATTCTCTAGGTCTGTGATGTCATCTCACCATACCTCTCAACCTCCTACCTCATAAATCAGGGACAGGGCTTAAAATAATCAGGGACAAAGGTTCAAAATCAGGGTCACATCTTCAAAATTGGTGATATCCACTCAGGAAGCTGGTAGAATAAGGGGATTAGTGTAAAATGCACTTTCTACGGAAGAACAAGTCTGTAACTTTAATGTTTGACATTATTTTGTGCCTACAACTTCCACTGTTTGGTCACGGAAATACAATTTTTAGGAGGGACCGAGTAAAATTTGAAGGCAAAATCAGGGACAGTTGAGAGATATGCATCTCACCCCTCAATGAAAACCTAGCCGTGTTTGTATGGTTGCCCAAATATTATTTTCTATGTAGTGCTTTATCCTTTTATGTCATATTCCTCTTTAGATGTGTTGCAGGAGATACTTTTCAGATACTGAATGTCCTGCTGTCCATCTACAAGATGAGTCCTCAGAGGAATGTACTGCCATTATAATGAACTCTTCCTGTGCTTAGTGATTTTATTCATGGATCGTGAAATTCTTTTTCTGTTTAATGCAGGAGCTGTGGAAGGTCAGTGCTGAACCACTTACCAGATGAAAGGAGTCATTAGCAAAGAAGCATGCAGCACTCCAAGAAGCTACCAAAGAAGAGAAGAGAGTCTTGGTGTTCTGACTAGTTTTATGGAACTGGAGCACCTTTCTGACTTTGCAACTCTTATCAAGTGTCATTCAAGTGGCATCCAGTACTGAGAGACCATCCTTTTTGAAAAGTCACAAGATTGCGGTGAAAAACCAGGCTCATTATATGATCTTTCAGTGTAGTGTACAGTCAGTGACAGGAACTGGAGCATGTGTGTGTGCCTGTGTGGGTGTCAGTGATCAGAATATAGAATGTTTAAGGGGCAGGGGGCTGCAGATCTATTTTCTTGTAAGTTATTTAGCAAAGGGGTACACTAAACAAGTCAGAGTACTACGGAGCATAAGTTCAGGGGAACGCCTTTTGAAAGTGCATGAGAGGTTCTAACTAAGAAATGAGCTAAAATGCCAAATGTCATAGAAGTTATCATTCTGAGTGTCCCAGCAAAATTCTGCTGCTTTGGTTCACTGTTCCGGTCCCACTGATTTCATCAAGAAGGATTTTTAGTTTTTAAATAGAGGACTTATTTATATTTATGAAATTATTTATGCACGCTGTGCTTTTTATATTTATCGTTTGCTTGACTTTTATGAGCATGGTTTTCTAATCCATGTGATGTAGCATTTTAGGTTTGCAGACCCTCCTGGCTTTGGGTAGTATCCTTTATCTGAACAGAGAAAACTGTAAATAGAATATTTTGGATTACACCATCACACAAGACAGATTCACCAGATCTTCATTGAGGATATCTCTTCCATTGGATCACACCTTTAGAACTGTAAGCTGTCAGCATTAGGACCATTCGGAAACATTTGCTAGCCAGGGACCACCCATGATGACATGCAGGGTTGGCCCCTATATAATCGTGGGTGGCCCATTGCTTCTTAGTTCTTTCTTCCACCTTTGACCACTTATCGAACCTGCAGAGAAGCAATGCCATCATTGTCTTCGACTTTATTATTTTTTTAAACTTTCACTTCAATGGTCTACATTTCCTTTTGTGCTCTTTAAAGAACCTTTAATTAGGCTTTATACCTGTGGTTAGAAGATCTAAAAGGATAGCACTCACATGGTTTGTGTTTGCTGTTTGGGCCTGTCCCCCCAACGTCAGGGCCTATAAGATCTGCCAAGGATTCAGCCAGGCCACAAGGAGATGACAAAAGATACCTACATTGGTATTAAGGCCATGGAAGGTCAAGCCAAGGCAACAGGCTCCAGGACAGCTTATACAGCACATTTGAAAAGATGTAGAAGTTGGCATAGAAGCGTAGTAGCTATCTGTAGTGCTTTGGCCCTGAAAGAGCTCATGTTCAGGATGACACATGGAACTCAAACCTCCAAATTAAAATGCTCCACAGTATAGATAGGCTAAATGCTGATATTTATTGGAGCTAGCATGAAAATGAAAAATGCCACTGCTTGGACACCCCTGCTCTTCGACCAAATAGGTCTTTGTCAGGTGGCAAGAGATATTTTACTTTTGGGAGTTTTGAGTTGCATGTTTCATCCTGATCACAAGCTCTTTCAGAGCCAAAGCACTATAGCCAGCTACAGTACTAACTTCTACTCCTTTTAGAGTGCTCAGTATCTGGAACTGTTATTTTAGCAGTTGCAGGGGGTTTTCACACCTACAGTGGCACCAGAACCTGCAACTTAAAGCGTGGCTTCACACCAGCTCTCCCTCTGACTTGACCAACACCAGGAAAGGAATTCCTCAGCATTCGTCACTGCTGTCGCCACCACATTCATCGAAGACTAAGAAAAAAAGACAAAAATAAGTCATTATCGAAGTCCTCCTCGTTCAGCCATCACTACAAGCGTAAAGATAAAGCTCATGCTTCGCCGGTGAGGTCCAGGTTTCCATTAAACGAGGGTAAGTCCTTGTCATCGTCCGCTCTGGCAGTAATGACTACAGCCCCCAGACTATCAGTGAAACACCTAGATCAAAGTCATGGTCTGGCTCTGGCATTGCTGCATCCCGTGTTGTCAGGTTCTGCCCCTTCAACATTGGTTGTGCTGGGCCCTTTATGGGGTGCTGTTGACTCCCAGGTTGTGCTGGCGTCATTCTCTGAACTATTCAGATGCCTGTTACCATCGCGTCCACCAATGATAACAACTATTGTATCTCATCAGTTGAGTCTCTCCCATCAGCACCGTGATCCAGAACACCTATTATTCTTCCATCACGGAATCTTCCTTTATCGCTGGCTCTGTTGATTGCTCCCAGCATCATCACAGATGATAACAAGGTAGAATATAGTCCTGATATCCTTAATATGGAGGATGATGAAAGGGACAATGATCCCTATGAGGGGGATTTGCCTTCCAGTTCTACCCTCTTCTCATGCAGTGAGGACTCTATGGTGTATACCCCAGATCTCCTCATGAGGATCCCTCTTTTGAGACTTTGCTCAGACACATCCAGTGTGGGGAGGGGGGAAGGCTCCCATTGGCACACGTTTTTGAGCTGTCAGAAATCGCAGCCATTCTGGATGGATCTCCTGCACTGTTCTCAGATCTTGAACAAAACTATCCCCGACACATTTACTGATTGGATACTGGTCTCCTCACAGTACTGGTCTCCTCACAGTTGGTCCCTGCCCAATGATGTCCGTCCAGTGGCTCCTATTCTATTAACAGTTGCCCTAAAATGTATCACAACACATTAGTTACAAGGAGACTCCCCCTCTTTAGTGGAATGGCTAATCAGGGTACACTGTATTCATGATCTGGAGCTAATAACTGTAAAACTGCACCTGAGGGAGAGTAAACACCAGAACAAGTGGAGAGCCTGTCAGATGTGTAACTCTGGGACTGTGCCAAATCTGAGGGCCACTGCAGTCAAACAGACAACCTATTGGACAACCCCTTTCACCAATCTGACCCACTTGCATAGTCTGACATCTTAATATCTACAGAAGAAAGACACCTTTTGGCCCCACCCGACTCCTACCTCCTAGTCACTAATTGCAAAGCTCATAGGTCCTTGACTATGACTCTATTGTACTACATTCACTCTAAATAAAGCTTTTATGTATACCAGATAGAACAAACAAGACAGTACGCGTTTGTTTTCTGTTTTTTTCTATGTACCGTTTTTACTGTTTCCCCATTTATTGAATCAGTTACCAGTTCCATAACAGTTGTGATATTAATGTGCATAAGCTGATTACAGAAATAGGCCCTAAGTCTGAACATTGATGGTACAGTGGGAGGTATAATACCTTTACATACAAAAGTATAAAGATAACATGATTGTATCACTGAGTCGCAATAACTTGGACCTGTTCAGTGTTCATGTTCCTCTGGTCTGTTGCTGTTGTTTGTGAACTACATGACACATTGCTATGGTACGTGCTGGCTTTTTATTTCTCTGAATAAAGCTGAGTTGAAAAAAAAAATTGCAGGTGCAACAGGCAGTACCTCTGCTTCATGCTGGAGGGCAACCATTATCACTTTCAAGTCTTGCCCTTTTGCTTATCCTCAGCACTGTGTGTATTTACCAAATGCTTAGCAGTTGTGGCAGTGGCCCTCTGGAGGGAAGGGCTTTATGACTTCCTATATCTGGATGACTGGCTCTTGAAGGCCCCATCCAAGGAATCGATTCTGTGCACATTGTTCAGAAGAAGGCATTTGTTTGAGAAACTGGATGTAAACACAGTGAACATACTGAAATGTATATTTGTTTCTTATCAGCACTTACAGTATATTAGGGTGGTGCTGGACACGGCACTGGGCAGTGCTTTCTGCCTGTAGACAGGGTGCAGGCCCTTGTTGCCTAAGCCCAGCTGATACACAGAAGCTATTATGTGTCAGCCCAGATTATGTTACATCTGCTGGGACTGAAGCTGCTGCCATCATCATGGTTCTCTTTGCCCATCTCCACATGCACATACTGCATTGGAGTTTTTGGGTACAGTGGGGTTAGCTGACCAGTGTACTGAACAAGTGGTCCTCGTCACATCTTCTCTTCACCGTGCTCTAGTATGGTGGCTGGACTGCTAGAGCTTGTTCTAGACCATGTTCCATTCTTTTCCAAAGTTGGATCTGTTCGCATCGCCACACAAGGCAAATCTGCCATGTTTCTGCTCTCTCGCTTAAGGGCACTGAGGTTTTTGGCGAGACTCATTCCTCTCCTGGAAAGCGAGGTTCATTTATGCCTTTCCTCTGATCCTCCTCATTCATAGTTGCCTGCTCAAGCTACAAATGAAATATGCCACTATTATACCGGTGACTTCCTTCAGACCTTGACAGATTTGGTTTCCACTTCTGCAGCATCTGGCAGTGGAACCTCCTGTTTAGCTCTCCTTCTATCAGGGTCTGCCCTTGCAGTCCCAGGTATCCCTGGTCCATCCAGACCTGCAATCCCTGCATCTGCATTACTGGCTTCTGAAGACATAGCCATTGCCAGGTTTGGGGTTTCACCCCAGGTGGCTGGTGTCCTGCTTGCAGCTAGAATGCTGTCTACGTGACACACACACTCTTTGAAATGGAAGCGCTACTCCATACGGTGTGCTACCCATTTACATGTCCTGTCAATACTGTACTAGACTACCATTTCTCTATCTGAGACTGGTCTCCAGTACTCATCCATTAAGTTGCATGTGGCTGCCATTTGGGCTTTCTGTGCCCCTATTACTGGACAGACAGTTGCACAATTGGAGATGTCCTGCACATTTCTAAAGGGTGTTCTGCAGATCCGTCCGACCAATTCATAAACTGGTTCCATTCCACCTTGAGATCAAAATTCCATTTGGGAAAATTTGGCTTTAGCTCCTTTGGGCTTGCTACAATCTGTGAGATGCATTTCCTGTCATGGAAGATGCTGCTTTTAGTTGCCATGACTTCTGATTGTAGGATTTCTGAATGTCAGGCTGGGATGCATGAGTCTCCTTATTTGATTTTCCACAAGGACCAGGGATCTTTGCAGACTAGTCCTCGTTTTCTACCTGAGGTGGTCTCTGATTTCACATTGAATCAGACAATACACCTTTCTGTGCATTATCCGGAACATGTTAACAATGGTGAGGCCTTGCTCCATATACGTGATGTACATAGAACACTTTGGGCCGGATTCACAAAATGTTGTGGGACTAAGTTCCACTCTGCAACTCCAGTTGCAGGCTGAAATCTCTGAAGCTGTGGAGATTTGTATTCACAGTCTGCCTCAACTGTGGGAGTTGTTACACCTGGTCCTCCAGGCATAACATTTTCCACAGCTGCGGGGGATGCTCACAAGCTGTCGTAAATTGTGAGGCTGGTTGTAAACTGGCTGCACCTTTGTGAATATGGCAGCTGTAGGAAAAACTGTGACTCTGCAAGTAGCAACCCACTTGCACTGGGTTTTTCCCGCAGCTGCAGGATTTTTAGGAGCATTGTAACTTTTTGTTTCTGTCTTAAGCTCACAAAGGACTGCATAAATTCCACTCAGCTTTTTGTTTTGTTCACCCCCAGGAAATGTCGGAACAGTGCGTGTCATGATGGTTGGCTATCTGTATTTGTTTTTTTACAGGAAGTACAATAAGGAATTTCCTGGTGCTGTGCATAGCCACTCCATACATGGTATGGCCACTGTTGCTTGCTTTCTGCTACTGACATATGTGTTGCTGCCACATGGAGCACTGTGCATTCTTTCACTTCAGTCTAGGCATCATCTCTCGTGGACATGCTGGCTTTTGTTTTGTGATGTTGCAGGGCCTTCTTCCTGATGTTATGTCAGACTTTGCCGTACTGCTTGGGAATCATTCCAAAGGTGTGGCCCAATGGAGGAGATGACCTAGATGAAGACAGAACAATTGCTCACGGTAACAATATGTCTTCAACAGAATCTCCTCCACTGAGCCACAGCGCACCCACCCTTCTTCCCCCGTTCATGAAGTATAAATTGACAGGTTTGCCCTCTGCCTGGTTTGGAAGTGTTCAGGAGTGCCTTTTGTTTAATATATTTCCAGTCCCATACCTCTACTTATGTGCCTGGTACTGGTCTGGTCTTCTGGTCCCTCACAGTAAGAGGCCATCCAAGCTTTCCTCCAGTAGTTGGCACGTGATTATATAGTTGCCAACATTACACGTCACCATGGGCTACCCCCAGCTAGCAAAAGTTTGCAAGTTCTTCTGACCCCGACAGATTACAGTTCCAAAGGTGTGGCCCAATGAAGGAGATTCACTTGAAGATCTACTGTTACCGTACCTGTTCTTTCAGCTTCCTGTCTTTCAAGGAGAAGCAGCACTTGTCAGCTTGTGCTAGTCATCTTTTAATAGGTATTTGAGTTTTTGGGGGTATGTACTATAATTCACAATAAGGATGTTCCCCTGGTGTTTTCTAAACCTTGTAATTCGCACTTTGGAATGTTGAGAAAGATTGATTCATTATAATGTATGGGCAGTGTGTATTAACTCCTGTTTTCAATTAGTTTATAACCTGATAATCCCATTGTTGTGACATCAGTATGCTGTAAACCTTGCTTAAAGAGCTGCTGACGCTTTAAAAAAATGTTGAAAAACATAATAATTCAATACAATTCAGCTTCCATTACATATATATTCTAAAGATTCCTTCTCCCCAGTATTTATTACGAAGAACATTTGCAAGAATATATGATCTTTATCCCTCAGGGTTCATCTGCCTCTATAGCTGACTCCCTACTTCAATTCATAATCCTCTGTTGTGACATCACAGTCTGTTGCCATGGGAGTAACTGTGATGTCACAAGCAGTGCATTATGACTTCAGGTAGGGAGACAGCAACAGGACTGGATGAGCTCTTCAGGAGCAAAAATCCTGTTTTCATGCAGATAACTTCAGTAATAAATAATGGGGAGGAGGAACAGAGAACTAATGTGAAATACAAGCTGGATTGTGTCTAAATATTATGTTTTGGTAAAGTTCACCTGAAGGTGTCAGCTGCTCTTTAACTATGGCATAATAATGGGATTACAGTATAGAATGTCACCACCTTTCAAAATTCTTGGAAAGGAAAGGTGATCTGCTGCTTCTACATTCATTCAAAACTCGCACATTCTATTCAGACAGTTACAGACCCGCTACAGTACAGATCACAGTGGCTAATTTCAGCACTTCTGTTGCTCAACATTCAAACCAGGAGACTTTCATAGCCAAGCAAGAGAACAAATGCACATTGAAAAAAAACTGTATTTTTTCCCCCACAGTGGCTAGTTTTTCCATACACTATAAAATACAATGCCTGAGTAACGGTTGCTAACCACATACGTAATCACCTCTCGCGATTTCCATGACAACTGTAAACCTCTCGAACTGCGCTCTCGAGGTTTACTTGGTGTCCTGGCAACTGCTTGATGTGATTACATTGTGGTTAACCACCATTACTTAGGCATTATGCTGTATGTCTAGAACATAATCTTTTCTTGGGTGCCGTAATCAGTGCCTTTGTCCAACCAATCAAAGCGATGGATTGGAGCGCAATCTCATTTATCTTTGATAACACAGCAGCAGTAAATCAGAGGTTATAAATGGTTTCAAAAACATCTGCTTAAAAGTAAAAAAAAAAAAAGTTCGCTAATTATTACCTACTCTGAAACAAGAAATAAAAGACACTACTCTTTAACAAATATGGGAAACATGCTTACTGTAATATTTTTTTTACATGATAAAACGTTACTGTCAAGAACTCGCTGGTACAGTATTCTACACCTCGTTAGTGTAGTGTCATTATTAGGGCACTCCCTTCACTCTCTTACGAATGATGTCCTTATACTAACTTAATGTGGAAAACTGACTTGTTCTTAATAGTTAGGGGTTAGCTATTCTTTATTTTTTTTTTTTATTGAAGTAGCGGGGTTTAGAAGTGTTAGAAGGCCCAACAATCTCTTTACTACTTCAACAATCGTATACCAAAAAAGATACCTGACTATAGTAAACTAATGGCTGTCACTGTCTTCTGCAGAGCCTATACCCACTACATATTTATTGGGGATGGGGGGCGCTGTGGCTATAAATTTGCTCCTGCCTCAAAATGGATTTATCTGTCTGGCTGATTCAGGTATAGTAAGTGTTGATTTTTTTATTTATTCCTCATTTTACCATAGTTTTGACTCTTTGCTCCATGACCGTGAGTAACTGTATCCTCACCTTTTGAGTAATAGCTGCTTTCAACACAAGGTCACGTTTTGCATTATTTTGTTTATTCTGTCACAGGTATGCAAGCCTTATCACAAACATTAGAATTATAACCAACTTGTTCTTAGCATTGCATTTGATTGCTTGCTTGTTTGGAAAATTCAGCAAAAAAATGTAACTGCTAGTTTTCATTACTCAGAGTCCCTTATTTGCATCAATCATTTAAGCATGAAATCACACTGTCCTTGGCATCTGAGCCATTTTGTAGTAAAGGTTTTCTGCATTTCAAACAGCTGGCAGATTTTTTTACTCTTACAGTAGTCCCTATTTGTGTTGAAATGTTTTTATAGCATTTACCAAAATATTTCTTAACCCTGGTTTTGCGTCAGTTTTTATCACAAACAAATTCAAAGCTACATTTTTACACAGGAAAGTTCCCCCAGGGTTTGCTGTCAGTTTGTATAAAGCAGACATGGGACTTAAATAGCTAACTCCAGTCTAATGAATATAATTTCTCCTCTTAGTGGGCATATTTTCAGAGGCATATAATTTATACAGTACTTCAGTGCCTGTGACTCCAGTATTTAACAGGGATGCATACCTTCAGATGGCAAATTCCATCTGTAATTCCACCCTGCACATACTCCTCAGTCGCCCAATGAAGGCAGCCAGGTTTGATTTGTTTTGTATCATGGGAGTGTTTCCATACTTCTGCTGGACAATGCCATTTCAGGGAGTCTTTGTGCTCTCTGTGATGTCATCAGCTCCCAGCTGCAGGAATAGAACCTGCTGATGTGCTGACATCATAGAGATCACTCAGACTGCTGGAAACTGTTGCTGCCAAAGGACTCCTCAACTGGTAGCACATCAGCCTATGAGCCAGAAGGTCGTAGTTTCTAGTTTTGCGCCAGGATTGGACTCGTACCATTAACACTTGCACCTGAGTGCACTACTAGGGGGATACATTTCTGTTGGGGTACACCGTCCTTTGGATTAGATGTTAAATCAGGGTCCTGTCAACCTTTTTAGGTGGTTCAGGCTCTTCTAGAGAAGAGTAGGGAAATTTTCCTGGTGACCTGGCCACATTTCCCCCATACACTAAAATACCGCCAACAGCTTAATCTGGTTCAAGTTCAGTTGGCTTGCATCTGTAGGTCCTCCACCTCCACCCCACCCCGGATGAGGCTAAAAAAAGACAGCTTTGCTTAGCCCTCCTTTTCCAATCAACTACAGCAAAATAAATAAATAAAGCCAGAACTGGCGGTTCTCAGAAAGTAACCTAGGAAATTGGGCAGGGTGGAGATACCGATTAGATTTTAGATTTGAAGCTGCATGTTTTCTTTGAACCCCTAGGCTGCCGACAGAATTAGAACGTATAGGAATTTTGGACTTATATCAGTCCGCGGCCCTGCAAGGGTTAACAGATGACAGCCTTTTGTGGTTAGCCTGTTTCTGCCCTACAGAAGGAAAAATGCCACAAAGAAAATAATACAGATCCTACAGTACAAGTGTAATTTAAAACACAGTATACATGGAATATCTAGCAGTGCACTGTTTTTCCTTCTATTTTGCCACTGTTTTTCCCTTGTGGTTCCCCTGTCCTTCCCCCGATGTTGGAGGTGGCACTGGAAGCATTCTTCCGATCAGGAGGGCAGATGAGTGGCAGCCTTCACATTTCTGTCAGAATTTTGAAATTTTTAAAAGCAGTCATTTTTTAATTTCTTCACAATCCCACGAAAGTATAGTTTCCCATTATTTGCCATGGCTATTTTACCTGTAGTAACCTTTGCAATCTCGAACACTCTTGAAACTGACGACATACTTAACTCGCAAAATAAGAATTTGTCACCTGCATGCAGTTCAGTGTAAAGTGTTTGCAAGCTCAACCCGTCACATTTTCAATACACTTTTATAAGATTTATAGGGGTGCACCTGCTGTGTGACCAGGCAAAAGCATACAATTAAGATACCAGTGCGCCTCCCCCCCTACACACACACACACACACACACACACACACACACTCTGTTGCTTAAAAGCCTGCAATTTATTCAAATAACACCAGTTTTTTTACGTGTTTGAAATTGCTAGAGAGGTCATTGGTCTTATCTTTCAGCTCAATTATGATCATGCCTGACCACTGCGACAAAGGTTTTTAAGCAGCAGAGTGGAGGGGAGGGCACTGGTACCTTAATTGTATGCTTTGTTTGGTCACACTCCAGGTGCACCCCTATAAATCTTATAAAAATGTATTGAAAATGTAATGGGTTGAGCTTGCCAAACACTCTACACTGAACTGCATGCAAGAGAACTGTAGTCTTCTCCTAATTGGTGAACTCCCCTGTGAACCTCTAATTGGACAGGGCGCATGATATAAGCAATGAAGTCAGAGAATGTATTCCCCATAAGAGACAGAGAAAGCAGGGGAACCACAGCTCAGATTGGCAAGGTAAATGTGATGCTTTTTTCTTGACTGATGAGGTGGTCACTTTGTACTTTGTTGCAGTGGTCAGGCTTGATCATTATTCATAATTTGGGAGATGTGTTGACGCTAGAAGGAGCTAATTTGATAGTAGTCGACCATTGTTTGGAGGGGTAGGGCTCTGCCCCACCCCCCCAAGAAATTGTGTGTCTCAGCTTTCATTGGTTGTTCCTACTCTAGTCCATGCTACTCAGTAGTCCACTGCATCTTCTTCCCCTCCACTTTAAGTGGAGCCACCTCCACTTCAGCCTCTGTTCGGGGCCCTGACCAAAGAGTCTCGCTGTTTTGCCAGCTTGCCAGGCCAGCTCTCAGTGGAGATCACCCATGATGAGGATACCTGGGTGATCCTTGGTGGCAGACAATCGAGGGATGTCTTTGAAAAATGCCCCAACTCCGAAGGTGACTAATTGGTGGACTTGACCAGGACTCATACTTTTGACCAGGAATTGGTCAAAGAGCTGACCACAAACAATGGGCTGGTTTTCTTTGGAGCGCATGTCGGACATATGTCAGAGTTCATGAAGGTTCCTTTAGAGCCAGTCCAGAAACAGGCTAAATACCCATTTACAGGACTGATCCTGGTACTTTAGCAGCAGCTGGCATCCTGTCTGGCACCCTCTTCCCAGACGGTCTGGAAGTATGTGGTCCCCACAGGCACTCTCTCTTGATTTTCTGACCACCCCTCTGTGAAGTGTCTGGTTACAGATTCTGCCTTCCATAAATCAGGAGGCCAAGGGGATTTGGACAGAGCTCCAGACAAGTCCAAGAAGATCGACTACTCAGCTAAAAAGATGTATGCTGACACATCACTGGGTGTCCATCAGGGCAGTTATTTCATCAAGATGGTGAATTTTAGCTATTCCTTCTGGGTGTTAGGGGGAACCCCCCCACACACACACACATACACACACACTTCCACTTGATGAGCAGCTTCCAGTAGAGTTAATCAGAGACCACAATCACCTGCTAGCTGAACACCAGCTTCAGACAGCCTTGGACATGAGCGACTCCTGTGCCTGTGCCATGGCTATAGGCATTGCCATGTGTCGCAGAGCATGGCTGAGACTTTCCATCTTTACAGTAGACACATGGCATAAGTTGGCCAGTGTCCCCTTCTTGGGTACCGACCTTTTCAGCCCTGGAGTGGAAGGACATCTCACACATATTGAGAAGACCAGTGGCACCCTTGATTCTGTGGCTTTGTCCCAGAAGGACCAAAATGACCAGAAGCCTAAAAAAATGGGCCATTCAGGTCCAATCCTTTTAGCCACAACCTCAGCAGCATCCCCAGCAGGAGCAATATCAGCACTGGTATCTAAAACCCAAGTTCCGGTGCCAGGGGCAAAAAGGGGGGGGCATAGGTGGTGATGCCTGTGCAATGTCTGTGGCCCGAGCCCCTTCGAAAGCTGTGCAGTGATGGGTTGTGAGGTAGCATCCCTCTCATATCCAGTCCCTGTCTCAGCTTTCTGTCGTGGATCAGTTGTGCCACTTCTTGCCACAGTGATCTGCCATTACCTCAGACAAGTGGGTTCTGTACGTGGTGGGCAAAGAGCTGCCTCTGGATTTTCATGTTCTCCGACTATACTGACTCTGAGCTCCTTGGTAGTCTAGGGTGTAGAAGAACAGGTTTTCCCTTGTGAAGACCTGACATAGCTCAGCTCTTAGAGAGTAGAGTGATAGCCCGTGTTCTAGACACCTTGACCACTCAGGGATATGTGTCCAAGTACCTCCTGGATCTGAAACGGATAGGGTCTGGCACCCCATTCTGGACTTGTATGATCTGAACCAGTTCATACAGAAGTGCAAGTTGCAGATGGTCACTCAGAATCAGGTAATACAATCCCTGGAGCAGAGAATGTGGTTCTGCTCCTTGGACCTCCAGGATACATTCTTCCACATCCCAGTCCATACTTACCATTGCCAGTTCCTTTGGTTCCATGCGGAGGGGCTCCTGTACCAGTTCCAGGTCATGTCCTTTGGCCTGCGCCCAGTGTCTTCACCAAGTGCATGGCCAGGTACCAAAATGGCGCATGGTCTGCAACAAAAGCTCTATGAGGAAAGGCTTAAGGAGCTGAATATGTACACCCTGGAGAAGAGGCAGGAGAGGGGGGACATGATAGAAGCCTTTAAATGCCTTACAAGGGTTAATAAGGTACAGGAGGAGAGAGTATCTTTTGTAGATAAAGATGCTCTATAACAAGAGGGTATAATATGAAGCGGGGAGTAAATTTAGGAGGGATGTGAGGAAGTACTTTTTCACAGAAATGGTGGTGGATACCTGGAATAGCCTTCCAGAGGAGATAGTGGGGGCAAAAACAGTAATTGGTTTCAAAAAAATCCTGGGATAAGCACAGGGGAATCGTAGGGCTAGGGAAGTGGGGAATAGAGATTGCAACACGGATTAAGCAGGATCTGGGAAATATTAATGAACAAAAATAAATACACAGTTGGGCAGACTGGGTGGCCTTAGTGGCCCTTATCTTCCATCACATTCCATGTATCTATATCTATGGCAGTGGTGGTGGCCTTTCTGCGTCGCAAGGACAACAGAGTGTACCCCTACCTAAATGACTGGTTAATAGCTGGGTAATCCAAGGGGGTTGTGGAGAGGTCCAGGGATCTGGCCTTCCAGACCTGTCAGAATTTGGTCCTTCTGGTCAACCTGGTTGAGTTGCACCGTATCCCCTCACAGGTGATTAAGTGCATCAGAGCAGAACTAGACTACCTGTAGGCCCAGGCCCTCATCCTAGTGAACGGGGCATCGGATCTTGCCTCCTTTGCCAGTCATTTTGGGTTGGGCTCTTACGCCCTGGGCCTTCTGCTATTGCTGGGATACACGGTGTCTTCTGCCAGGGTGATTCATTGTGCTCACTGGATGATGCACTACCTACAGAGGGAGCTGGCCTGGCAATGGTTCCAATGCTTAGGTTGCCTGGACCAGCCAATTATGGTGACCAGCTGATGTGGGATGTCATGCAGTGGTGGCTGATCTCACACAATCTGGAGGAAGGACTTGCATTTGTCCACCCAGAACTGTTTGTTATGCTCATGACAAACTCTCCTCTGGTAGGATGGGGAGCACACCTGGGAGACTACATAGTCCATGGGTTTTGGTCACCCCAGGAGTCCTGACACCACATTAACCTGCTGGAGCCCTGTTCAGTGGCAGCTGGCTCTGAATGAATTTGCTCCATTGATTCAAGGTCAGGTTGTTCAGGTCAAGACTGACAACGTGACCACCATGTTCTACCAAAACAGGCAGGGTGGGATGCATTCATTTCCATTGTGTCAGGAGGTGCTCTGTACCTGGTCACTCGTGCACAGCCTAGAAGCTGATATCTTGGTGATCTGTGTCACAGGAGAAAACAGCCAGCTGACTGATGCTTTCAGCCGGGTCAGAGAGACATCACACAAGTGGTCCCTGCATCAGGGGTGGTAGGCCACCTGTTCTCCCAGTGAGGCACCCCTCTGATGGATCTGTTTGCCTCGTGGGAGACACTACTGAGTGATGCCTTCTTGAGGCCCTGGATTCCAGGCCCCGTGTATACGTTCCCTCCCTTCCCCTTGGTCCACAAGGTCATGATCAAGGCCTGGAAGAACAAGGCAGGAATGGTCCTGATAGTCCCAGACTGGCCTATGCAGTTCTGGTATCCATATATCCTCAACTTCAGCAGCAGATCTCCATGGAGGTTGCCTCTCCACCTGACCTGCTGACCAGACAATAGGGGAAGGTCCTGTACCCAGACTTTTAATCTCGGTACCTATACTGTATTTACAGTATAGGTACTTACAGTATAGTGGACTTCTTTGTCAGGTAGTTCCTGGATGTCATCACCATAAAGAACAAATCATATATAAAATAAGGTGTAGCAGAAGACTTCTGAGGCCCGGGCTTTCACCTATGCGGCACCCACCCTGAGGAGTTCTCTACCTCGTCAGGTTCGGGAGTGCCACATTGTGGTGAGCTTCGAAGCCACACTGAAATTCCATCTTTTCAGACTAGCCTTTCCATACTTGGATGTATGTTTTTGCTGTGCTTACTGAATTTGATTTTTACAGTGTTTTAATTGTGTTTTATTGTAAAGCGCTTTGATACATTTGAATTGCGCTATATAAATAAAGTTATTAGTAATATGTGTATGTATATATATATATATATGTATATATATATATATACACACACATATACATATATACAGAGAACCTCTGTGCTCAAACACTGAGGCAAGGGTTACCCCAAAGGGCATTTGGCTGGAAAGCCAAGTTTCAAGAAAATACAAAATCACACATGCCCACACAGTGCAAAGCATCATGGGTTGCATATGCAAATCACCACAGAATGTTATGCTGGTTCAACTTTAAGCAGAATTGTATGGTACCGAAAGGCCTCTCACACAGTTTGCAAAGAGTGCTAACATATATATATATATATACACATACATACACACACACACACACACATATATGAGTGGTGTTGCCATGAGCATATAATTTGGCTCGGAGATACGAGTAAAAAGTAGCAATCAAGGTAAGTGTAATAGTTTATGCAACTAAGCAATGTGTTATATAGCTACTCTTGATGGATAAATGCTTCAATGACATACCTACATGGAAATAAGCTTTTATTTTTAAGTACATAAATGAAATAAATGTTTAGTTCATGAATGTCTACCTGCAGGTCTAGAGCATAGGATTTATTTGCTTCTGTTTATATTAACCTCAGTTGTAGAAGTGTGTGTGTAAATATATGTATAGATGCATACATTAATACAACAGGTATGATAATAAATTTGCCAAAACTTAATTTGGGGCAACAAAAGCAAAATAGATGAAGCTGGTCACTGAGTATGCTCAGAAATGTTTCTTGCACATATTCCCACATGTGAAGATAAATTTCTGAGCATGCTCTGTAACCAGTTTCAGTTATTTTCTCCAGGACGCCTATGAAAATGAGCTATTCTATATATAGAATAATATATGGTGGTGTGTACAAGCATTTTACATTATTATTTTCAGGTGTTGGATGCCACATAAAACCCTGAGAGCAAAGCTCCGAGAGGTTTATGTAGGCATCCAACACTGAAGGTGTGCTGTGAAATTGAAGTTTACACACACCAATTCCCATATTTCTGTTTTATACAATTGCTGGGTTTTTCACCATAGCAGTTTTATAAAATAGTAGATGTTCCAAGGCAGCCATGCTCCAGTTTCATTTTAGCCCGGTCCTCACATTTCTTTTTTTGGTGTGTGTGTTATCTCTTTATCCGTCCTACGTGCTCCGTCTCAGCCACTCTGTCGGGCGTGAGCCAAGGCTGAATCTGACCCATCTCACTCCCCCGGTCCATTGTTCCATATAGCAGCCGACCCCAGGGTAACCCCAATGTAACCCTGAGCGGGACAGGTCCCCCTCCTCTGATGGGAAAAGCACCGGCCGAGAGAACAGACCAGTGCAATGCTTGGCCCCAGGGTGCTGCCGGAACGGATGGTTCTGTGGAACATCGATGGCCTCGGACAGCTAGGCAGCCATCATCCGGCTGAACATGGAGCGGGTATTTCTGCTTTTCTAGTGATATTCCCTCCTACGTTGTGTCTGTACTGCCTTTGGTCTCCACCAGGGGCCGCTGCAGAGCGACGTCGCCCCTGTACCCACCCCAGGAGAAGAGAGCCATCCTACGGACGCTCAATCCTCTCCTTCCCCTGCTAGCCCCCGGCGTCCTAAGTCCATTCCCGAACCCAGGTCACTGACGTGGCTCAAGGTAAGGCGCCATCGCCTAATCCCTCTGCGCCACCGGGCCGGCCTCACATTTCTAATGTCTAAGATTTAAAAAAAATTTTTTAGCCCAGTAAATGTGCAAAATGTCCAGCATTATTTAAAAATAACTTACCGCAGTGGAGTTCTGGGCGAGAAGGTAAGCGATCAGGAACGGACGGACTGTGGTGGGCGCATGCACAGAGCGAAGGAAACCCAGCACTTCTTTGCCATTATAAACACTCCTTTATAACAGCAGATTGCGCCACAGGTTTTCCTATGGGAAAAAGGGAAAGCCAGTTCTCAGTTCGAGATAGAGCTCTTGCAGCAGGTAGCATCATTAGGACTATGCTGCCAGGCACTAGAACCCCACAGAAAATTCAAGCTAGCAGTCTAAGGTGGGGGACAGCCCCCCTGATGTCTGCCCCACCATCGACGTCACCCATAGTATAAAGGGGGTGATCCCCTGGCACCACCTCAGTTCTCTTCCTGCTGTCGACTCACACACATCAGCTCCACGGACGCCTCCTGCTTCTGGTCGACCACCATATTTCATGCTTCATGCAGTTGCCATTTTTTATTAATGAGTACTAGTTCATCATGTATGTCTTCCCCAGCCATCTTCCTCTTCGGAGCGGTGGAAATCAAAGTGTGTGTGCAGCAAGCAAATCCCAAAGAAAGACGGGCATTTGGCCTGCCTAGGCCCTGACCACAGGCTGGAAAACTGCCCACACTGCCAAGGCTTCAACAGGAGGACAAGAATCTGCCACCTGAACACCTTCAAAGCGTACCTCCTTTGAATAGCAAGTGCAGAAGACCCAGTTGGGGCACAGCTCATCTTCCTCCTTGGTGAATGACTCCTCCCCAGAGAGAAGAAATCAAGCAGGAAACACCATCATTGGGACAAGGACAAGTCCAGGTCAGTATCCCATCCTGTGTTCCACACAAGACTTCCAAGTCTTTGGCCTCTGGTGCAAGGTCAGACTCAGTCCCCCTCAGTCTCACTGGCTCTCCTGGGGTCACAATTGAGGAAACCCCTCGCCTCTTCTCAGGTGCACAGCGGGGAGTCTTCCGGGCGCAGGCTTTCTCAAGCCCCCATGTCTCTGGCTATCCAGCCCCACATGCATACGCTATGGTCTCAGTCAGCAGGACAAGCGCACTCTGTGTTGGGCGGCAGATCAGAACCTGTCATCCGCAAGGCTGTAGTCACTTGGTCGTCACACAGGACGACAGTCGGACGACCTTTAGGAAATGCCAGGATAGTGAGCACCAGAGGATGCACCACTCGCCCTCCAGGTGGTTGTGGGACGAGGCTTCGGACCAGTATCAGGCCTCAACGCCCTCTGACTCCACCACAGAGCCAGACCAGATGCCACCCTCTAAGCCGCCGTCTGCCTGGACATCCTTCCCCCATCATCTGCTTCCACCACCCTTGACGCCAGACTATCTGAAATAAGGGGATGAGGAACATGGGTCACCCATGCAACTGCAGCATGGTCGCCAGCCATCCAGATCCTCCTCCAGGGAACACCCCTACACATCATCAGAAGGATCGTTCGGAGGTTCCTCCTCCTGCGATTCTTCGGAGGATGACCTGTCCCTGCCTTCACCAGACCACAGGAGGGACTCCCCAAGGTCCCCTATGGATCACCCCTCCTTCCTGGATATCATGAGACATATCCAGTTCCTGAACCGGTGGAAGACGGAGAAATTGGACCCTAAGAGGTGCCGTTTGGTGAAATTCTTATGTGCCACAAACCCAAAGCCCTTGGTCATCCCACACTTGTGGAACTCTTCCAGGATGTCACAGAAGTAGCCTGGAAACACCCATCTGTGACCTCAGAGGTCCCTAAAAAGGCTGACCAATTGTACAGGATGCCAAGGGGAGAACCGCATTTGAGCAAGCAGCCAAAGGCAGACTCGGTGATCCTTACAGCTGCCCATGGGAGAACACAACACCCGAAACATATGAGCTCCCAGCCACTGGACAAGAAGTTGGACCACTTAGGCCGCAAGGTGTATTCTTTGGCCACCTGTATGGTCAGATCACTTCATTTTTTTGGCCCTCATGGTGCTGTATCAAAAATCACTATGGAACAAGGCCAAGGATCTGGCCAAGACTCAACCTGACTCTGCCAACAAGAATGAGCTGTTGGCAGTCCTTCAGTCCGGTGCTAATGTCGGTAAGCACATCATTAGATGCCCA
The DNA here is from genome assembly GCA_016271365.2 of Neoceratodus forsteri. Taxonomy (NCBI): domain Eukaryota; kingdom Metazoa; phylum Chordata; order Ceratodontiformes; family Ceratodontidae; genus Neoceratodus; species Neoceratodus forsteri. The sequence goes on along the minus strand of JADMNL010000025.1, from coordinate 3,435,007 downwards.
TGTGACTCAGTAGACAGTGCCGCCAGGGCTGTGGCCACCGGCATATGCCTAAGGTGCCACTTCTGGATGAAGGTCTCAGGATTCTGCCAGGACCTTCAGGACACCATCCTGGATACCCCTTTCCTGGGTCACGTTCTTTTCGGTCAGGAGGCTGAAAAACTGATAACCGGCCTTCAAAACTTGGGTAAAGCAGTTTCAGAAATCCACAAACTGTATAAATCTGAACCAGCCACTTCCAGATGTCACTCCTTTCATAGGCAGCAGGGCCAACAAGGAAGGAGACAGCAGCACAGAGGGAGCTACAAGAGAAAGGGTGCCCCCATCCTCAGGAGCACAGGGACCTAAGAATGCCAGATCTCCCTTGCCCACTCCCAACAACCTCGGCATGACTTCCTGCCCCCTCTCCTCCAATGAAGTTGCAGGGGGAGGCAGTGGGCAGAAGATTCTCCCTCTACCGCAATGGCTGGTCCAGTATCACTGCAGATCAGTGGGTGCTCCAGATTGTAAAGCGGGATTATGCTCGAGTTCAATCATATCCCTTCAGACAACCCACCTGTTCCCTCCCATTGCTCCCTACCCCACACAGGTCTTATCCAAGCAGAAATTCAAGCCTTGCTGAGCAAGAGAGCTATCCAAGTAGTGCCCCATCTCAAAGAGGAAAAGGATATTACTCTCACTTCTTCTCATCCTGAAGAAGTCAGGGGACCTTCGTCCCATCCAGGACCTCAGTCAACTGAACACTTTCATCGAATACAAAAGGTTCAGCATGGTGACACTGCCGAGCTTGCTACCCATGCTTCACCAGGGAGACTGGCTCTGCTCCCTGCACATGCAGGATGCCTACATGCATATAAAGATACTGCTGTCCCACAGGAAATACCTCCACTTTACCTTCCAGGGAGAGCACTACCAGTTCAGAGCGCTACCATTCGGCCTTTTCTTCAGCACCCAGGGTGTTCGCCAAGTGCCTGGCAGTAGTGGCAGCAGCTCTCAAGAGGCAGGGACATTATGTCCATCCCTACCTCGGCAACTGGCTATTAACAGCTCCCACAGAAGATCAGTTGTGTCACTCTGTGGAAGACACCTTTTACCTGTTCCAAGGTCTGGGGGTTACCTTGAACCTTCCCAAATTATCTCCCGGCCTACGCAGAGGTTACGCTACATAGGGGCAGTCCTGGACACTGTCCAAGGGAGAGCCTTCCTTCCGTCAGACAGGGCAGATCGACTAAGGGCACTGGCTCGTAGTTATCTCCGCAAAACAGATTCCATCCAGAATGGTGCTGCAACTGCTAGACCACATGGCAGCCACCATAGTAACAGTTCTCTTAGCTCGTCTGCACATGAGGGTTCCCCCAGTGGAACCTCAGGGTTCAATGGGACCAGCGCTTGGACGACCTCGAGCAGCCAGTCTGACTCTCCAGAGCAGTGTGTCAGACCCTGGAATGGTGGCTCACCCCTTCCCGGTTTGAATCCGGGGCTCCCTTCCAAAGTCCCAGTCCACAACAGATCCCAACAACGGATGTCTCCCGACTAGGGTGGGGTGCACATTTCAGGGACCATCAAATGTGGGATTTGGACCTCTCTGGAATGCAATCTCCACATAAACGTATTGGAGATGAGAGCCATCCTGTATGCCTTACAGGCATTCCAGGTGATTCTCCAGCCAAGGCCCTTAGTGATACAGTCGGAAAACATGCCAGTGGTCTTCTGCGTCAACAAGCAAGGGGGCACGCACTCTTACCCCCTTTGCAGAGAAGCCATGAGAGTCTGGTACTGGGCAGTAGAGCACAATCAGGAACTCACAGGGGTTCAAAACACCCTAGCCGACAGCCTCAGCAGCTGTCAGTCTCTGGATCACAAGTGGGAGCTACAGGACATAGTAGAAGACCTTTTCAAAAGATGGGGACTTCCAGAACTGGACCTCTTTGCGTCCTCACTCAATGCCAAACTGCCCAATTTCTGCTAACTAGATCCAAGGCCTGGTGTTTTCTAGTGAGATGCATTGTCCCTCTTTTGGGCAGGGAGGTTTTTGTGTGCCTTCTCTCCCTTCACGCTAGTTCAGAGAGTGTTGCTCAAGCTACAAGCAGAAAGAACTATCATGATTCTTATAACGCCATTCTGGCCTCGACAGATCTGGTTCCTGCTGCTCCAGCAGTTGACATCGGAACCCTCCTGTTCCCTTGCCCCTGTCTCCTCGCTTGCTCTCACAGGAACAGGAAACTCTAGTACACCCAAATCTTCAGTCACTGTATCTGCATTTATGGCTCCTGCAGACCTAGTCAGAGACAGATATGGGGTGTCTTCAAGGGTAGCAGAGGTCCTAACGACCACGAAGAAACCCTCGACTAGGGCCACATATATCATGAAATGGAAGGTTTCTGCCTGTGGGCATCATCCTGTTCACTGGATCCTTTTTACCTGCTCAGTGAACTTGGTACTAGAGTACCTCCTTTCCCAGTCTGACAAGGGTTTCAGCTGTTCGTCCATAAAGGTACACCTTTCTGCACTGTCGGCTTACCATGTAGCTGTGGAAGGTAGGACCCTGGTGCAGTTTGACTTGTCCAAGACCTTTTTGCATGGCATTAGGCATATCAGACCTCCCAGGCGGGATCCCGTCCCCCCTTGGGACCTTTTATTTATGTTAGAAAAGCTGACGTTGCCTCCCTTTGAGCCAGCTGCAAGTTGTGAGCTACCCTTCCTCTCATGGAAAGTGTTGTTTTTGGTTGCAGTTATTTCTGCAGGAAGTATTTCTGAGCTTCAGGCTCTGATGTGTAAAGAGCCTTATTTGATTTTTCCCAGGGACAGGGTATCCCTGCGCACCAGTTCTAAGTTCCTCCCAAAGTTTGTGTCCGAGTTCACTCTTAACCAGGACATTGAACTTCCAGTTTACTACCCAGAGTAGTCAAACAAAGGGGAGGCCCTGTTGCGTAGTCTGGATGTTCAGAGTACTCAGTCTTCTAGAAAGACAGACCAGTTGTCTGTCTCCTTTGCCCAACGATTATTAGGGGCACCATTGACTAAGCAGACATTGGCCAAATGGTTGGTCAATTGCATAGTTTTCTGCTACCAGAAGTATGACAAACCTTTACCGGGACCATTTAAAGGTCACTCCACTAGGGGTGTTGCCACTTCCTTTGCATCCCTAAGGAATGTCTCGGCAGTGGATCTTTGTGCAGCTACTACTTGGAGTTCAGTCCACGCCTTCATTAAACACTACAGTCTAGATATTGCTTCATGGAGGAGAGCAGGTTTTGGCCTTACCATCCTCCAGGGACTACTCTCTTAAGAGTACCAGTGGTTTACTAATTTTCATAACCACCACTCTTCTGACCTGGATTCTTTCCTTGTACTGCTTGGGACTCAGTTCTAATGGTGTTACCTGCTGCAAGAGCTCTATCTCGAAGTGAGATAGTACAGTTATGTAAAAACTTACAATAACAGTAGGTCTTCTAGAAGAGCCCTTGCAGCAGGTATGCGTTCCCTTCCTCTTACCACCGGGGTTATGTAACTGTATTTTTCTCTGGGGGATGTTAGAACCTCCTCAGTTCCCCATCCTTTATGCTAGCTGGGTCTCCGGCAGGCAAACTGAGGTGGTGCTGGGGGACGATCTCCTTTATACCATTGGTGACATCGGGAGCAGGGCCAACATCGGGGGGATGGTCCCCCACCTTAGACTGCTAGCTAGAATTTTTCTGTGGGATCCTAATGCCTGGTGGCATAGTCCTAGTTGTGTTACCTGCTGCAAAAGCTCTTCTCGAAGATCTACTGTTACAATAAGTTCTTACGTAAATGTATTTTATTATAGCTCAATAAGTCACTCCTGGTAAAAACACTTTAAATAAATAAAATGAGGCACTTTTTTTAAATGGAATACACCCTAGTCTATGTAGTTAACATTTTTTCCTTTTGTGGTTTTTTGCTATTTCTGTCACAAAGCACCTGTTGTATAATTTAAATATGCCATTGGCTGACTTACGACGATATAATTTTTATCTTTATCTGAAGGTATTGGTCTATTGCTGTCTCACTTGTGGCATCGCTACTCATGAGATATTAACAGGTTAATTCCCTCTCAAGAAGATAAAAATAATATTTTAAGTTGGTCCATGTCATATATATTAGATAGATGTGTGTGTGCATATATATACATATATATATGTATAACATGGGAGTGCTAATATATTTGGAAGATAAAGGCTGTTCTAGGAGCGTGGATATGTTGTTCATCCACACTGTTTGGCATTGTTCCTTTCCACTTTAAATGTGCCGGAAGTCTTCAAGATGGCTCCTCCCGCCCACCCAGGTGGTATATACCTCGGCTCCGCCCCATGACGCCAGATCTTCCTTTCCACTGGAAGATACAGGTTGCCTCCCTCGTGCTCTTGCATTTTGTAGGCCCTGGCTTTTAAACTATCGGTTTTACCGAAGCTCAAACTCGTTCGAGTTAGCGATCGTGCTTTTGCAGCATCGATTATGAAACAGAAATCTTCCCTGGGATTTCGCCGGTGTTCCTGTGGGCAGAAGATGTCGCGCATTGATCCCCACCTCATGTGCGTCTACTGCCCAGGTGTCGGCCATGACACCTCGTCGTGTAGCTTTTGCTTGGCCTTCCATCCCAACATCCTGGACGACCGCAAGGCATGCTTGAAGCTGGGGAGACTGGAAAAAAGGAACCCTCCGGTGAAGTCGAAGGAGGCTAGGTGGGCGGTTTCCGTGGCTGCGGGCTCTGCCGATCAGCTGGAACAGATGAAGACATTCGAGGAAGAAGCCGCTCGCGCTTCAGCCAATCAAAGCTTCTTCATCCTGCTGAACCTGGGCTCCACCTTTACGGGATCATTCAGGGAGATGTGCCTGTCTCTCCCCACCTGGGGAGAGGTGCCCTCGGGCTCGAACTCCTCCCGCTCTCGGAAGAGAGAGGACCTCTTGTCTTCGTCCCAGCGAAGACGTTCTTGGGACCGAGAAAAGTCCAAGTCCCAGGAACACGCAGTCTCGACCTTGGTCGAGATCACATCCTTGGCCGCCGGCTTCATGGATCTTCCATCTGGCCAGGGACTGAAGAAGGGTCCGACAAGGTAAAAATTATCCTCGACCCGATCGACCCTTTGTCGCCAGCCGATGTCGACGACTCACTAGAACAGACTCCAGTCCTGGTATTTCCAGATAAGGAGACCCAGCCCGCTGGTGTCCCTATCAAGGACCCAGTTCTGGAGCCTAGGGTTTCACCGATCACTCCGGTGTCTCCCGATCAACCGAGTCGGCCTCCTCGATCTCGATCACGGTCCAGGACCCCCTCGGCCAAACGACCGAGGAAGAGCCATAAGCGCTCGAAGAAGAGGCAACGCCACAGGACGTCCTCATCCTCCTCGGATGAGGTGAGGCTCTGGCGAAAACTCCGGTGCTATGAGGATCTGATGTGGCAACAGTTGATTCCTGACCGGGCAGAAGCCGGCTCCACTGCCTACCCCAGCCATTACTTGGCTTTCACCTCCCAGGCCAAAGCCGAACCCTCCAGAACCAAAGTCCCTGGTTCCTCCACCCGTGGGGCCAGCACATCTTCCAGTTTGGCGTATTCCGGTCTCTCCACTTATTCTGGTGGAACCGCCACATAAGCAGCCTAAGGGAGGGGCTCCTTTGAAAGAGGACCGACTAGACACCGGTCTTCCCCGACGTCTGTCGGTTACAGTCACTCCGGACCTCCCTCGGAGGATCGAGGGTGATTTGGGCAGTAGACCACTGTATCACAACTCCTCGGACTCGGACGTCACCGGGCTTCACTCACATCCCTGGGGTGACGAGTCATCCGTTGGGATGGAGGAAGGACCTTCCTCCTTTCAGGGGATTCTCCGTCTCATTTTCGACTCCACCGGAATGCCCCTGGAACCCGTCCAGAAAAAGGTGGAGTACCCTCTCACAGATATTTTGAAGAGAGGGGATACTCCGAAGGAGGCCTTTCCAGTGGCCGAAGCCATAGTTGGCCCAGCACTTGAACTTTGGCAGTGCCCTGCCTCTTGCCCAGCACTGTGTGCCCGTAAGTACGTGGTGCCCATGGGGTTCCTTGCAGGGTTCACGGAGCACCCTTCGGCCGAGAGTCTGGTGACCACCTCTGTATTCAGACGTACTGGTAGTTCGGCCAACACTGAACGACCTCCGGACAAAAAGAGTCCAAAAATATGGACCACACTGCCCGAAAGGTCTATGCGGCCTCTTCCTTGGGCCTTCGTCAGGCCAGCTCGGCAGTCATTATGGCACACTTCTCTCATGCCATTTTTGGGTCATTGGATGAAGTCCTCCCTCATCTCCCTGGGGACATGCAGACCACGGTCAAACAGGTCCGTGACCAGGGCCATGCTGTTGCCAAACAGCAGCTCCAGATGGCCCTTGACATAGGGGACTCTTGTGCCCACTCGATGGCCGCCGCAGTGGCTTCTTGTCACAGGGCTTGGCTGAGGCTTTCCTCCTTCCTGGTGGATACTCAGCACAAGTTGGCTGATGTGCCTTTCCTGGGGACCGACCTTTCCAGTCCAGGAGTGGCAGGTCACCTACAGCGTATAGAGCAGTCCAGCGCCACCTTGGATGCCACTTCTGCCAGGGGTTCTTCAGGCAAGAACCAGCAGAAGAAGAAGCAGCCCTTTCGGCATTCTTCCCTTGCGGTTCGGCAGCCCTCCTACCAAGGAGGTCAGCAGCATCAACGTCAGCAGCAGGCTCAAGCTTGGCGCCCTCAGCCCAAGCCTGGACACCAACAGGCCTGCAAAGGAGGCCGAGGCTCAGGTCCTAGGGCCTCCTTCTCCTCCTCTAAACCTGCTCAGTGACGGGTTGGGGGTTGCCATACCTATACCCGTCATGCCAGCTCTGGGTCTTCCCATGGGGGGTCGGCTACGCCACTTCCTTTCCGCCTGGTCCGCTATCACTTCGGACAGGTGGGTTCTCGAAGTGGTCAGTTGGGGACTGCCTCTAGAATTCAAGCAGTACCCTCCCAGCCGAGCCCACGCCCCTTAGGAGGAAAGGATTTCCGTGTGCACCCAGTCGGCTCTTTGAGACGACATAGCTCAGCTCCTCCGCAAGGAGGCAGTAGCTCCAGTATCCTCCAAGAGACCCAGGCTTTATCTCCAGGTACATCCTACTGCCTAAGTGGATGGGGGGTTGGCACCCCATTCTGGATCTCCACGACCTGAATCAGTTTCTCAGGTCTCGCACCTTTCGGATGGTCACTCTGACCCAGATCATACCATCCCTGGAGCGAAACATGTGGTTTCGTTCACTGGATCTACAGGACGCATTCTTTCACATCCCAATCTGTCCGTCCCATCAGCAGTGTCTCTGCTTCAGGGTCGAAGGGACCCTGTACAAGTTCCGAGCCATGCCGTTCAGCCTGTCATCGGCCCCACGGGTCTTCACCAAATGCATTGCAGTGGTGGCGTCCCACCTTCAGCGTCGAGGAGTCAGAATATACCCTTATCTCGACGATTGACTCTTGGCAGGTTCCGCCCAACAGGGGGTGGAGAGTTCCAGGGATCTGGCCCTCCAAACCTGCTCCCAATTTGGCCTCCTGATCAACGAGGCCAAGTCAGAACTCGTGCCTTCTCAGGTAATGGGCTTCATTGGGGGCAGAGCTCAACTTTTGTCAAGCCAGAGCTCGGCTCCCGGCTGACAGGCTGGAGGTTCTTTCCTCCTTTGCCCAATCTTTTCTGGTAGGGCACTTGCGCCCTGTCCGGAACTTTCTGTGCCTTCTGGGTTACATGGCGGCATGCACCTCCATGGTCCGTTGGGCCAGGTTGCACATGCGCCCCCTTCAGTGGGAGCTGGCTGTCCATTGGACTCAGTGCCATGGTCACTTTGACCAGCTGATCACTTTAACCCAGAAGATGTGGGACGCTCTCCAGTGGTGGACCGCCCCAGATCGGTTGCAGGAAGAGATCCCGTTTGTCCGCCCTGAGCCGATGGTCGTCCTTACAACTGATGCCTCTCTCATGGGCTGGGGAGCCCACATGGGGGACAACAGAGCCCATGGGTTCTGGACCCCCGAGGAGACCCGATGCCACATCAACCTGTTGTAGCGCAGAGCAGTCAGACTGGCACTGTCAGCTTTCGCCCCTCAGCTCTGAGGTCAAGTGGTTCAAGTCCAGACAGACAATACCATGACCATTTACTACCTCAACAAACAGGGCGGCATGCACTCCCGTCTGCTGTGCAAGGAGGTGCTCCGCATCTGGACCCTCGTGAGCCGGTTGGAGGTGGATCTCCTAGCCATCCATGTGGCAGGAGCCTCAAACCAGCTGGCGGATGCTCTCAGCCGCATAGGCAGGACATCCCATGAGTGGTCTCTCCATCCAGAGGTAGCTTACAGTCTGTTCTCCCATTGGGGCAAACCGATGGTGGACCTGTTTGCCTCAAGGGAAAACACCAAGCTGAGGCTGTATCATGCCCACCCCCCCTCAGCAGGGCTTGCTGCAGGGGGATGCCTTCTCGAGGCCATGGACCCCAGGCCTCCTCTACGCCTTCCCTCCATTTCCCTTGATCCACAAGGTGTTACTCAAGGTGAGGAAGGACAAGGTGAAGGTGATCCTGGTAGCCCCAGACTGGCTGCACCAGTTCTGGTATCCAGATCTCCTCAGCCTCAGCTACAGGCCCCCGGAGCAGCTCTGCACACACTTGGACCTGATATCTTTGAACCAGAGGAAGGTCTTCCATCCGGACCTTCAATCCCTGCACCTCACAGCCTGGTACCTGAGCAGCTAGAGTTCCAGGCTTTGGGTCTTTCCGAAGATGTCTACACTGTGTGGAGGCATCCTGAAAGGAATTGACCAGGAAATGTTATGCCTTCAAATGGAAGAGATTTTCCATTTGGTGTCAGGGTAAGGGTCAGGACCCCTTATCCTGTTCTGTGGCCAACATTCTCAACTACCTTTGGTCTCTCTCTCCAAAGGGGGTCTACAGTCATCAACCCTTAGGGTGCACCTGGCAGCCATTTCTGCGTACTGGGCGTGGGCCGGTCAGTCGACTTTGGCGCAGGAGACAGTGGTCGGGCGCTTCTTCAGAGGCCTGGATCACATATCCCCTCCGGCGCGTGAACCTCTACCTCCGTGGGATCTGCTGCTGGTTTTGGCAAAGCTCATGGGCAAGCCATTTGAACCTATGCACAAGGGTAAGCTCTCACACTTGTCGTGGAAGATGGCCTTCCTGGTGGCTATCACGTCCACCAGAAGGACAGGGGAGCTCCAGGCACTTTCGGTGGACTCCCCTTATCTGGTCTTTCACAGGGACAAAGTTGTCCTGCGCCCCCACCTGAAATTCCTTCGGAAGGTGGTGTCAGAGCTTCACCTTAACCAGGTGTTGACTCTGCTGGTATACTACCGTACTTACACCTCGGATGCAGAGTACAGGCTCCATACTTTGGACCTGAGATGTGCTGTCTCCTGTTATTAGGAGAGGACAGCGGAAATTCACGAAGAGGTTTGCCAGCTGTTTGTCACCTACGCTGAAGCCGCTTCTGGCAGACCTGCAGCCAATCGGACCATAGCAAGATGGATTACATCATGCATAGGTCTGTGCTATGAGTTGGCGGGCAAGGAGCCACCCAAAGGAATAAGAGCTCATTCAACCCGCCACACTGTTGCATTGGTGGCTGCTTCCAGGGACATCCCTATCCAGGAGATCTGCCGGGCTGCTACCTGAAAGTCAGCAAACACCTTTATCACCCACTACCACATCGACCTTGAGTCATGCAAGGATGCTGGTTTTGGGGCTTCAGTTCTCCAATCTCTGTTTCCTAAGTAGGGGGTGTGCACCTTGCCTCCCTCCTCCCAGAGAACTGCTTAGAGTCTGCCAAACAGTGTGGATGAACAACATATCCACGCTCCAAGAAGAACAGGTTACTAACCTGTAACAGTAGTTCTAGGAGTGGTATATGTTGTTCATCCACACGGACCCACCCGACCTCCCCGGCTGCAGATGCACACAACCTTGCTTCCAGCAGGCTAAGATCTGGCGTCATGTGGCAGAGCCGAGGTATATACCACCCGGGTGGGTGGGAGGAGCCAGCTTGAAGACTTCCAGCAGATTTAAAGTGGAAGGGGACAATGCCAAACAGTGTGGATGAACAACATTTACCACTCGTAGAACTACTGTTACAGGTGAGTAACCTGTTCTTATTCTCACTGGAGACATAGCTACTGTGCAAATAACATGTTATTTGCACAGCAGCTATGTTATTTGCATAGTAGCCACAACCCATGCTTTTCACATGGACTGGCTTCCTGTGAGTAGTGCTTCAAACAGTGGTGCTGTGACTTTAACAATAAACGTAAATGACTCAGCTTGTCATCATTAATAAAATGGATAAGAAAATCTATAAAAGAGATAATCCTTTTACACAATACAGCATGTTTTTTACCTGCAAGAGAGACACACAGACATGCTATCTGGTTTGAAATGTTTTTGGTATTGTCTTTGTGCACTCGTGGCTGCACCACTCATACAAGTGTGGAACAGCACCAAAATTCCATACCAGCTAACATGGTTATGTGAAGCTACCTCATGAGATTATCACTATTTCTACAACAATATGTTTTGAGATAACTGGTCAAATAAAAAATGATATATCTGTGAATATGAAAAAATACCGATATCTTTTCTTGGTGCATTGTGTCACGGTATCCCATTGTTAGGGCACTGTGATTAGGGTACCATAATGTGGATACCGCAACAAGGGCATGAGTGATAGGGGCTATCTGGATTTTAGATTGTCCTGCACTCACACCCTATTAGGCATCTCACAACTTTGTGCCCTTTCACGGCATCCCACCCCGGTGAAAAACAAAGTTTTTCCTGGAGGGTCCTGTAGCACTGTCAGTTTATAAGGCCAGAATGCCCCCATGATAATTCCAGCACCCTAAACAACTTTGCCCACACACCATCTTGGGTGAACCTTGTGTTATAGTAATATCTTTCCTTGTACCACTATGACATAGAGCTTTCTTAACTCATTCAGGTTTAGAATGTTCGGCCTCAGTAGCTGTACTAACCAGATTCAAATGCGAATAACTTGAAAAATGATTGCATGGTACTGAGAGCACGAATGTTGTTCAGCATAGAAATATCAGGTTCAAGTTATTACTATTTTTATTATTTAATTGTCGATCATAGACTATGGACTGGTGGTGTATGGGGCAGCTACTGATTCAGCTGTACACAGAATCAAGGTAGCCCTTAACAAATCCTGTAGGCGGCTCCTAGGCACACCCCCCCCCCCCCGCCTAACGCACACCTGCGAGCTATACTCCCACACCAGATGGCTCAACCTGGAAAGTAGGATCAAGTACCAAGTTTGCCTCCTAGTCAAGAAGGCCACTCTGGGCCTCACTACCCCAGGGGTACTTGGCCTCCTCCCCTGCAACAACAGTATTAGGAATACTAGAAGTTTGAGCAACCAGGTGTTGACTGTACCCTACCGACGGACTTCTCAAGGGTAGCGATCCTTTGTTTATAGGTCCCCAAAATGAATAAACTCCCCCTGCACTGACCTCCTGTCCTGTACAAAAATTGACCAATTTAAATTATACCTTACGGCTCACCTGGCATCCAACAACACAGAGTGCGACTGTGGACTATAGCGCTCTAGCCCCCCCTCCAACCATGATCTGCTTCCTGCGCTCCCTTCCCTACCTTTCCCTTGACAAGGCCTGTATTCAGCTGCTTTTCAGCCCCCCCCGCACTTCTAATTCTCAACCTCTACCTCCTTTCTTCATCATCCTTACTCAATATTTAACTTCCCCACAGATCTTCACTCCTTAATCAAGTACAACAATTTGACGAATATATTGTACTGTCCCTTATATAGTTTAGTACTGAACTCGCAAATGATGTAGACCTCATGAACTTTAGTAATATGTCCTCCATATTATTTGCACACTGTATACATGTTTTGTATGATTATGTGTCAGCCTGTTCTCTGACACAGAACCTTTGTAAATGAGCTTTCAGCTCAAAAATGTTAACTCCTAGCCATCAGTAAATAAATTAATCATTAAGCAGGAAAACTCCACTGATCAAGCTAATTTGCAAGGAGGCCTGAGTTGGACACTTAAGATACAGTAAAGCATAATTTAGGTACAACAATAAACAATGAGCTATACAGTGCAATGATGGTTATTAACACTATGAGCAAACAAAGAAACATAGGCAGTGCATATAATACAGTGGATGAGGAGCAACAGGGATGTGATACAGTATGCGAATGCGGTCATTAGAGAATACAGACAAGAGACCTTGCAACATATTTACAATATATACAATTCTATTAACATGGGTACAAGTACGGAACCATAGGTATAGGCACTGGAATTTACAATTAAGTTGCCTACTCAAAAATTGTGGAAGTATTTCAACAATAATTTAACTCCTAGGGATGGAGCGGGATACAAAATGAGTGATGTTTCATTTATAGATAACGTTTAGATTTTTCATAATCTACAAAAAAAGGCATCAAATTCTGTTTTTTTTTACTTTTTTGATGAACAAATGCCCCCCACCCAAAAAAAGGCAAAAACAAACGAATCGTACAGCAAACGTTTTGATTATATACCATTATGTAAAGCTATGGGGCTCAGTGAGTTAAATATAAGTAGCAGTATATCTCGGAAACCACTCCCAAACAAGTACCATAACTGTAAACAAACCCAAAAGTTAGTCACACTTTTCAAAGTCACAAGCACTTTTTTACACATTCCCAATCATGTTCATCTCAAAACATATGTCTGTATACACAGAACATGACATGGCCAGACTGAAGATATCATATTCATCTTCATTCACGGCCAGGCGGCCAGTGATATTAGGATATCTCACTTGTGGCTTTGCCACTCGTGACATATCCTAATATTAGTTTCTCATGAAGATAAAAATGATATCTTCAGTCAGATCATGTCATATCCCCTGTATGTGTATATTACGTTGTATAGGGAAATAATTGCTAGTCACATCTCTGGGAATTATAAATACAGACAAATATCGATATCGGTATGTACACATGCATACACAAACATACTGTATATCCTTCTCTTAATTTGGAGCAACATGAAATTGTCAGTATGCAAGCTTTAAGGACAACAGAAAGCCCATCTCTTAATATGAGGCTTCTTTAACTACCACTTCTATTGAAAGTCATTATAAGTACCCCAATTATAATAGTACCCCTCTGTGACACCCAAACTTTGTGGATCCATGAACAGCATTAAAGTAAAGGCTCCCGTGTATGCAATTGTATTTCACTCAAGTGAACTCATTTTGTTGTAGTTTGTTAGAAGAGTGTAAAAAATGCAGTGATTGATAAACGTGGAAACAATAGGGATCCACTGTTTTTTGTTACTATTTCATGATTGTCTTGAGGTACTGCACATGCATTTTAGAGCTTTCAAAAAATACTGCCATAAACTCGAGGCAGCTCAAATCTGATCTCATTTATTTATTTAGTTATTGATTAATTTATTAAACCCTTTTCTTGAGTTTCAAAGAATTTTACATATCATAAAGCACGGAACACCACAAAATCAGACATTGAACATACAACAACAAACTTGACTGGCAAGTCAGTTGCTTTGTGCCTGTACCGAGTGGATTTTTACTAATGCATACTCTGGTTTCTTTTGTCACTTATGTTTTTACTGACTTATGAAAATGGCTTTGCTGAAACAAGCAGTCTGGTCAAAACTGATCATATGACCGTGCATTAATTTCTCATAATTTTTTTTTCACATATTATGTTTTAATAGTTCAGAATCCCACACTGGGGACAGTGCACTTCGAGGAGGTGAGGTGCTCGACTGTGAAGGGAAGACACAGGCTGCCCAGCATTCACACATGCACCTGCCGACTCATCAAGGAACGGTGATTGCATTGGCTGTGAAGGCAGCTGCTTGCCCACCATCCCTGCTGGATGAAGGATGTAACCATGGCAACCCCGAATGTTGGGATGAGGGTTGGAGGAAACTGGGGGTGGGGACAAATTAATAAAAAAAGAAACTAATACGTGGCTCTTAAAGTATAATATTGTAAAGCAACTTCACGTTCAAGGTGGCAACCAGATCAAAGTCCTTCATGGCCAGAGCTCTTCTGATGCTGACCATATCATGCAGTTATATAAAATAGTTACCTGCAGCCCAGTGGCCACTAGCCACTTAACCAGTGGATTTGTTTTTGAATTCCTGTACTCAAGCATCAGGAGATAGAATGTTTTTAATGAATGTTTCAAGGTGCTGAAATTCTGAACTCTTGAGTAAATACTGAATAAATCAGGCAAATGAAAATCTCATAAAGGGTGCCCAGCCCAGTGGAGCTGGTACAGCATGTTGTGCTACCATTTGGGTGAACCAGTCCCACCACCCTGGGCCAGTGGGATCTTGTCAGTGCTATGCAGGCAGTACTGTCGGACCCTGAGAGGAGGGATCCAGCATTCTCAGTGGTGGATATGGGGTGATGTTTGCAGTCACTACCTGAGTGACTGGCAGCATGACAGGAAGGATTTGGGATGATAATGAAAATAGAACACCTGACTGGTGAATGGCACCACTCCTTGCCCCACACCACCGGACCAGTGTCTCCCGCTGGCTCCTTTCCTACCATAACAAAGTTATGTACAGTAAGGCCGGGGCTTGTGCTGTGGGGATTTTCCACTTTGGGCAGTGCAAGCTGGATCATTCTAGTCATAGTGGGGGGGGGAGAGACACTGTGAGGAAGATGGACAGCAGCAGAGAGGATGGACAATGAAAATAGCCCTGGTGGACAGCCATGTGAGTGGATAAATACAAAGACAAAAAAAATCTTGCCCCTATCTTCACTGAGGAATCTTTGAAAAAACATTGTTTCAAGACATGTTTCTAATTTTACCTCACATTTTCTCTTTATTTAGCATTTCCCTTTCCATCATAACTAAATATTACCATAATGACAGGATTATCTCCTAAACTTCATCTGTTCAGTCTGCATGTCTACACCCAATTTCCTAATCTCTTCCTTAAGAACTCATAATCATTTCCACTACAGCAGATTGTGATGTCACAAGCAGAGGATTGTGATGCCGGGTGTAGAAGATGAAGCAGTCAGTGGCAATGATCCTGCCAGAGCAGATGAAGCATATGTGGCAGTGGTAATGTTTTCCTGGTAGCATGTATAGTTATAAAGAAAAAAGGGAACCTTGATGTAGAAAATTTATGAAAATATAGGCAGAAGTGTGTCTATAAATTCACTTTTTTACTCTCTCCTGAGGTATCAGTGGCATTTTGAAGTACCTGTTCATGCATGGTCAAAATACAAACCGAATGTCTAGTTCTGGTTTTCACAATCACTGTAACCTGTCTTAGAGGGATCATCAAAGCATTCATGCCCTTCAGCCATATTCAGAAGTATGTATTATCCAGGACCTTGACTGTTATCCATGATGTAATGGCAAGGATTAATTGGAATGTCATTAATGTGTCCGATACAAATCAGTGTATAAGAATCAGAGATTCAGGCTATTATCCCTGTTTTTTTTTTTTCAGGTATAAAATGTGTCCATAATTTGAACCACTGTGATCATGTAAAACAATCTGAACAGTATATTTATTTTGAAATAAAACAATGTTGTGGCGTCCATATATTGTAATTAATAAGCAATTGTGGTTTTATTTTCATAATAAAGTTTGTTCAAACATAGTTGTGTGTCATGTACAGTTCCATCTGAAGGTTCAGTCCCATGAAAGCAACCAATGGTCCTGACTCAGCACTGAGTTTCCAGGTTCTAACAAATCACACTGGTGTGTCTCATTTTTTGTCCAGCAGTTTGTCAAATGCCCATCTTGTGTCTGAAGAACAAGTGAAGGCATAATCTTGACCTTTCAGTCTAGATGATTAAGGCAACGTAAAACCACACTGCATCAGTGGTACTCACCACAATTTCATTAGGTTGCCGAATGCCAAGAGGGTTAACTCCACTGAGGCACACCCAAGCAGTGGGGGGGGGTCTTTTTTCCTCAATTGTCTTCTGTCCTTTACATGCTGTGTTGTTTCTTTGCTTTCTTCTGTTTCTCATTATGCTGTTTATTTCCACTAATCCTTTGTTTCTTCTCTGTGCCGTTTACTTTCATCTCTCTTTCTCTATCTCAGCGTGGGCCCACATTTGAAGAAGGACTGGGACAGTTGAGAGACTGTCCAAAGGAGGGTGATGAAAATGATACTGAGGCAACATGTAAAATCATATGAGAAAAGTTGCAAAGCCTGAACATGTATTTCCTAGAGGCCAGAAGAGAAAGAACATTATGGAAACCTTCAAGTTTCTGCATGGGATCAGCAGGGTGGACTCCTCAGAGTTGCCTAAAAAGAAATGAGAGCTCACATACCAGGGACCCAATTATAAGTTTTTTGCGGGGGTAGTTTCAGGTGGGACACGAAGAGATACTTAACAGAACTGGTGATGGAAAAATGGAATGGTTCATAGCAGTGTGGTTAATGCTAAATCTAGCTGGGTTGAAGTCCAGATGAGACTCATTCAGGAGGCTGGAGGGGGACATGGTCCTATGAAGGGGGCGTCCACATGGTGCTCCATCTGCTGTAGTTTGGGCTTGCTGTGCCTTTTAGGGTCTCCAAGCAGACAGGATGGACTACAGGTCTTTTTCTGCCTGTAAATTTCTATGCTTCTGTTGGCATCTCTTTCTCTTCATAGTCTTGTTTGCAGTATTGTTCTCAAAGTGAAGCAGATATGAAACACTAAAAATGTTACTATCTGAGGTGCCAGTACTTTACTCAAATGTCAGAACTCTAGCGCCTGGGAAAGTCATTTGTTTAAGCAATAATGCATGACATGGTGTGTATCGTGCTGTGATAACGTCATGCCTCGGCTGATTGGGCACAAGGCCGCAGGCCAAAAGCATCCAACACCTGAGAAGTGACATCCCAGCATGAAAAACACACTTGAGTGCATTATTGCTGTTATATAATGGCTCCTCTACATTCCTAACATTTAGACATAAAGTAGTCCCGTTCTCTTAAGTCAATGACGTCTTATTTTGGTAGTGGTTACAGCAGTATAACAGCTAATATGGTGATTTACATACAGCAACAAGGAATTCTGGGTAGGTCATAAAGTTAACTTAAATTTTCCATGCTCAACAGTGCAGGCTTATATTTTGGTAGTGATGACTACAGTATAGCACCTAATGTGCAGATATATGCGACAAGGCATTGTGAGTACAATACGAAGCTGACTTCCATTTTCCCTACTTGGAGGTGCAGTGTCCTTTTGTGGTAGTGGTAACTACAAAATAAGATCTCAGATATTTACAAAATGAAGCATTGTGCACACACTGATAGCTGAGAACATTTCTTTACTGAGAGATGTACTCTCCTATTTCTGTAGTGATACAGAAATATAATAGCCTGTACACCGATTTTCATAGTGAGGAATCGTGGGTACAGTAAATTGCAAATTTTTCTATCTTCTTAATCTGCATGTGGAATAATGTTTTTTTTACTGATGACATTCGGTCATGTGTGTGCTGGGACTAAATCCATGATGTACTGGGATAGCATCACGGGTCTAGCCCCATATTGACCAATCAGAGCCCAGCATTCTTTCTTACCATTGTATAATTAGCAATAACAATGTTTCTAATAATGTGGATACAGTTCACTGTCCACACTGGCAGTTCTGCTGGAGACAACTGAGTCATTGTAGGTTTTCAAGCTAAGCTTCTCCTACCACCCAGGTGGTATATCCTTCAGCTCCACCACATGACGTCAGAGCTTTCTTTCCACCAGAAGGGACCGGTCTCCTCCTTCACAGCTCTGCAGCCTTTAAGGATAGTAGTATTTAAAGTGCTTTTTTAGGTGAATGTTCAAGTGTTTCAGTCTGCTTTCAGCATTAAAGTTGCTCCAAAGTCTTTCAGTTCTGTTTTGCAATCACAATCGACGGAGAAAAAAAAACCTGGTTTTAAATTCTGCACCTGGTCTGGAAAACGTCAGCTACAGATCCATGCAATACATACTTATACTGCCTGGGCGAGTGACACATCATCGAGGGATTCAGTTTTTGCCAGGCCATGTTGTGCATGTTCATCGCAGACAGGAAGGCTCAACTGGCCCCTGGTAGGCTGAAAGACCACAAAAAAAGCCTCTGTGGTAGCCAGGTTGGCTGCTCAGCTTGCAGTCTTGGAAAAAGTGGTGGCGACTGCAGTTAGTTCCTCATCAGTCTCGTCACTGTTTCTGGTTGTAGCCAGCTTCAGAGAGTCGTTCGCTGAGAAGTTCAGAGAAATGTGTCTGGCCCTTCAGACCTTCGCCAAGAGCCCTTCTCACAGTAGCAGAAAATACAAGAAGTGTCATCACAGGTCATGGTATTGACAAAGATAAGGCCCTTCCCACTCTTTTGACTCCCTCGACCACTCAATCTTAGTCACACTTCCTGTGGTCGCGGGCTCTATGATAACCCCTTCAGGCCTGTCTACCTAGTCTCTGATCGATCAGGCAATAGAGAGATTTCTTGAGCTTGTCAGCCAGCTGTCAGAGAAGATTAACAAGGAGTCAATTACTCAGACCCTGGTGCTGTCTGTCCTTCCCCAAGCAGATGAGACCCAGTCAGTACTCCCATCTGAGTTGCTTCCAGCAGCAGTTGTGCTTACAAACCAAATCATGGTTAACCTACCAAGTCAGCTGGTTTAAACAAACCTTCTGGAGGACACCCCTCGACAGGTCTTGGGTCAGTGGTTGCAGTCAAGGTTGAGATGCCATTCATGCTCTCAATCCCACTCACTTGGGAAGCATAGCCACTGACGCACATCAACCTCCTCAGGTGAGGAGAAGAATCTACATAAATTGTGTCTGCTACAAGGAATTTCTCTTGCAACACTGTACCATTGGGGAGAGGGGTAGGGCTTGGCCCTCTGGACCTTCAATGCCTTGGCTTTCTCCAGTCATTCCCTTGCATGTCCAGGCTACTCAGCAGTCCCCACTGTCTGCTTCCCCACCTCTTTGGGTGAAGCCACCTCCACCATAGCCTCTGTTTGGAGCCCCAACCAAGGAGTCTCACCCCATGGCCAGCATGCCAGGATGGCTTTCAGTGAAAATCATGCAGCATGAGGATACCAGGGACATCCATGGTAGAAAACAGTCGAGGGCTGTCTTCGAGTAATCTTCTAACTCCAAAGACGGGACATGGACAAGCCTCCAGGCAAAGAATCTAAGAAGACTGACCATGCAGCTAAAAAGGTTTGCACTGCTCTGTAACTGGGTCTCTGTCAGGCCAGCAACACTGTCATGATGGCAAACTATGGCCATTCCCTGTTTGTGGTGTTAGGGGGAACTCCACCCCATCTTACAGCTGACAAACAGCTTTCACTTAAGATGATCAGAGACCAGGGTCAATCACTGGTTAAACACAGCTTCAGACTGCTTTGGATATAGGTGGCTCCTGTGCTTGTGCCATGGAAGTGGCCATTGCCATGCATCATTGGGTCTGGCTGAGGCTTTCCACTTTCACAGCAGATACTCACAATAAGCTGGCTGATGCCCCGTCTTGGGCATGACCTTTTTGGCCCTGGGGTGGGAGGGCATCTGAAGCAAATTAGGAAGTCCAGTGCCATCCCTGATTCCATAGCTTTGTCCCAGAAGGACAAAAAGGCACAAAAGCCTAAGAAAATGGCTTTCAGTTCTGGTCCTTTCAGCCACAGCCACCTCAGCAGCAGCACCTGCTGTGGCAGTTTCAGTACTGGTATCTGAAACCCAATTTGGTAACCAGGGTGTAAAAAGAGGGGGAAGGCAGAGGTGGTGCCTTCATGGCCACAGATGCCAGAGGGCCTCCAAGGCCACGCAGTACAGGTTGTGAGGTGTCATCGTCCTTTCTGTCCAGTCCTTGTCCCAGTTCCAAGTCAGGGGACAGTTGTGCCACTTTTTGCCGCAATGGTTCGCCGTTACCTCTGACAGGTGGGTTCTGAGAGTGGAGGGCAGAGGGTTGCCTCTGGACTTTGAGGCCCTACTAACTCCAAGTCCAGGGTTTTGAGGGACATGTTTTCTGCACTATAAGCCAGAATTGCACAACCCCTAGAGCACAGGGCAGTGGCCTGTGTTCCAGATGCCCTGCCTACTCAGGGATGTGTGTCCAGGTACTTCCTGGTTCCAAAACAGATGGGGAATGGCACCCCATACTTGATCTTGCACAATTTGAACCAGTTCATGTGGAAGCACAAGTTCTGAATGATCACTCTGAATCGGATCATTTCATTTTTGGAGCTAGGCATGTGGTTCTGCTCCCTGGACCTCCAGGATGCATTCTTCTTCATCCCAGTCCATCCATCTCTCCCATTGCCAGTACCTTCAGTTATGTACAGAGGGGATCCTATACCAATTTCAGGTCATGCCCTTCAGCCTCTTGTCCCCACTAAGTGTCTTCACCAAGTGCATGGCAGTGGTAGCAGTTTTTCTGGGGCTCAAGGGCATCAGGACATATCCCTGCCTGGACTACTGGCTAATAACCTGGTCATCCAGGGAGGCTGTGGGGAGGTCAAGTGATATGGCCCCCACACCTGTCAGGACATTAGCCTTCTAATCAGCCCAGCCAAGTCAGAGCTAGTCCCCTTACAGGTGATAAAGTTCATCGGAGCAGAACTAGCCTTCTTGTGGGTCAATGCCCACCTCCCTGTGTACTGAGCATCTTACCTCCTTTGCCTGATCATTTCAGGTTAAATGCTTATGCCCTGCCTGGGATTTCTTCTGGCTGCTTAGATTTGTAGTGTCCTCCATTTGAGTGATCCATGGGGTCATCAGCAGATGTTCCACCATCAGTGGGAGTTGGGCCAGCAGTGGTCTCAGTGCCTAAATCACCTGGACCAGCCAGTCATAGTGACCCAGTTGATATGGGATGCCATCCAGTGGTGACTGGACTTGCAACATTTGGAGGAGGGACTCCCATCTGCCCATAAAGGACCATCTGTTATGCTCAAGGATGCATCTCTAGTGGGAAGGGGATCACAATTGGGAAACTACAGGGCCCATAGGTTCTGGTCACCCTGGGAGTCCTGTCATCACATCAGCATGCTTGAGCATGGTGCAGTGCATCTGGCCGTGACAGAATTCACTCCATCAGGGGTCAGGTCATGCAGATCCAGACGGCAACACAACCACCATGTTTTACCTGAACAGACAGGTCTGATACACTGCCTTTCACTGTGTCGAGAGGCTCTTCATACGTGGATGCTTGTGCACAGCTTGGGTGAAGATCTCCTGCCATCCCATGTCATGGGGGAGAAAACAGTCAGCTGAAGAACACTGTCAGCTGAGTCTCCGAGACATCGCCCAAGTGGTCCCTGCATCAGGAGGTGGTAGACTACCTGTTCTCTCAGTAGGACACCCATCTGGTAGATATTTTCACCGTGTAGTGAGCAGAAAACTGAGACTATTTTGTTCCAGCCTCCCACTGTCTCGGACTCTGTTAAGGGAGGCCTTTGCAAGGTTCTGGACCTCAGGTATCACATACACCTTCCCTTCCATCTCCTTGGTTCACAAGGTCTTGTTCAAGACCCGGAAGACAATGGACAGATGATCCTGATAGTCCCAGACTAGTCTAGGCAGTTCTGCTGTACAGATCTCCTCAGCATTAGCAGCAGGCTTTCATTTTCAGTTGCCTCTCCACCCAGATCTGTTGATCAGACAACAGGGGAAGGTCCTGCACCCTGACTTTCAATTCCTGCATGTCTCAGCCTGGTTCCTGAATGTCTAGAGTTCCAGGCTTTGGGCCTTTTGAAAGACATCCTCCATGTTGTGAGGTGTCCCTAAAGGAGTCAACTTGTAAATACAATGCAGTTACTTGGAAGACGTTCTCGATATGGTGCCAGAGTAAGGAGCTTGATCCTCTTACTTGTCCCATGGCAAGCATCCTTGACTACCTATGGTCCCTCTCTGTCGGGACTGTGAGCAACGAATCTTAAGGTGCACCTGCAGCCATATTGGCATACTGGGCATGGGCTGTTATGCCAATGGTGGCCCAGGAGAAGGTGGTCATGCACTTTTTCAAAGGCAAGGATCACCTGTCCCTTCCTGTGCATAAACCTCTGCCTCCATGCTGGTATTGGTAGTGCTCATGGGCAAGCCATTTGAGCCAATGTACAGGTGTGAGCTATCACATCTATTGTGTAAGACAGCCTTCTTGGTAGCCATCACATCAGCCAGATGGATCAGTGGGCTCTAGGCGCTGCCAGTGTAGTCTCTTTACCTGGACTTCCACAAGAACAAGGCCATCTTTGGCTCCCACCCTATGCTCCTTCCAAAAGTCGTATCAGTGGCTCACCTTAACCAGGTGATTAGATTCTAACTCTGTGCTGAATGTGTTCACCATTCGGGTCAGAAATGCCACCCGGGATCCGTGAACTGTATTGCAGTGGCTGTGGTAGAAAAATCCAAATTGTACAGCTACCACATCCGCAGCTGAAACACAACCTGGTATGCTCTAAATGTTTTAACCAAAAATTTAACTCTCTTCATACCGAGAGTTCTTTATTGCTGAGCCCAAGAACAACAGGGAATAATTTTAGACCACAAAACTGGGTCACATTATGGTGTCTCAGCATTGTCTATTTGTTCACCAACAGCTGAGACCTTCTATCCACAAGGACTATAGGGATAATTAGTGGGGTTAGTAGGAGAGAAGATACCATGATAGAAGGCCACCCCATCATGGTAGAAAAATGAAAAGGTCAAGAGAGACCACAGAATAAGAAGAATTTACTACTGCAGTAGTTTTGGAAATAGGGTAAAGAGGAGAAGGATGTCCAGTGGTAAGGGGGGGCTTATGCTATACTGCCACAGGGGACATAAAAGAAGTGGAAGAGTTATGGGTAGCTATCAGGGACAGGGTAAGGGAGGCCACAGATATGTATAGGAGAGTTAAGAAGGGTACAAAAAGCAGGAGGCCACTCTGGTTTAGCAGGATGTATCAAGTACAGTAGGGGGAAGGCATAAGGCATTTATGAAATACAAATGCACACAAACTGTAAAGGATAAGGAAGTGTATAGGGAAATGAGGAGGCTAGTGGGAAGGTGATGAGGAGGGCTAAGACTGAAACTGAGAAAAGGATAGCGAAACAGGTCAGGAGAGGAAGCAAGAACTTTTTTAGATATGTGTGGGAAAGGAGGAAGGCTGGACAGGGGATAGTAAGTATCAGGGCAAGTGGGGAGGAGGAACTTGAGGAGGACTGGGAGAAGGCAGAACTAAACAGGTACTTCTGCTCAGTATTTACAAAGGAAGGGTTGGGAAGAGGACCGGAGCTGAGTGGGGGGGCATGGGGTGGAGTCAGGACCCTTCAGCACACAGAGAGTGAGGACAGAACTAGAAAAGGTGAAGGTGGACAAGGCCAGATTGGGCTGCACCCTAGGGTGATTAGGGAGCTGAGAGAGTAGATAACTAACCCACTGGTGAGGTTATTTAATCTATCCTTGGACACCAGAAATGTGCTGGAGGACTGGAGGGAAGCTACGGTGGTACCAATTCACAACGGGGAAAGTAAAGAGTTGAGGAACAACTGCCACCCTGTCAGCCTCACTGCAGTGGTGGGGAAGGTTATGGAAGTGCTGATCAGGGAAAGGGTAACAAAATACCTAGAGGACAATGACCTACTGGATGAGAGGCAGCACAGTTTCAGTAGAGGGAAGTCATGCCAGTCCAATTTAATTGAATTCTTCAACTGGGTGATGCAGGAAGTTGACCAAGGGGAGGAGGTGGATGTGGCCAATCTGGACTTTAGTAAGGCCTTTGACACCATCCCCCACAGAAGACTGGTCAACAAGCTAGGTAGCATGGGAGTAGGGGACAAAATAAAATGGGTGGAAAATTGGCTGACAAATAGATGTCAAAGGGTGGTAGTAAATGCGGTTCTCTCTAGGACAGAGCAGGTATTGAGTGGGGCTCCCCAAGGTTCGGTGCTGGGGCCACTTCTTTTCAGTATCTACATAGGAAACTTAGCAAAGGGCTGAGGGGATAGGTGGTCCTTTTCACAGAAGACACAAAAATCTGCAGTAGGATTGACTCAGAAGGGGGAGTTGAAGACATAAGACATCGTCTTAGGAAACTGGAGGGGTGGGCAGAGAGCTGGCAACTAAAATTCAACATCAAGAAATGTGCAGTCATGCACCTGGGGCACAGGAACCATACAGCTGGATACACACTTGGGGAGGGGAGAGTATCAGGGTTACTGATAAGGAAAGGCATCTTGGGGTACTGGTCTCCAGTGATCTCAAGGTGGGGAGGCAGTGTACAAGGGTGGTGGGGAAGGTGCATGGGATGTTGGCGAGTATAGGCAGGGGGATCACAAGCAGATGAAGAGAGATCCTGGTGTACCTGTGCCAAGCATTGGTAAAACCGCACCTCAAGTATGGAGTGCAGTTCTGGAGGCCTCACCTGTGCAAGAATATAGATTCAATTGAGAATGTACAGAGAAGGGTGACCAAGATGGTGCAAGGGATGAAGGGCAAACCATATAAAAAGAGAAGCAAGGAGCTGGACATCTATTCTCTTGAGACAAGAAGGGAGTGGGGGGACATGATAGAGACCTTTAAACATGTCAGTGGGATAAACAAAGCACATTCGGGTCAGCTATTCAACAAGAAGGTGGGCACCAAAACAAGAGGGAATGGTCTGAAATGGGGGGGCACATCAGAAGAAATGTGGGAGGGCAATATTTCTTAAGATGGCAGCCACGCTGGGCTAGCCGTCGGACTGCTGTTTGTTACGTTCTCGTTCTATTTCGTTATTCTGTTTATTTTGTTTGTTTATTTTAAGTATTATATTTTTAGTGTCGTGTTTTAAAAGGATTCAAAGATCTGGCTACTTTCTGTACTCTGATTCCAGATTAATACTGGGTTTCGTTGGAAATTCGGACAGTGGAAAGCTATCGAGTGTTGGGGCTTTTTAGTGGAGTATTTTTTACGCCTACAATCGAACGAAATTTGGATTGGGAGAAGTTGTTGAGTGCTGGGGTTTATTTTCGCTTTCGCCCCTTCCTCATTCTGTCTGCCATGACTTTTATCCATGCTGTGAGTGTTTGTGGTTCGTTGCCTCTTGGTCTGGATTTTTTGTTACTCCAAGTTACTGTGCAGCTCATTGCTGAAGCTCGTTTCGGGTACCTAGCTGCCTTTCGATAGTGTGGCAGATTTGTTACACACGTTTTTTCCCTCAGTGCGATCCTTTTGGTATTATTCGAGGATTTCACTTATATGGGATTCGTAAGAGTCGGGAGCCATTGGGAACAAGTTCACTAAAGACTTTCAAAATTCTTGTAAAATCTATGGAGTTTGCTCGTTTGGAATACTGTGCTAGAAGCTGTTTTTTCTTTGACTTGTTTAACTTGTGTTCCGACATATTTAGCCGGGCCCATTGGCTTTATTGAGGCGCTAGTAGGGTCGGTGACTTACACAGGGGTTGGGACTGGGGCCTGCTGGAGGGCCGGCCCTTTGTCCTATTCCCCTAGACCCCCGGGTGGAATTGGTCGAAGGGCTGATCCAGCCTGGAGTCGTAGTGGTGGGTCACCACTATAGCCCAGTACTGCCCCTGGGATAACTGGCTGGATCATGTGGTTTGGAATATGCTTTTCCCTGGAAAACTGATTGTATTTGAATCCCTCTACTTTGAACTTCATCTGGAAACTCTGTTTGCTGGAATGTACTAAGGACGTGGGACCAGTACTGTCGGATCTTTCAGAAGTGCTAAGAAGTGGCTAGAAGAAGATTCCGCAAGATAAGTGACTGTGGATATAGCTACTGTTTATTTAAATATCTTTTTGAAATTGACTTGTAGGTGGTCTGCTGAGCTTTGGTGGTCCGGGGTTAGGGTCTCACGCAGTGGGGGGGAGTGGGATTGGCTGGAAGGCTGGTCCTTATCTTCTCTCCTCTACACTCCTGGGGCGGTTGGCCAAGGGGTCTTCCTCCCCTGGAGTAGAAGCAGTGGGCCTCTGATCCTTTCGGACTGGTGGGTTCCTGTGACCTGTTGATAGTTTTACTTTTGTTTTAGTTTAGGTGGCTGATGAATGCTGATTTATTGCATTGTTTGTATTTTTTTTTTTATGTTATTATAGTGTATAGGATATATGATGTTTAGTTATTTTTTGAGGGAAAAATTTAAGCAGTTAGAGTGCTTGTTTTCATCTTATTTTCCACCCTTTCTGGTCCGGTGAGAGAGTTCCGGTGGGTGGTCTTTCTATTTTTCCCTGTAAGTATTTTATTTTATTTTAGCTGGTAGAATTGTATTGTTATTTTCTGTCTCCTGGCCGTGAGAGGGCTGTGGGACATAAAATAACTCTTTTTAATGTAACAATTGTTATATTATAATACTGGTTTTATTTTGTTTTATGGTGGATGGTAGTGTTGTTTATTTGTTGTTTTATTTGCTTCATTTGTTTAAATTTTGTTGAGCAGCCTGATGTGCTTGCCAGCTCCACTTGTTGTTCGTTACTCGGCCTCCACTCTCCACACCCTCCGCCTTTTTCCCTCCCCCCTTACCAGCTCAGGTTTACCATCGTTGCCGGGCTTTGGGGATTGTGCAAGGGGAGGGGAAGCAGGGGGGTGTCGGGGGTTGTGGACAGTGGAGTGAGCGGTGCTCTCCCATAGGGGTGGTTAGGCCTCGAAGACGCCCTGGGGCGAAATGGGTTCTGGAGCGTGGTAACCCCATTCTGGTCCCCATACCCAAGGACACCTCTTTTCCTAGAGGGCAAGTGGTTGGGACAATTCATCAACCTCGTCCAACTCGGGTGCTGTTGTGCAAATGCCAGATCTGTCTGCAATAAGACTGCTCTTATTGCAGACTTTGTTGCAAGGGAAGATCTGGCTTGCATTACCGAGACCTGGTTGGATGGGAATGCGGCCCCATTTTTAGAGGCTGCCATTCCCACTGGGTTCTCGGTTATACATCGAGATTGGATTGCAGGGGGGGTGGGTGGCGGTCTGTTTTAAGACTGAATTGGGCCTAACTGGTGTTCCAGTTGAGGAGGCCAGATCATTTGAGTGTACTGTGGTTGCTGGTGTGGGGTGCAGGATTGCTCTCATCTACTGTCCACCCGGGGGATGAGAAACTTTTCCTGCAGGAAATAGCAGATTTTGCCACTGACATGGCTTTGGAATCGCCCAGATTGATGGTGCTGGGCGATTTCAACGCATGGGTCGATGACGACTCTTCACTTTTTGGTCAACATTTCCTCCAGGTGATGACATCACTTGGCTTCACTCAGGTTGTTTCCACAGCTACTCACAAGGGAGGTCACTCTCTTGATCTGCTTTTCCTCCTGGGGATTGAGGCATCCGATTTGGTGGTGGAACCAGTCGGTTGGTCTATTCATTACTCAGTTGGATTCAATTTCGAGGCCCTCCTGGGTAGGTCGGCCCCTGTGGAGTTGGTCAAGTACCGCCCATTGCGGGACGTTGTCCCTGAAGACCTGATGGCAGTTATTGACCTCTCGTTGTTCGACGAATTGTGCTCTGATCCTGAGCAGCTGGTGGTGGCCTATAATGGGGCCATCTCGGCTGCCCTTGACCAGATTGCACCAACCCGTGTTCACCCCCTTCCGGGCCGTCCTGTTTCCCCTTGGTTTGATGGGGCGCTGAGAGGGTTGCAGAGGTTGGGGCGTAGGTTGGAGCGTCGGTGGAGGAAGACTGCCTCGGAGGACGACCATCTCATTTTGCTAGAGCATTATAAGCTCTACCAAACATAAATTTCCCGTAAGAAGGCAGAATTCCTGTCCAGGGAAATTTCAGTCGCTCGGAATCGACCGGCTCAGCTCTTCAGAACTGTTGACAGACTGTGCAACCCAGTCTGTCGGCGGTCCGTCGAGTTTTTACGCAGAATGACTGCGAGGAGATTGCTTGATTCTTTGCGAATAAGGTGGAAGATATTCGGAGGCAGTGTCCCCGACCGCACTCCAAGGTTGTTGCACTTGATCAGTGTGCTGTCGCAGAGCCCGGAGTTTCCTGGAGTTCCTTTAATCTTCTGGACTTCATAGACACTATGAGGATTGTCCATGAGATGCGCCCAACATGCTGTAGTTTGGATCCGGGTCCTACTTCCTTGATTATAGGATGTAATGAACTTATCGGCCCGGTTCTTGCTCGGATTATTCGGTGTTCTTTGGAGACAGGAGTTTTCCCTAGCTCTCTGAAGGAAGGGGTGGTGACTCCCCTTCTGAAGAAAGCTTCCTTAGACCCGAATGACTTAGCCAACTACCGTCCGATTTCTAACCTCCCTTTTGTGGGGAAGGTTATTGAAAAAGTTGTGGTGGCTCAACTCGATAACCATTTGACCATCCATAGTTTATACGAGCCTCTCCAGTCTGGTTTTCGTAAGAGGCATAGCACCAAGACTGCTCTGGTTCGGGTGCTCAATGATCTCCTGATGGCGAGAGATCGGAGACACCGTTCTATTTTGGTTCTCCTTGATCTATCATCAGCTTTTGATACTGTGGATCATGGAGTTTTGCTCGAACGCCTGAGGTCCATCTGCGGGCTTTCAGGTGTGGTCCTCAGATGGTTTTCATCCTACCTCCAGGGGAGAACACAGAGAGTGGTTTCTGGTTTATGTTCATCCGGGGCTTTCTCTCTACCTTGTGGGGTACCTCAGGGTTTGGTGCTTCCCCATGTTATTCACAGTATATATACTTACCGGAGACATTGTAAGACGGTATGAGCTGAGGTTTCACTGCTATGCTGATGATACCTAGCTCTACCTGTCTTTTGCACCTGACCAGGTTAGTGCTATCTCGGTGCTGAATAACTGCCTCGCTGATATCCAAGACTGGATGAACACCAGTGGTTTGAAGTTGAACCCGGGAAAGACTGAGGTTATGGTGGTGGACCCCGGTCGCAGGGTTGAGGGTTTAGGGACAGGGTCCCCCTCTGGATTAGTTCTTGGGGTAGACCAGATCCCTACCTCTGAACGGGTGCATAACCTGGGTGTGGAGCTTGACACTGGCCTGACCCTTCATTATCAGGTGTCTGCAGTTGTCAAGACTTTTTTCATCTTAGAAACATCTCCAGGATTAGGCACCTGGTTCCACCAGGCGATTTGCCGGTTTTGGTCCACGCCTTTGTGACATCTCATCTTGATTACTGTAACTCTCTGTACCTAGGGCTTGCTGGGGTTGATATCCGCCGCTTGCAGCTAGTGCAGAATGCAGCAGCACGTTTGTTGACTGGGGTGTCTAGAAGGTCCCATATTACTCCTGTGCTGCGCACTCTGTACTGGCTGCCAATACAGTGGCAGATCACCTTTAAAGTGGGTCTATTGACCTACAAAGCCCTACATGGGTTAGGTCCCGACTACTTGAAAGAGCTTCTGGTGCCTTACACCCCTCTGAGACAGCTTCGCTCAGCTGACGAGGGGCTGCTGGAGATACCGAGGCTAATTTGAAGTCCTCAGGAGCCCGTGTTTTTGGATTTATGGCTCCCACCCTCTGGAATTCTCTGCCCCGCCAGCTCCGAGAAAGTACAACGGTGGATAGTTTTAAAAAGGCTTTAAAGTCATTTTTATGGAATCAGGCATTCCCTGTTGTACTGTAATTTGTTTATTTTAAATATTTTATTGGCTGTATTGTCAGTGTATGTATTGATGTGTTGATGTTATGATGTTTTGTATAGCACCTTGAAATATTTGAAAGGCGCTTAATTAAATAAATTTTATTATTATTATTATTATAATACTTCAAAGAAAGGGTGGTGGAGGGATGGAATGGGCTCCTGGAGGAGGTGGTGATGTCTGGGACTGTGGAGGGTTTCAAGAGATTATGAGACAGATGCAAGGGTTTATAGGGGAGCCAGGGGAGTACTTTGGAAGGGGGTGAAAAAGTAAGTAACAAAAAGGATAGACTGGATGGGCCAGGAGGTCCTTTTGTGCAGTCAAATTCTGTGAATCTGTGATACGTGGCAATATGACCTGCTAATGAATATTAATGAGCTACTCATAAATATCAGTGAGCTGCTGATTAATATTAATGACCTGCTCATTAATATTATTCAGCTACTTATGAATGCCAATGAGCTGCTCAAAGTGAATGTGAACTATTTCCTCATTGATGATCAAGGCGATTCAGTCTCTGTCTGGTCTGACATAACATTTCTCCTTGCAAAGAGCTGCTGGAGGAGCAGAGAAACAGAACCACTTGCAGTCACATTGAAACTGAACAAGTTGACGGTCTAGACATGCGTGTTTGCATGGATACATATTCTCCCCATGACAGCAGTGCCTTCTCAGCTATTGCATTTCCACTAGACCCAAAAATCACTTAGTTGAGACATGAGGGCTATGGTGTAGAAGTCATAAAACTGTTTTTTAAAGAGCTGGAATGACTGCTCTGGGGCCAAATATATGCATCAAAACAAACTGTTCATGAATATTAATGAGCTGTTCATTAATATTAATGACCCACTATTAATGAACAGCTCATTTTTAAACACATATTCAGTCCCAGAATGGTCATTGGTGCTCTTTACACTAATACTTTTGTGGCTTCTGCACTCCATCCCTCATGTCTCTGGGTCCCAACTAATTGATCCCAGGGCAGTTGGGGAGCTCCTGATGTGTTTCTGTGGTGACAAGGAAAAGGATTTGCAACAACATGCATGACTGGACTGCCAGCTGGCAAATTCTCGATGTTGCTACAAGCTGGTTTACACTGTTTCCTCACTGCCACATTGCTTCGAATTCCTTATGCTGCTTCAGTTTCTGTCTGGCCCACATAACATTTCTTCATGTCTAGAGTTGTCAGAGAAGCTGAGACATAGAACCACTTGCACCAAAAATGTACAAGCTGACAGACCGCATATGCCTTCTGGTATGCACCCATTTTCTCACTGCAACAGCGGTGCCTCAGGAGCTGCAGTGGTGCTCCCAAACCCAAAAATCACTTTGATGGGACATGAGGACCTTGGTGCAGAAGTCTCAAAACTATTTGATTAAACAACATCAATGACTGTTCTGGGACTGAATATATATGTAAAAATGAGCTACTGATTAATATTAATGAGCTACTCATAAATATCAATGAACTGCTCATAAATATTAATGTCCTGCTCATTACTACTAATGAACTGTTCATTTAGATTAATGATCCACTATGAATGAGCAGCTCATTCTTATGTACATATTCAGTCCCAGAGCATCATCGGTGCTGTTAACACAAATACTTTTTGTGGCTTCTGCACTACATCCATCATGTCTCTTGGTCCCAATTAATTAATCCCGGGGCAGTGGCAGGCCTCCTGGTGTGCCTCTATGGTGGCAAGAGAAATGATGCACATTGCCACTCGTGAGTGGACTGCCACCTTGCACATTCTCGATGTGGCTACAAGCAGATTTGCACTGCTTCCTCATTGCCACATTGGTCTGAATCCCTCAAGGTGTTTCAGTCTCTCTCTGGCCCAACATAACATAACATTTCTCTATGTAAAGAGCTGTCAGAGGAGCAGAGAAATGGAACCACTTCCAGCCGCACTGAAACTGTGTAAGGTAATGGTTCAGACATGCTCGTTGGCACAGAGACATATTTTCCCCACAATAGTGGTGCCTTTGTAGCTGCTGCTTTGTCCCCAGACCCAAAAATCACTTACTTGAGACATCAGGGCCATGGTGCAGAAGTCACAAAACTATTTTTTAAAGAGCATGAATGACTGCTCTGGAACTGAATATATACATCAAAATATACTACTCATGAATATAAATGAGCTATTCATGCATATCAATGAGACACTCTTTAATATTAATGAGATCATTCATATTAATGACCCCCATCAATGAGCAACTCATTCTTATGTATATATTCAGTCCCAGAACAGTCATTGGTGCTCTTTACACAAATACTTTTGTGGCTTCTGCACTGCATCCATCATGTCTTTGAATCTCAACTAATCTTCATGCAGTGGCAGAGCTGCTGATGTGTCTCTGGTGGCAAGGGAAAGGATGCACAATGACACGCCTGAGTGGACTGCTGGCTTGCACATTCTCAGTGTGGCTACAAGCGGGTTTGCACTGTTTCCTCATTGCCACATTGGTCTGAGTCCCTCAAAGTGTTTCAGTCTCTGTGTGGCCTCTCATAAAATTTCTGTATGTATAGAGTTGTCAGAGAAGCAGAGACACAGAACTGCTTGCAGCTGCACCTAGAATGGTCATTGGTGCTCTTTACACAAATACTTTTGTGGCTTCTGCACTGAATCCATCGTGTCTCTGGGTACCAATTAATTAATCCTGGGGCAGTGGCAGAGCTCCTGATGTGCCTCTATGGTGGCATGGGAAAGGATGTGCAATGACACACATGAGCAGACTGCCAGCTTTCACATTCTCAGTGTGGCTAAATGTGGGTTTGCATTGTTTCATCATTGCCTCATTGGTCCAAATCCCTCAAAGTGTTTCAGTCTCTGTCTGGCCCCAAATAACATTTCTCCATGCATAGAGTTGTCAGAGAAGCAGAAATACAAAACTGCTTGTAGCTGCACCCAAAATGTGGGAGCTAACAGACTGCACATGTCTGTGACATGCACAAATTTTCTCACTGCAACAGCATTGCCTCAGGAGCTGCAGTGGTGCTTCCAAAGCCAAAAATGACTTAGTTGTGACATCAGGGCCACGGTGCTAAAGTCTCAAAACTATTCATTTAAAAAGCAGCAATGACTGCCCTGGAACTAAATATATACATCAAAATTAGCTGATGATGAGCTGCTCATCAGTATCAATGAGCTGCTCATTATTATTAATGTACTCCTCATTAATATTAATCAGCTACTGGTAAATACCAATCAGCTGCTCATTAATACTAATGAACAGTTCATTTAGATTAATGATCCACCATGAATGAGCAGCTTATTCCTATGTACATATTCAGTCCCAGAATGGTCATTGGCACTCTTTAAACAAATACTTTTGCTGCTTCTGCACTGCTACCCTCATATCTCTGTTCTAACTAAGTGATCTTAGGGTATGAGAGCAATGGGGGACCTTCTGATACACCTCTCTTATGGCAAGAAAAAAGGATGAGGACCAGTATGCATGCGTGGGCTGTCAGCTTGGACATTCTCAGTTCGGTTCCAAGTGGGTTTGCACTCTTTCCTCATTGATGAGCTGGTCCAAATCCCTCTAGGGTTTTAAGTCTCTGTCTGTTCCAACATAACATTTCTCCTTGTAAAGAGCTGCTGGAGGAGCAGAGAAACAGAACCACTTGCAGCCACACTGAAACTGTGCACGTTGACGGTCCAGACATGCATGTTGGCATGGATACAAATTTTCCCCATGATAGTGGTATCTTCATAAGCTCCTGCTTTGTCCTCAGGTACAAGAATCATTTCATTGAGACATGAGGGCCATGGTGTAGAAGCCACAAAACATTTTTTTTAAAGAGCTGGAATGACTGCTCTGGGACCGAATTTATACATTAAAATATACTGCTTGTAAATATTAATGAGCTAATCATTAATATTAATGAGCTGCTCGTTAATATTGATAACCACCTATTAATGAGCAGCTCATTCTTATATACATACTCAGTCCTAGAATGGTAATTCGTGCTCTTTATACAAATACTTGTGTGGCTTCTGCACTACATCCCTCATATCTTTCAGTCCCAATTAATTGATCCCGGGTCACTGGAGGAACTACTGATATGCCTGTATGGTGGCAATGGAAAGAATGAGTAACAACATGTATGAGCGGACTGCCGACTTGCACAGTCTCGTGTGGCCACAAGCAAGTTTGCTCTGTTTCCTCCTTGCCACATTGGTCCAAATCCCTAAAGGTGTTTCAGTCTCTGTCTAGTCCCACATAATATTTCTCCATGTAAAGAATTGTCGGAGAAGCAGAGACACAGTACCGCTTGCTGCTGCACCGAACATGTGCAAGCTTACAGATCACACATGCTGGCATGCATTCATTTTCTCACAACAACAGTGGTGCCTAGGGATTGGCAACTGTGCTCCAAACCCCAAAAATCACTTAATTGAGACATGAGGGTTGCAGTGTAGAAGCCTCAAAACTATTTCTTTAAAGAGCAGCAAAGATGGCTGCGGGACTGAATATATACATCAAAATGAGCTTCTAATAAATATTAATGAGCTTCTCATAAATATCAATGAGCTGCTCATTAATATTAATGTACTGCTCATTTAGATTAATAATCCACTATGAATGAGCAGCAAATTCTTATGTGCCTATTCAGTCCCAGGATGGTGATTGGTGCTCTTTAAACAAATAGTTTTGCCACTTCTGCAACACTACCCTTATGTTTCTGTTCCTAATTAAGTGATCTCAGGGTTTGGGAGCAATGGGGAGCTCCTGATGCACCTCTGTCATGGCAAGAAAAAGAATGCGGACCAACACGCATACGTGGATTGTCAACTTAGACATTCTCAGTTCAGATCCAAGCAGGTTTACACTGTTTCCTCATTGACAAGCTGAAACAAATACCTCATGGGGTTTCAGTCTCTGGTCTGACATAACATTCCTCCTTGTAAAGAGCTTCTGCAGGAGCAGAGAAACAGAACCACTTGCAGCCGCACTAAAACTATGCAAGTTGATGGTCCAGACAAGCGCATTGGCATAGATACATATTCTGTCTGCAATAGCAGTGCCTTTGCAGCTGCTGCATTGTCCCCAGTCCCAAAAATCACTTAGTTGAGCCATTAGGGCCATGATGCAGAAATCACAAAACTGTTTTTAAAGAGTTGGAATGACTGCTCTGGGAATAAATATAGACATCAAAATATACTGCTCATGAATATTAATGAGCTATTCATGAATATCAATGAGCTGTTCAATATTGATGAGCTGTGCATTAATATTAATGACCCGGTATTAATGAGCAGCTCATTCTTAAGTACATATCGAGTCCCAGAATGATCATGGGTGCTTTTTACACAAATTCTTTTGGGCTTCTGCACTGCAATTTTCATGTCCTGGGTCCCAACTAATTGATCCCGGTGCAGTGAGGGAGATCCTAATGTACCTCTGTAGTGGCAAGGGAAAGGATGTGAAGCAACACGCATGAGTGGACTGGCAACCTGCACATTCTAGGTGTAGCTACAAGTGGGTTTGCACTGTTTCCTCATTGCCACATTGGTCCGAATCCCTCAAGGTGTTTCAGTCTCTGTCTGGTCCCACATAACATTTCTTCATGTATTGAGTTGTTTGAGAAGAGAGACACAGAACCACTTGCAGCTGCACCGAAAATGTGGGAGCTGACAGAGCACACATGCCTTCTGAATGAGCTGCTCAATAATATTAATGTACTGCTCATTAATATTATTCAGATACTCGTGAATATCAATGAGCTGCTCATTAAAATTAATGAACTTCTCATTTAGATTAATGATCAACTATGAATGAGAAGCTCATTCTTATGCACATATTCAGTCCCAGAATGGTCATTGGAAGTCTTTAAACAAACACTTTTGCCACTTCTGTGGTGCTACCCTCATATCTCTGTTCCCTAACACATTGATCTCAGGATATGAGAGCAACAGTGGTGCTCCTGATGCACCTCTATCATGGCAAGAAAAAGGATGTGGACAAACACACATGCGCAGACTGTCTGCTCGATCATTCTCAGTTTGGCTCCAAGTGAGATTGCACTGTTTCCTTATTGACAAGCTGGTCCAAATCCCTCAAAGGGGTTTCAGTCTCGGTCTGGTCTAATCTAACATTTTTTCTTGTAAAGAGCTGCCAGAGGAGCAGAGAAACAGAACCACATGCAGCTGCACTGAAACTGTGCAAATTGACGGACCAGATATGCATGTTGGAAAGAGTACATATTCTCCCCATACTAGCACTGCCTTTGCAGCTGCTGCATTGCTTCCAGACCCAAAAATCACTTAGTTGAGACATGTGAGCCATGGTGCAGAAGCCACAAAATTATTTTTGAAAGAGCCTGAATGACTGTTCTGGGACTGAATATATGCATCAAAATATACTGATCATGAATATTAATGAGATGCTCATTAATAGCAATGAGCTGATCATTAATATTAATGAGCTGATCATTAATATTAAAGACCCCCTTATTAATGAGCAGCTCATTCCTATGTACAAATTCAGTCCCAGAATGGTAATTGATGCTCTTTACACAAATACTTTTGTGGCTTCTGCACTGAATCCATCATGTCTCTGGGTACCAACTAATTAATCCTGGGGCAGTGGCAGAGCTCCTGATGTGCCTCTATGGTGACATGGGAAAGGATGCACAATGACACACATGAGCAGACTGCCAGCTTCCGCATTCTCAGTGTGGCTAAATGTGGGCTTGCATTGTTTACTCATTGCCATGTTGGTCTAAATCCCTCAAGGTATTTCAGTCTCTGTCTGGCCCCACATATCATTTCTCCATGTATAGAGTTGAAAGAGAATCAGAGACACAGAACTGCTTGCAGCTACACCAAAAATGTGCAAGTTGACAGACCACACATGCCTGTTGGCATGCACCCTTTTTCTCACCGCAAGAGCATTGCCTCAGGAGCTGCAACGGTGGTCCCATACTCAAAAATGACTTAGTTGAGACATGAGGACTGTGGTGCTGAAGCCTCAAAATTATTTGTTTAAAGAGCAGTAATGACAGCAATGACTGCTCTTGGACTGAATATATACATAAAAATGAGCTGTTTATGAATATTAATGGTCTACTCGTAAATATCAATGACCTGATCATTAATATTAATGTGCTGTTCATTATTAGCTACTCATGAATACTGATGAGCTGCTCATTAATATTAATAAACTGCTAATTTAGAGTAACAATCATTCTTATGTACATATTCAGTTCCAGAAAGGTCATTGACACTCTTTAAACAAATTATTTTGCCGCTTATGCACTGTTACCCTCGTGTCTCTGTCCCCTATCCAAGGGATCTTATGGAATGGGAACAATGGGGGAGCTCCTGATGCACCTCTATCGTGAGAAGAAAAAGGATCTGGACCAACACGCATGCGCAGACTGTCAGGACATTATTGGTTCGGCTCTAAGTGGGTTTGCCCTATTTCCTAATTAATAAGCTGGAACAAGTACCTCAAGGAGTTTCAGTCACTGTCTTTTCTGACTTAACATTTCTCCTTGTAGAGAGCTGAAGGAGGAGCAGAGAAACAGAACAACTTGCAGCCAGACTGAAACTGTGCAAGTTGAAGGTACGGACATGTGTGTTGGCATGGATACATATTCTCCCCATGGTAGTGGTACCTTCACAGCTGCTGCATTGCCCCCAGACCCACAGATCTCTTAGTTGAGACATGAAGGCCATGGTGTAGAAGCCACAAAACTATTTTTTAAAAAGCTGGAATGACTGCTCTGGGACCAAATATATACATTAAAATATACTGCTTGGGGATATTAATGAGCTATGCACAAATATCAATGAGCTGCTAGTTAATAGTAATGAGCTGTTTTTTAATACTGATAACCACCTAATAATGAGCAGCTTATTCTTGTGTACATATTCTGTCCAAGAACGGTCATTCATGCAATTTACAGAAATATGTTTGTGGCTTCTGCACAGCATCCCTCATGTATCTAGTTCCCAACTAATTGATCCCAGGGCAGTGACGGAGCTCCTGATATGCTCTGTGGTGACAAAGGAAAGAATGTGCAACAACACATATGAGCGTACTGCCAGCTTGCACATTCTCGGTATGGCTACAAGTGGGTTTGCACTGTTTCCTCCCTGTCACATTGGTCCAAATCCCTAAAGCTGTTTCTGTCTCTGTCTTGCCCCACATAACATTTCTCAATGTATAGATTTGTTGGAGAAGCAGAGATGCAGAACAGCTTGCTGCTGCACCAGAAATGTGGAAGCTGACAGACCACACATGCCTGCTGGCATGCATCCATTTTCTCACTAAAACAGCAGTGCATCAGGAGCTGCAGCGGTGCTCCTGAACTAAAAAATCACTTAGTCGAGACATGAGGATCACGGTGCAGAAGCCTCAGAACTATTTGTTTAAAGAGCAGCAAAAACTGCTCTGGCACAAAATACATATACATCAAAATGAGCTGCTGACATATATCAATGAGCTACTCATGAATATCAGTGATCTGCTCATTAATATTAATGTCCTGCTCATTAATATTAGTCAGCTATTCATGCATTCCAGTGAGCTGCTTATTAATATTAATGAACTGCTCATTTTGATTACTGATCCACTATGAATGAGCAACTAATTCTTATGGACATATTCAGTCACAGAACCATCAGTGGTGCTCTTTAAACAAACACTTTTGAAGATTGTGCACCTCTATCCTCATGTCTCTGTTCCCTAGCAAAGTGAGATCAAGCTATGGGAGCAATGGGAGAGCTCCTGATGAACCTCTATCATGGCAAGAAAAAGGATGTGGACAAACATGCATGCGCAGATTGTCAGTTCGGACATTCTCAGTTTGATTCCAAGTGGGATTACATTGTTTCATCATTGACAAGCTGGTCCAAATTCATCAAGGCTTTTCAGTTCATGTCTGGCCCAACACAGCATTTCTCCTTATAAAGGACTGCTGGAGGAGCAGACAAACAGAATCACTTGCAGCCACACTGAAACTGTGTAAGTTGACGGTACAAACATGTGCGTTGGAACGGATACACATTCTCCCCATAATAGTGCCTTTGCAGCTGCTGCATTGCTCCCAGACCCAAAAATCACTAAATTGGGACTTGAGGGCCATGGTGCAGAAGCCAGAAAACTATTTTTAAGGAGCCTGAATGACTGCTTTGGGACTGAATATATATACATCAAAATATACTGCTCATGAATATTAATGAGCAACCCATGAATATCAAGTTGTCAGACTGCACATGCTCTCTGGCATGCACCCATTTTCTATCTGCAACAGCGGTGCCTCAGGAGCTGCAGCGGTTCTCTTGAATCCAAAAATGTCTTCGTTGAAACATGAGTGCCATAGTGTAGAAGTCTCAAAACTATTTGTTCAAAGACCGGCAATGACAACTCTGTGACTGAATATATATGTCAAAATGAGTTGCTAATGAATATTAATGAGCTACTCATAAATATCAATGAGCTGAACGTTAATATTAAGTTGTGACTCATTAATATTAATCAGCTTCTCATGAATACTAATGAGCTGCACATTATTATTAGTGAATTGTTCATTTAGATTAATATTAATGAGCAGCTCATTGGTATTTATGAGTAGCTCATTAATATTCATTAGCAGCTCATTTTGATTTTTATATTCAGTCCCAGAGCAGCCACTGCTGCTCTTTAAGCAAATAGTTTTGAGGCTTCTACACTGTGGCCCTCATTTCTTAACTAAGTGATTTTTTTGGGTTTAGGAGCACCACTGCGGCTTCTGAGGTACCACTGTTGCAGTGAGAAAATGGATGCATGCCAGAAAGTATGTGCAGTCTGTCAGCGTGCACATTTTCTGTGCAGCTGCAAGCGGTTCTGTGCCTCTGTTTCTCCAACAACTCTATACATGGAGAGATCTTATGTGGGGCTAGATAGAGACTGGAACACCTTGAGGGATTCGGACCAATGTGGCAATGTGGGAACATTGCAAACCTGCTTGTAGCCACACTGAGAATGTGCAAGCTGACAGTCTGCTCATGCATGTTGTTGCACATTCTTTCCCTTGCCACCATAGAGGCACATCAGGAGCTTCCCTACTAACCCAGGATCAATTAGTTGGGACCCAGAGACATGAAAGGTGCAGTGCATAATCCACAAATGTACATGTGTATGTATAGAGCACCAGTGACTGCTGTGGGGCTGAATTTGTACATAAGAATGAGCTGTTCATTAATAAGGGGTCATTAATATTACTGAGTAGCTTATTAATATTAATGAGCAGCTCAATGATATTCATGAATAGCTCATTAATAATCATTCCAGTATATTTTGATGTATATATTCAGTCCAAGAGCAGTCATTTCAGCTCTTTGAAAAATAGTTTTGTGGCTTCTGCACTATGACCCTCATGACTCAACTAAGTGATTTTTGGGTCTTGGGGCAATGCAGCAGCTGCAAAGGCACCACTATCTTGCAGAGAATATGTGTCTGTGCCAATGCACATGTCTGGACGTCAACTTGCACAGTTTCACTACAGCTGTGACAGCTCTTTACAAGGAGAAATGTTATGTTGGACCAGACAGAGACTGAAACCCCTTGAGGAATTTTGGACCAGCTCATAAATGAAGAACCAGTGCAACCCACTTGAAGCTGAACTAAGAATGTCTGAGCTGACCGTCCGTGCATGCATGTTGGTCCTCATCTTTTTTCTTGACATGATTGATGTGCATCAGGAGCTCCTGCATTGCTCTGATACCCTCAGATCCCTTTTTCAGCAAACATACTTGAGGGTAGTGGTGCAGAAGCATCAAAAGTATCTGTATAAAGAGGGCTAATGACCATTCTGGGACTGAGGCACCACTGTTGTGGAGAGAAAATAGATGCATGCCAACAGGCACATGCGGTCTTTAAGCTTTCTGTGTCACTGCTTCTCTGAAAACTCTATACATGGAGAAATATTATGTGGGGCCAGAAAGAGACTGAAACACCTTCAAAGATTCGGACCAATGTGGCAATGAGGAAACGGTGTAAACTGGATTGTAACCATGCAGAGAATGTGCAAGCTGGCAGTCTGCTCATGTGCATTTTGTGCATCCTTTCCCTTGTCACCACAGAGGTACATCAAGAGCTCCCCCATTGCCCTGGGATCAATTAGCTGCAACCCAGAGACATGAGGGATGTAGTGCAGAAACCACAAAAATATTTGTGTAAAGAGCACCAGTGACCGTTCTGGGACTGAATATATACATAAGAATGAGCTGCTCATTAATGGGGAGTCAGTAATATTAATGAACAGCTCATTAATGTTAATGAGCAGCTCTTTGAGATTCTAGAGTATCTCATTAATGTTCATGAACAGTATATTTTGATGTATATATTCAGTCCCAGAGCATTCATTCCAGATCTTTAAGAAATAGCTTTGTGGCTTCTGCACCATGGCCCTCATGTCACCTAAGTGATTTTTGCATCTGGGGCAATGTAGCACCTGCAAAGGCAACACTAACAT
Organism: Neoceratodus forsteri; assembly: GCA_016271365.2. Classification (NCBI taxonomy): domain Eukaryota; kingdom Metazoa; phylum Chordata; order Ceratodontiformes; family Ceratodontidae; genus Neoceratodus; species Neoceratodus forsteri. The sequence continues at coordinate 3,393,968 of JADMNL010000025.1, read as the reverse complement.
GGGGAGAATATGTATCCATGCCAACATGCATGTCTGGACCGTCACCTTGCACAGGTTCAGTGTGACTGCAAGTGGTTCTGTTTCTCTGCTCCTCTGGCAGTTCTTTACAAGGAGAAATGTTATGTCAGACCAGACAGAGACTGAAACCCCTCAAGTGATTTGGGCCAGCTCATCAATGAGGAAACAGTGCAAGCCTGCATGGAGCCAAACCCAGAATGTCTGAGCTGACAGTCCGTGCATGTGTGTGTTGGTCCTCATCCTTTTTCTTGACATGATAGATGTGCATCAGGATCTCCTGCATTGCTGTGATACCCTGAGATCTCTTAGTTAGCAAATAGAGTCAGAGAGCTTTCTGTGTCACTGCTTCTCCAACATCTCTATACATGGATAAATATTATGTGGGGCCAGATAGAGACTGAAACACCTTCAAAGATTTGGACCAATGTGGCAATGAGGAAATAGTGTAAACCCAATTGCAGCTACACAGAGAATGTGCAAGTTGGAAGTCCGCTCATGCGTGTTTTGTGCATCCTTTCTCTTGCCACCATAGAGGCATATCAAGAGCTCCCCCACTGCCCCTGGATCAATTAGTTACAACCAAGAGACATGAGGGATGTAGTGCAGAAGCCACAAAAGTATTTGTGTAAAGAGCACCAATGATCATTCTGAGACTGAATAAGTACATAAGAATGAGCTGCTCATTAATGGAGAGTCAATAATATTAATGAACAATAATGATCTGCTCATTGATATTTATGAGTAGCTCAATAATATTCATTAGTAGCTCATTCTGACATATACATTTACTCCCACAGCAGTCATTGTTGCTCCTTAAACAAAAAGTTTTGAGGATTCTGCACCACAGACCTCATGTCTCATCTGTGTGATTTTTGGGACTGGGAGAACCACTGCAGCTCCTGAGGCACCACTGTTGTGGCAAAAAAATTGTGCATGCCAGCATGCATGTGCAGACTGTCAGCTTGTACGTTTTCAGAGCAGCTGTAAGCAACTCTGTGTCTCTGCTTCTCTTGCAACTCTGTACATGGGGAAATATTATGTGGGGCCAGACAGAGACTAAAACTCCTTGAGGGATTCAGACCAACATGGCAATGAGAAAGCAGTACAAACTCACCTGTAGCCACACCAAGAAGCTGCAAGCTTGCAATCCACTTATGCATGTTGTTGCGCTTCCTTTCCCTTGCCACCATAATGGCACATCAGGAGCTCCCCCCCGCCCTGGGATCAAATAGCTGTGACCCAGAGACATGAGGGATGCAGCACAGAAGCCACAATATAATTTATGTGAGGAGCATTGATGACTGTTCTGGGACTCATTATGCATATAAGAATGAACTGCTTATTAATTGGGGGACATTAATATTAATGATCATCTCATTAATATTAATGAGCAGCTTATTGATATTCATGAGTATACCATTAATATTCATGAGCATAATATTTTAATGTATACATTCAGTCACAGAACAGTCATTCCTGCTCTTAAAGAGATAGTTTTGAGGCATCTTCACAGTGGCCCTCATGTGTCAACTAAGTGATCTTTGGATTCAGGAGCACCACTGCAGCTCCTGAAGCACTACTGTTGCTGTGAGAAAATGGGTGCTTGCAAGCAGGCATGTGCGTTGTGTTAGCTTGCACATTTTTGTTGTAGCTGCAAGCAGTTATGTGTCTCTCCTTCTCCAACAACTCTGTACATGGAGAAATGTTATGTAGGTCCAGACTGAGACTGAAGTATCTTGAGGGATTTGAACCAACATGGCAATGAGGAAACAGTGCATGCTTGTGGCCACACCGGGAATGTGCAAGCTGGCAATCCGCTCAATCATGTTGTTGTGCGTCATCCTTTCACTTGTCATGATAGAGGCACATCAGGAGCTCCCCCACTGCCCTGGGATCAATTATTTGGGACACAGAGACATGACAGATGCAATGTAGAAGCCTCAAAAGTATTTGTGTAAAGAGCACCGGTGACCATTATGGGACTGAATTTGTATATAAGAATGAGCAGCTCTTTAGTGGGTGGTCATTTATATTAATGATAAACTCATTGATATTCATGGATAGCTCATTAATATTCATGAGCAGTGCATTTTGATGTATGTATTCTGTCCCAGAGCAGTCATTCCAGCTCTTTAAAAAATAAGTATTTGGCTTCTGTGCCATGACCCTCATATCTCAACAAATTGACTTTGGGGTCTGGGGGCAATGCAGCAGCTATGAAGGTACCACAATCATGTGAATAATATGTATCCATGAAAATGCACATGTCTGGACTGTCAGCTTGCACAGTATCAGTGTGGCTGCAAATGGTCATGTTTCTCTGCTCCTCCAGCAGCTCTTTACAAGGAAAAATGTTATGTCAGACTAGATAGAGACTGAAACCCCTTGTAGGATTTGGACCAGCTCGTCAATGAGGAAATAATGCAAAAACTCTTGGAGCCAAACTGAGAATGTTCGAGCTGATAGTTCACAAATGCATATTCATCTGCATCCTTTTTCTTACCATGATAGTGGTGCATCAAGAGCTCTCATATTCCTCCCATACCCTGAGATCACTTAGGGAACAGAGACATGGGGGTAGCAGTGCAGAAGTACCAACAGTATTTGTTTAAAGAGTGCCGATGACTCTTCTGGTTCTGAATATGTACATAAGAATCAGCTGTTCATTCAAAGTGGATAATTAATCTGAATGAGTAGTTCTTCAGTATTAATAAGCAGCTCATTAGTATTCATGAGTAGTTCATTAATATTGATGAGCAGCACATTAATATTAATGAGCAGCTCATTGATATTGATGAGTAGCTCATTAATATTCATTGGCAGCTCATTTTGATGTATATATTCAGTCTTGGAGCAGTCATTGCTGCTCTTTAAACAAATAGTGTTGAGGCTTCTGCACCACTGCTGTTGTGTTGCCCCAGATGCAAAAATAACTTAGTTGAGACAAGAGGACTATGGTGCAGTAGCCAAAAAACTATTTTCTAAAGAGCTGAAAGACTGCTTTGGGACTGAAAATATATGTGAAAATATGCTGCTTATGAATATCAGTTGAGACAAGAGGGCCATGGTTCCGAAGCCACACGACTATTTTTTAAACAGCTGGAATAACTGCTCTGGGACTGAATATATACAACAAAATAAACTGCTTGTAAATATTAATGAGCTTTCCATGAATACCAATGAGCTATTCATTAATATTAATGACCTGCTCATTAATATTAATAACTCCATATTAATGAACAGCTCATTCTTATTTTCACATTCAGTACAAGACTGGTCATTGGTGCAATTTGCACAATACTTTTGTGGCTACAGCACAGCAACCCTCATGTCTCTGGTCTGAACTAATTCATCCCAGACACTAGGGGAGCTCCTGTTGTGCCTGTATGGTGGCAAGGGAAAGGATTCTCAACAACATGCATGAGCAGACTGCCAGCTTACACACTCTTGGTGTGACTAGAAGTGGGTTTGCACTGTTTCCTCATTGCCACATTGGTCCAAGTCTCTCAAGATGTTTCACAATCTGTCTGGTGCCACATAACATTTCTCTATGTATAGAGTTCTCGGACAAGCAGAGACACAGAACTGCCTGCAGCTGCACTGAAAAAGTGCAAGTTGACAGAGCACACATGCCTGCTGGCATGTACCCATTTTCTCACCACAACTGCTGTGCCTCAGGATCTGCAGCAGTGCTCACGAAGCTGAAAATCTCTTAGTTAAGATATGAGAGTTGCGGTGCAGAAGTCTCAAAACTATTTATTTATTTAGCTTTTATTAACCAGGTAAGTACACGAGACAAGACAATTGCCTATTTTCAGGTACGACCCAGGAGAGTACAGGAATAACAGATTTAAATACATAAGATGACATGGTACAAATTAGACATGTTACAGTTCAAGTGAGGACCATATGATTACAGATTCAAAACAGCATACAGAACTTAGTAAGGCATAGTTTTATACAGTATGTACACAACACAATAAACACCTTGTAGCAACTAAGAGCAGTATCGGAGGTACAGTTTAGAGATGCATCAGATATGACACTATTTACAGCTTAGCGACCTCAGTGAGTTAGGTCTTTTGTCCAGGAAGACCTCCAGGACAGAGGAGCACTGTAATGGATCAGTTTATGGGGGTTTGGGACAGCCACAAGCCAAAGAAAGTTTAAGGTGGTTCCATAGGGTGGAGTGAAGACACACCTGTGAGTGTGAGGAATGGACCTGGGCAGGAAAAGTGTTCCACAGTCTGGGAGCACACGCAGCAAAATCCCGACCACCCATTTGAGTCCGTGTAGCCGGTATCTTAAGGAGGGCATGTCCCTGGGACCTGAGTGAGTAAGATGAGGAGGCAGCCAGAACGAGGAATTTCGCCAGCCCTGGAGGGGTGCCAGTGCCAAGTACCTTTCTGGTGAAGCACCCTAGGACAAAGTCTATGTGATTTGAGGGTGAGAGCCAGTTTAGCCTGCTATAGAGGTCGCAATTATGAGTGAGATGGGGGCAGCCAGCGTGAAGCAGCAGACATTGTTATAGGCAGTAGACCACCTAGAGAGGTGGACTTTGGAGGAGTGGGCAAACAAGAGGAGCCCATAGCAGAGTGAAGGGAGAAGCACCCCTCTGGCAAGTGCAATCTGAGCTGCTGGAGTAAGTTTGCTTTTGGCTCTGTAGGCCAGACCCAGTTTGCAGTTGACAGTCTTGCAAGTATTCTGAATGTGTCGGCCAAGGTCATGCTGTGGGTCCAGCATCACCCCAAGGTATTTAAACATAACAGAGCAGGGGCAGCCTTAATCTTGGCCTGAGACCCAAAGAGCATTGCCTGGGTTTTTCTAAGATTTAGAACCAACTTGTGGGACAATATCCAGGACTGGATGTTCCTCAAGTCCTCACTCAGGTGGTGATTTATGACCCCTATCTCTGGGTCAGGATGACCAGGTCATCTGCATAAATGATAGGCTTACAGTGGACAATGGCAGCCAGGAGTTTGTTCACGAATATGGAGAAAAGTAGGGGCCCCAAGACAGAGCCTTGTGGGACACCCATGGCAACAGGGATAGTGCCAGAGAGCTCCTTCCCATACTTAACAAGTTGCTTTCTGCCGTGTAAGTAGTTGGAGAACCAGTTGAACACCTCAGGTGATAGACCATAGGAACTGAGCTGGTTGGAGAGCATGGTGTGATTAACAAGATCGAAGGCCTTAGAGAGATCTATAAAGATAGCTCCAGAGAGTTTGCATTGGTCCATAGCCACCCTGATCCAAGATGAGACCATGACAAGGGCAGAAGATGTGCTGTGCCCTTTCCTAAAGCCCTGCTGCACTGGGGACAACAGGTCATGAGACTGCAAGTACTCCGAGAGTTGCCCTGCTACAACCTTCTCCAAGAAGTTTGCTGACCACTGACAATATCGATATCGGATGGTAGTTTTCTATGAGTTTGGGGTTCCCCTGTTTAAGTATCAGGACCACCGTGGCAACTTTCCATATTTCCAGAATGACACCCGATGACAGGGACAGATTGAAGATATGAGTTACCATGGGGGCAATCTTACTAGCACCAAGACTCAGGAGCTTCAGCTCCAATCCATCATGGCCAGCACTCGAGAAGTGGGAGAGGTCCGAGAGCAATCTCTGCACCTCTTGTACCATCACCACCTTAAAAATAAAGGGCGGGTAAGATGGGGACAGTGCGGCCCCCTGTTCACCATTGTCCCTTCCCCCATGGGGGAATGACGAGGTAAAAGCAGATAAGTCCAAAAAGTATAGGTTGAATGCATTTGTGATGGTTAGAGAGTTGTTGCCACTGGCCCCATCAATGATCATATCAGAGGTCTCACCACTTTGAGACCCACTGACTATATTCTTAATGTTTCTCCAGAACCCCCTGGGGTCCCTGGCTGTGCACAGCAGCACAGTTTTGCAAAATTCACCTTTAGCAGCCCTAATAGCCTTCTTGCACTGATTTCTGAGATTCCTGTACTGCAGAAATGCAGCCTGTTCTGCCATGGCCTTGAAGTTTGCCCAGCACTTATCTCTGTACTTCATGAAGGCTAGCAGGCTACCATGTAGCCACTTTGTTGCTGAACCCCTGACCCTCCATCTAATGAGGGGGGCATGTTTATCCTGCAGCACCCTGAACGTGCTGAGGAAGTGACTGACTGCAGATGGGGAGTCCTGGGCATTCCATACTTCTGACCAGTCAGTGTGCTGGAGATCTTCATAGTAGGAGCCAAGATCAAACCTGGAGTAGTCTCTAACCTGGATGATTTTATGTGGGATTTTCAGAGAAGGGATCTTCCACACACCATACACTAGGGAGTGGTCCGAGATGAAGTCGGGGAGGATGCCCGATGAGCTGATCCTCTCTGGTCTATTTGTTATGACCCAGTCCAGAAGAGAGCTCCCTCCACCATTAAGTGAGCACCTGGTAGGATCCTTGATCAGTTACGACAAGGAGAGACCAGCAAGGAGTAGTTCATATGCTTTGGTGTTGCGACCAAGCCAGTTTAGGTTGAGATCACCTAGGATGATTAGCTCATTATGTCGGGTCACAGCACCTACTGCATCAAGGAGGATAGACAGCCCCTCTGGGCCACCCTTAGGGGAACTGTAGGTGAATACAACATGTATCTTTTTGGTCATCCCGAGCAACAACACCATGTGCAGGAACTCACAGGGAGACTGCACTGGTTGTAGACAGGATAACACCGACAGGTTAAGATGGCTTTTATAATAGACCAAGATGCCACCCCCCCCTTCTTTTTTTCCTGGACGATCAAGCCTGAGGAGGTCATAGCCCAGGAGGGCACACAAAGAATTTGGGGTGATGGGTTTAAGACAGGTTTCTGTTATGCCAAGGATGTCAGGGGTGTGGTGGGTGACCCAAGCAAGTAATTCTTCCAGATTGGGCAGGATGCTATGGATATTGAGTTGGGCTATTTTCAGCCCTTTGACAGTCATCCAGCCCAAAGCAGCAGGGGCTGTTTGGCAAGGTGGGCCAGGGTTAGGCTTGATGTCACCTGATAGCACTAGAGTCACCAGAAGTAGCCATAGGAGATGTTTTAAGGGAGGGGAGTCATCCTTGGCATGCATCCTGCAGCCATATCTCCTGACCAGACATGCAGGACACAGGAAGCACCTCAGGTCAAGACTGCAGAGAACCCAGGGAGGGGGTCTGCCTTCCACTAATAGGTTGGAGAATGTGAAGTCATTCTCCACCAGCTGGGTGCAAATGCCCCATGGCTGTCCTGCACTAGGGGTACCTGCACCAGTATACCAGGGGATGCAAAGGACAGTGAGGAGACCACAGGCGAGTGTGCACATGAGTGGATGCAGTGGTATTAACTTAACTAGGTGCTGAGGGTTCCCCATGTCCATACCAGTGGTAGACTGTCAGAGGGGGATGGTACAGATCAGTGCTGATCACTGGCTCCCAATTCGCAGCCCGTGGTGACTCCCACACCACAACAAAATACCAGATACTGCCCAGTTATCCAGCAATTTCCACCTACTATTACTACACAATTCTGAGCTCATACATCCACAAGAGCACTAACTAAGCCCCTAAGTTTGTGAGCACCCGTGCTATGCTGTGGTATGCAGGCAACCTGTAACAGATTAGAGATTATAAAACAGTACAGTAGACAGGAATAATTATGCTGGTAGTTCAGTCCAAAGAATAGCCAGTGCACCCTTGACGCCTCTTGAGATATATGTGAACATACACCAACCACCAAGCAAACTGTACAGCCCACTGAAGACAGTATATGATCTTGCATCGAACAAACTGTTTAACAGGGTGCTTTAGATATTGCGTAATCTATCTGCTGCTAGTTAATAGCTGTAACACAGGGTACTATAGGAATTGTAGGAACAGATTATGCTGGTATTGTAAAACAGATCTGCTACTTAGTAAATAACTGTAACTGCAATGCAGGGTATTATAGCACTTTCAGATATGCTAATAGATTTTTTGTGGTAGCCAAGTTCCTGCCTATGGCCAGAGTCAATAGGTCCTGGTCAGCAGGGGGCGTGGCTACCAGGCATTTAAGGGGAGGAGGAATGGGGGTGGTGGGTCAAAATGAAGCCCACGCTTGCAGCAGCTCCTTCAGTTGCTGCTCCCCAGCCCAAACACTTCTTCCCAAAATAGCAAAAGTCCCGAAATGTTCGCTGGGGAGGTCCACCTGGTTTACCGGTGCCTGAACCCCGAGGTGCTCCTTTCTTTGTGTAGATGCAGGGGAAGTCTCTCGCAAGAGCCACCCACTCCCCCCCCCGGTGAGAATGCAGTCCCAACAGTTCATGATATCAGGCCAGCCTTTAAGCTAGGCTGCCCCAGGCATCACCGATGCAGGAGCCAATTGGTGCAGCTGCCTTTTTCAAAATGGCAGTTTGGTGCCAAATAGCAGCTGGGGCTCCAAGTCGGACAAAGGGCTAGCTGGCATTGCGAGTGTAAGAAAATCAAGCAAATCAAGCCACATTGCAGCAGCTCCTTCAGTTGCTGCTCCCCAGCCCCAACACTTCTTCCCCACAATAGCAAAAAGTCCCCAAAATGCTCGTCGGGGGAGGTCCACCTAGTTTACCGATGCCTCAACCCCGAGGTGCTCCTTTCTTTGTGTAGATGCAGGAGAAGTCTCTCGCAAGAGCCGCCCACTCCCTGGTGAGAATGCAGTCCCAACAGTTCATGAGATCGGGCCAGCCTTTAAGCTAGGCTGCTCCAGGTGTCACCGATGCAGGAGCCAATTGGCGTAGCTGCCTTTTTCAAAATGGCAGTTTGGCGCCAAATAGCAGCTGGGGCTCCAAGTCGAACAAAGGGCTAGCTGGCATTGTGAGTGTAAGAAAATCAAGCAAATGAAGCCCACATTGCAGCAGCTCCTTCAGTTGCTGCTCCCCAGCCCCAATACTTCTTCCCCACAATAGCAAAAAGTCCCAAAAATGTTCGTCGGGGGAGGTCCGCCTGGTTTACTGGTGCCTCAACCCTGAGATGCTCCTTTCTTTGTGTAGATGCAGGGGGAGTCTCTCACAGGAGCTGCCCACTCCCCCTTGGTGAGAATGCAAACTATTTGTGTAAAGAGCAGCAATGACTGCTCTGGGACTGAATATATACATCAATATACACATTAAAATTAGCTCCTAATGAATATTACTGAGCTACTCATCAATATCAATGAGCTGCTCATTAATATTAATGTGCTGCTCATTAATATTAATTGGATACTTGTGAATACTAATGTGTTCCTTATTAATATTAATGAGCTGCTCATTTAGATTAATGATCCACTATGAATGAGCAACCTAATCTTATGTACATGTTCAGTCCAGGAACTGTCATTGGCACTTTTTATACAAATAATTTTGTCACTTCTGCACCACTTCCCCATGTCTCTGTTCCCTAAGAAAGTGATCTCAGGGTATGAGAGCAATTGGGGATCTCCTAATGCATATCTATCACTGCAAAAAAAAAAGGGTGCCAACAACACTCATGAGCATAGAGTCAGCTCGGACATTCTCGGTTCAGCTCCAAGCAGGTTTTTGCCCTGTTTCCTCATTGATGAGCTGGTCCAAATCCCTCAAGGGCTTTTAGCCTCTGTCTGGTCTGACATAACATTTTTTCTTGTAAAGAGCTACTGAAGGAGTAGAGAAACTGAACCAAGTGCAGCCGCACTGAGACTGTAAAAGTTGATGGTCCAGACATTTGTGCTGAAATGGATACATATTCTCCCTACAATAGCAGTGCCTTCACAGCTGCTGCATTACCTTCAGACCCCAAAATCATTTAGTTGAGATGTGAGGGCCATGATGCAAAAGCCACAGAAATATTTTTTTAATTAACTGGATTTACTGCTCTGGGACTGAACATCTGTGAGAGCACTGGGGAGTTTAAAAACTGGTGTAGAAAATGTGGGTCTAAGGAGGAACCTACTGTGTCAAAACATAATCAGTGGCAGATTTTGAGCAGACCACATTCCCTTCTTTTAAATATTGTTATAGAGTAGGTGCATTAATTTAGACCCACAGGTAAAGGAAAGAGAGATCAATTTTGGAAGGCATTAAATTTTTTCCCTTTTGGTGCATGTTAGCGCTGTCCCTTCTGAACATATACATAAAAATATACTACTCATGAATATTAATGAGCTACTCATGAATATCAATGAGCTGCTCATTAATATTAGTTCCATGCTCATTAATATTGAAGACTCAATATTAATGAGCAGTTCATTCTTATGTACATATTCAATCTCAAAATGGTCATTGGTGCTCTTTACACAACTACTTTTTTTGCCTTCTGCACTGCATCCCTCATGTCTCTGAGTCCCAACTAATTGATCCCGAGGCAGTGGGGGAGCTCCTGATGTGCCTCTAAGGTGGCAATTGAAAGGATACGGACCAACACGCATGCGTAGACTGTCAGCTCGGATATTCTCGGTGTGGCTACAAGTGGGTTTGCACCGTTTCCTCAAAGTCGCATTGGTCCAAATCCCTCAAGGTGTTTCAGTCTATGTCTGGTCCCACATAACATTTCTCTATATATAGAGTTATTGGAGAAACAGAGACATGGAACTGCTTGCAGCTGCACCAGAAATGTGCAAACTGACAGTCTGCACATGCCTGCTGACAGGCACCCATTTCTCACCATAACAGCGGTGTCCCAGGAAGTGCAGCAGTGCTCCTGAACCCAAAAATCACTTAGTTCAGACATGAAGGCCATGGTACAGAAGTCTCAAAACTATTTGTTAAAAGAGCAGCAATGACTGCTCTAAGAATGAATATATATGACAAAATTATCTGCTAATGAATATTAATGAACTACTCATAACTATCAATGAGCTGCTCATTAATATTAATCCATTACTCATGAATACCAATGAGCTGTTCATTAATATTAATGAACTTGTCATTTAAATTAATAATCCACCATGAAGGAGCATATCATTCTTAGGAACATATTCAGTCCTAGAAGTCATTGGCACTCTTTAACAAATACTTTTCTCATATCTGCACAGCATCTAATCCACCATGAAGGAGCATATAATTCTTAGGAACATATTCAGTCCTAGAAGTCATTGGCACTCTTTAACAACTACTTTCCTCACTTCTGCACTACACCTCTCATATCTCTGGGTCCCAACTAAATTATCCCTCAGCAGTGGAGGAGCTTCTTATGTGCTTCTATGATGGCAAGGGAAATGATGAGCAACAAAATGCAGGAGCGGACATCCAGCTTCCAAATTCTTGGAGTAACTACAAGTGATTACACAGATTCCTCATTGCCACATTGGTCTGAATCTCTCAAGGTGTTTCAGTCTCTGTCTGGCCCCAGATAACATTTCTCCATCTATAGAGTTGTCGAAGAAGCACAGATACAGAACCGCTTGCAGCTGCACCAGAAATGTGCAGTTTGACAGACCATGCATACCTGCTGGCATGCACCCATTTTCCAACCACAATAGCAGTGCCTCAGGAGCTGCAGTGCTACTCCCAAACCTAAAAATCACATAGTTGAGACATGAGAGCTGCAGTGCAGAAGCCTGAAAGCTATTGTTTAAAGAGCAGCAATGACTGCTCTGGGATGGAATACATATGTCAAAAAGAGCTGCTAATGAATATTAATGAGCTACTCATAAATATCAATGATCTGCTCATTAATATTAATATTAAGGACATAGACAGGGTAGAGAAGGTTCAGAGGAGGGCAACAAAGATGGTGCATGGATTGCATCACAAGTCCTATGAGGACAGGTTGAAGGCACTGAACATGTATTCCCTGGAGGAGAGGAGGGAGAGAGGGGATATGATAGAGACATACAAGTATCTTACAGGAGGAACAGGGTGCAGGAATGCACTATTTTTAAGCGAAAAGATGTTCCAGGACTAGAGGGCATGGGATGAAGTTGAGGAGGATGATTCAGAGGAAACGTGAGGAAGAATTTCTTCATAGAACGGGTGGTGGACAAGTGGAACACCCTGCCAGAGGAAGTGGTGGGGGCTGAAACAATCACGGGATTTAAGAATGCATGGGATAGACATAAAGGAATTCTGGAGGTCAGGGGTAAGGGGCAACAGACTTCCTGGAAAACATAAACTGAACTTGCAAACTTAAATGGGCAGACTGGGTGAGCCATAGGCCCTTATCTGCCGACACTGTCTATGTATCTATGTAACATGCTTGCGCAGACTGTCAACTCGGACATTCTTGGTTCTGCTGCATGCAGCATTGCACTGTTTGCTCACTGACAGCTGGTCAAAATCCCTCAAGATGTTTCAGTTTTTGTCTGGCAAAACATAACATTTCTCCTGGTAAAGAGCTGCCAGAGAAGCAGAGAAACAGAACCTCCTGCAGCCACACTGAAACTGTGCAAGCTGACTGCCCACCCATGTGTGTTGGCAGAGATGCATATTCTCCCCACGATAGTGATGCCTTCACAGCTGCTGCATTGCCCCCAGACCCAAAAATCACTTAGTTGAGAAATGAGGGCCATGATGCAGTAACCACAAAGTTTTTCTTTAAAGAACTGAAATGACTGCTCTGGGACTAAACATATACAGTACATCAAAATATACCGCATGAATATTAATGAGCTACTCATGAATATCAATGAGCTGCTTGTTAATGTTAATGACCCCTATTAATGAGCACTTCATTCTTATGTACATATTCAGTCCCAGAATGATCATTGGTGCTCATTACACGAATACTTTTGTGTTTTTTTTTCATTGCATCCCTCATATCTCTGGGTCCCAACTAATTGATCTCAGAGCAGCTGGGGAGCTCCTCATGTGCCTCTATGGTGGTAAGGGAAAGGATGTGCAAATACATGCATGAGCGGACTGCCAGCTTGCATATTCTCTTTGTGGCTACAAGTGGGTTTGCACTGTTTCCTCATTGCCACATTGGTCCAAATCCCACAAGATGTTTCAGCCTCTGTCTGGCCCCACATAAGATTTCTCCATGTATAGAGTTGTTGGAGAAGTAGCGACACAGAACTGCTTGCAGATGTACTGAAAATGTGCAAGCTGACAGACTGCACATGCCTACTGACATACATCCATTTTCTCACTGCAACAGCAGTGCCTGAGAAGTTGCAGCAGTGCTCCCAAACCCAAAAACCACTTAGCTGAGACTTGAGAGCCACAGAGCAGAAGCCTCAAAACTGTTTGTAAATACCAGCAATGACTGCTCTGGGATTGAATATATGCATCAAAATGAGCTGCTAATGAATATTAATGTGCTACTCATAAATATCAAGGAGTTACTCATTACTATTAATGAGTGGCTCATTCATATTAATCAGCTACTCATAAATATTAATGAGCTGCTCATTTAGATTAATGATCCACTATGAATGAGCAGCTCATTTGTATGTACACATTCAGTCCCAAAACAGTCATTGGTGCTCTTTAAACAAATATGTTTGCCACTTCTGCACCACTACCCTCATGTCTCAGTTGCCTAAGAGAGCTTAGGGTATGGTAGCAATGGTAGAGATCCTGATGCACCTTTATCATGTCAAGAAAAAGGATGTGCATCAACATGCATGCACAGACTTCCAGCCCAGACATTCTCAGTTCAGATCCAACTGGGTTTACACTGTTTCCTTATTGATGAGCTGGTATAAATCTCTAGGGTTTTGCATCTCTGTCTGGTCTGACATAACATTTCAGCTTGTAAGGAGACATGCATGTTGGCACAGATACATATTCTCCCCATGACAGAGGTGTCTTCACTGCTGCTGCTGCATTGCCCCCAGACCAAAAAATCATTTAGTTGAGAAATAAAGGCCATGGTGCAGAAGCCACAAAACTATTTTTTAAAGAGCTGGAATGACTGCACTGGGACTGAATATACACAGCAAAATATACTGCTCATAGATATTAATGAGTGACTTATGAATATCAATGAGCTGCGCATTAATATTAATGGACTGCTCATTAATATTAAGACCTTCCTATTATTGAGCAGCTCATTCTTTTGTACATATTCAGTCCCAGAAGAGTAATTAGTGCTCCTTAGGCAACTACATTTGTGGCTGCTTCTGCACTGCATCCCTTATGCCTTCGGGTCCTAATTGATTCCAGGGCAGTGCAGGAGCTCCTGATGTGCCTCTATGGGTAAAGGGAAAGGATGCTTAACAACACTCATCAGTGGCCTGCCAGCTTGCACATTCATGGTGTGGCTAGAAGCAGGTTTGCACTGTTTTCTCATTGCCATGTTGGTCCAAATCCCTCAAGGCAATTCACTCTCTGTCTGGCCCCACATAATATTTCTCCATCTATAGAGGTGTCAAAGAAGCAGAGACACATAACCATTTGCAGCTGCACTGAAAATGTATTAGCTGACAGACAACACATGCCTGTTGGCATGCAGTAATTTATTCATCACAACAGTGGTGCCTCAAGAGCTGCAGCAGTGCTTCCAAACCCAAAATTCACTTAGCTGAGACATGAGAGCCACGGTGCAGAAGCCTCAAAACTGCTTGCTTAAAGACCAGCAATGATTGCTCAGGGACTGAATATATATGTCAAAATGAGCTGCTAATGAAAATTAATGTGCTACTCATAAATATCAATGAGCTGCACATTAATATTAATGAGATGCACATTTAGATTAATGCTCCACTGTGAATGAGTAGCTCATTCTTATGAACATATTCAGTCCCAGGACAGTCATTGGCACTCTTTAAACAAATATGTTTGCCACTTCTGCACCACTACAATCATGTCTCTGTTGCCTATCTAAATGATCTCACTGTATTGGAGCAATGGCGGAGCTCCTCATGCACCTCTGTTATGGCAAGAAAAAGAATGCAAACTAACGTGCATATGCAGACTGTCAGTTCGGACATTCTTCGTACAGCTCCAAGTGCATTTGCATTGTTTCCTCCTTGATGAGCTGGTCCAAATCCCTCAAGGGGTTCCAGTCTCTGCCTAGTCTGACATAACATTTCTCCTTTTAAATAGCTGACAAAGTGGAAGTGAAACAGAATCACTTGCAGCCGCACTAAAACTGAACAATTTGATGACCCAGACATGCATGTTGGTATAGATACATATTATCCCAATAATAGGAGGGCCATCACAGCAGCTGTGATGCCTCCATACCCAAAAATCACTTCGCTGAGACATAAAGGCCATGGCGTAGAAGCCACAAAACTATTTTTAAAGAGCTGGAATGACTGCTCTGGGACTGAAGATATACATAAAAATATACTGCTCATAAATATTTATGAGCTACTCATAAATATGAATGAGCTGTTCATTAATTCTAATGAGCTCCTCATTAATATTAATGTCCCTCTATTAATGAGCTACTCACTCTTATGTACATATTCAGTCCCAGAATTGTCACTGGTGCTCTTTACAGAAATACATTTGTGGCTTCTACGCTGCATCCTTCATGTCTCTGTGTCACACTGAATTGATCCCAGGGCAGTGGGGAGCTCCTGATTTGCCTCTATAGTAGCAAGGGAAAGGATGTGCAACAACATGCATAAGAAGACCACCAGCTTGCACATTCTCGGTGTTGCTACAAGTGGATTTCCACTGATTCCTCAATGTCACTTTGGTCCAAATCCTTCAAAATGTTTCAGTTTCTGTCTGGTACACATAGCATTTCTCCATTTATACAACTGTCAGAGAAGCAGAGACAGTGAACTGCTTGAAGCTGCACCAAACATCTGCATGCTGACAGACTGCACATGCCTCCTGGCATGCATACATTTTCTTGCTGCAACAGTGGTACCTCAGAAGATGCAGTGGTCCTCCGAAACCCAAAAGTCACTTAGTTGAGACATGAGTGCCATGGTACAGAAGTCTCAAAACTATTTGCTAAAAGAGCAACAATGACTGCTCTGGGACTGAATATATATACAACAAAATTAGTTGTCAATGAATATTAATGAACTACTCATAAATATCAAGGAGCTGCTTATGAATACCAAGGAGCTGTTCATTAATAACAGAACCACCTGCAGCCACAACGAAACTGTGCAAGCTGATGGTCCAGACATGAGTGAGTGGCAGACTTACATATTCTCCCCATGACTGTGGTGCCTTCACAGCTTCTGCATTGCCCCCAGACACAGAAATTACTTAGTTGAGACAAGAAGGCCATGGTGCAGAAACCATAAAAACTGTTTTTTTTAAAGACCTGGAATGGGCTGGTTTTCCACATGCGACGCTGGCGACCCGGGTTCGGAACGACTCGGGTCACTGGAGGGCCGGCCGGGGAGAAGGATGGAGCATCCTAGGGACTGCTCTCCTTCTCCGGGGGGAGGGAGGAGGTGTCCAGAGCTCGGATGACCCCAGTAGAGGCAAGAAGTCATGCAGCTGCCAGCACAGGCATGTACTGGAGGCGGGTCAGGATGCTCTGCATCATTGCACGACCCCGCCTCCCTCCGAAAACAGCGAAAATGGATAAAACTGCCGGCCGCCCTAAATGAAGCTCGCCATGGCTTCAATTAGCCCCCCAGGCCAGCCCTCCGACCTAGTCCGATGACTGTGGCATGCAGGCAGAGTGCCGCAGCCCCACCGTGGGGGGTAAGCCATGGGTATCGGAGGGCCTGAGGCCAATATGGGGGGTGGAAGTCAGTGGTCCGTGACTGGGCTGAAAGTAACAGGCGGCCAGAAGCTAGGGTAGGAGGAGAAAGAATAAAATGGAAAAAAAAAAATAAAGACCTGGAATGACTGCTCTGGGACTAAACATATACATCAAAATGTACTGCATGAATAATAATGAGCTACTCATGAATATCAATGAGCTGCTCCTTAATGTAAATGATCCTCTATTAATCGGAACCTCATTCTTCTGTATATATTCAGTCCCAGAACAATCATTGGTGCTCTTTACACAAATACTTTTGCAGCTTCCGCATTACATCCCACATATCTCTGGGTCCCAACTAATTGATCCCAGGCACCCAGGGAGCTCCTGATGTGCCTCTACAATAGCAAGGGAAAGGATGCCCAACAACATGCATGAGCGGACTTCCAGCTTGCACATTCTCTTTGTGGCTACAAGTGGGTTGGCACTGTTTCCTCATTGCCACATTGGTCCAAATCCCACAAGGTGTTTCAGTCTCTGTCTGTCCTCACATCATATTTCTCCACGTATAGAGTTGTTGGAGAAGCAGAGACACAGAACTGCTTGCAAATGCAATGAAAATGTGCAAGCTGACAGACTGCACATGTCTACTGACATGCACCTATTTTCTTGCTGCAATAGTGGTGCCTGAGAAGTTGCAGTGGTGCTCCCAATCCCAAAAATCACTTGGCTGACACATGAGAGTTGCGACAGAAGCATCAAAACTGTTTGTTTAAATACCTGCAATGACTACTCTGGGACCGAATATATACATCAAAATCAGCTGCTACTGAATATTAATGAGCTATTCATAAATATAAATGATCTGGTCATTAGTATTAATGAGGTGCTCATTAATATTAATCAGCTACTCATGAGTACCAATGAGCTGCTCATTAATATTAGTGAACTGCTCATTTAAATTAATGATCCACTATGAATGAGCAGCTCATTCTCATGTACTTATTCAGTTCCACAATAGTCATTGCTGCTCTTTAAACAAATACTTTTGCTGCCTCTGCACTGCTACCCTCATATCTCTGATTTCTAACTAAGTGATCTCAGGGTATGGGAGCAGTGGCAGAGATCCTGCTGAACCTCTGTCACAGCAAGAAAATGGATGAGGACCAACAAACATGTGCAGACTGTCAGCTTGGACATTCTCAGTTCAGCTCTAAGCAAGTTTGCATTGTTTACTAATTGATCAGCTGGTCCAAATTCCTCAAGGGGTTTCAGTTTCTGTCTGGACTGACATAACATTTCTCCTTCTAAAGAGCAGCCAGAGGAGCCGAGAAACAGAACCACTTGAAACCTAACTGAAGCTGTGCAAGATGATTGTCCAGACATGCATGTTGGCACGGATATACTTCTCATGACAGCGATGCCTTTGCAGCTGCTGCATTGCCCCCAGTCCCAAAAATCACTTAGTTGAGACATGAGGGCCATGGTGGAGAAGCCACAAAACTATTTTTTAAGAGCTGCAATGACTGCTCTGTGACTGAATAATATGCATCAAAACATACTGGTCATGAAAATTAATGAGCTACTCACGAATATCAATGAGCTGCTCATTAATATTGATGAGCTGCTCATTAATGGTAATGAGATACACATTTAGATTAATGCTCCACTATGAATGAGGAGTTCATTCTTATGTAAATATTAAGTCCCAGAACAGTCATTGGCACTCTTTAAACAAATATATTTGCCACTTCTGCACCACTGCCCTCATGACTCTGTTGCCTATCTAAATGTTCTCACTGTATTGGAGCAATGGTGGAGCTCCTCCTGCACCTCTATCATGGCAAGAGAAAGAATGCAAACCAACATGCATACACGGACTGTCAGTTTGGACATTCTTCGTTCAGCTCCATGTGCATTTGCATTGTTTCCTCCTAGATGAGCTGGTCCATATCCCTCAAGGAGTTTCAGTCTCTGCCTGGTCTGACATAACATTTCTCCTTTTAAATAGCTGACAAAGCGGAAGTGAAACAGAATCACTTGCAGCTGCACTAAAACTGAGCAATTTGATGAGCCAGATATGCATGTTGGTATAGATCAGAATTTCTCACACTTTGTCATAGTGAGCCTCCCCTAATCTTTGAAAAAGATCTTGAGCCTCCCCCTAATATAAAAATAATGTTGGGCCTCCCCATAGTTAGAACAACTATCATACTTTGCACTTTACAGGAAGAATACAATGAAGTACATTTGAGTAGTCGAGTTTATTCTCATTTTATTGACGTTGTTATTCTCCCTCTCTATAACCCACCTCCCCAGGTCAGCCTACTCCCTCCACTCTTCTAAGTTTTGGCCCTATTTACCCCTCATTGCAATACCTCCATAAATCAGACTGTTTTCTTTGTCAGTTTTACCCTGCTCTTCAACACCTTCCCGGGACCATTTTGCTCCCTCCTGGCCTTGCTCCTAGTATCTCTCTGCTTAGCCTTTGTATTTGTGCTTTTCTGCAGCCAGTATAATGGGTCAATTGTTATCTTGTTACTATTATTTGTATTATTTTGCATTTTGTTTTGCACAGTTTCCAAGAATTTTATTTCCTCCATTCAGCTTTCCCCCATGTCATACCAGGAAACAAGTGTTTGTTGAGTGTGTTTTCCTGGTAACCATTTTGTACATAAATTTGCATGCCATTATTCACTTTCAGCTTGCTGCATCCTTTCACACGAAGCATCCAAAATTTGACATTTAAATATAGTACGTTTTAAGGCTTGCTTGAGCCTCCCTTGGAACAGGTTGGGGCCTCCCTTGGGAGGCTGGCCTCACCATTTGAGAAACCCTGGTATAGATACATATTATCCCAATAATTGGAGTGCCTTCACAGCAGCTGCGATGCCTCCACACCCAAAAATCACTTCGCTGAGACATAAAGGCTATGATGTAGAAGCCACAAAACTATTTTTTAAACAGCTGGAATGACTGCTCTGGGACTGAAGATATACAATAAAATATACTGCTCATAAATATTTATGAGCTACTTATACATATCAATGAGCTGTTTATTAATACTAATATGCTACTCATTAATATTAATGACCCTCTATTAATGAGCTACTCACTCTTATGTACATATTCACTCCCAGAGTTGTCACTGGTGCTCTTTACAGAAATACATTTGTGGCTGCTATACTGCATCCTTCATGTCTCTGTGTCACAATGAATTGATGCCAGAGCAGTGGGGAGCTCCTGATTTGCCTCTATAGTGGCAAGGGAAAGGATGCACAACAACATGCATAAGCTGACTGCCAGCTTGCACATTCTCGCTGTTGCTACAAGTGGATTTCCACTGATTCCTCAATGTCACTTTGGTCCAAATCCCTCAAAATGTTTCAGTCTATGTCTGGCCCCACATAACATTTCTCCATTTATAGAATTGTCAGAGAAGCAGAGACACAGAGCTGCTTGCAGCTGCACCAAACATCTGCAAGCTGACAGACTGCACATGCCTGCTGCCCTGCATATATTTTCTCACTGTAACAGTGGTGCCTCAGCAGATGCAGTAGTCCTCCAAAACCCAAAAGTCACTTAGTTGAGACATAAGGGCCATGATTCAGAAGTCTCAAAACTATTTGCTAAAAGACCAGCAATGACTGCTCTGGGACTGAATATATATACAACAAAATTAGCTGTCACTGAATTTTAATGAACTACTCATAAATATCAAGGAGCTGCTCATGAATACCAAGGAGCTGTTCATTAATAATAGAACCACCTGCAGCCACACTGAAACTGTGCAAGCTGATGGATCTGACATGTGTGAGTGGCAGAGATACATATTCTCCCCATGATAGTGGTGCCTTCACATCTGCTGCATTGCCATCAGACACAAAAATTACTTAGTTGAGACAAGAGGGCCATGGTGCAGAAACCATAAAAACTTTTTTTTTTGTATTATTTTCTCTCCTCCAGAGCTCCGGCTACGACCCCCACCCTACGTTGTTCCCCCAGCACCATCCCTGGACATCAGACCCCCTCCCTTGTGCACCCTGTGACTTACCCTTCGTGGCAGGGTGGTGGGGAGTGACTCAACCCACCCCAACGGATCCATGCCAGGGAGGCACCCTTCCAGGAATGGCACCGTGGGGGAACAACTTCATGCTGCCTGGCTCACTTTTCACTGTTTTCCTCTCAGCGGGTCATGGCGTGCAATGACGCCAGTGACTGGGTGCACGCACGCTCCCGTGCGTGTCCCAATCAAGTGTCTGCCACGACCCACCCCCCAAGCTTGCAGCTATGTGCTGTTGACCCCCCAGCCTCTGCTAGGGGTCAGGTAAGCCCAGCCACCCAAATCCCCCCTCCCCGGAGATGGAGAGCAGTCCCTTGGATGCTCAATCCATCTCCTCCCCGCCGACCAGCAGCAACCCATGCCCGTTCCCGAACATGGGTCGCTGGCATGGCACGAGGTGTGGCGACCAGTGCCTCAACCCTCAGTACCACCGGGCCAGCAAAAACTGTTTTTTAAAGAGCTGGAATGGCTGCTCTGGGATGAAAAATATACACCAAAATGTACTGCATGAATATTAATGAGCTGCTCATAAATATCAATGAGCTGCTCCTTAATGTAAATGATCCTCTATTAATGACCACCTCATTATTATGTATATATTCAGTCCCAGAACAATCATTGGTGCTCTTTACACAAATACTTTTGTGGCTTCTGCATTACATCCCTCATATCTCTGGGTCCCAGCTAATTGATCCCAGGGCACCCAGGGAGCTCCTGATATGCCTCTACGATAGCAAAGGAAAGGATGTACAATAACATGCATCAGCGGACTTCCAGCTTGCACATTCTCCTGGTGGCTACAAGTGGGTTTGCACTGTTTCCTCATTGCCACATTGGTCCAAATCCCACAAGGTGTTTCAGTCTCTGTCTGTCCTCACATCATATTTCTCTATGTATAGAGTTGTTGGAGAAGCTGGGACACAGAACTGCTTGAAGATGCACTGAAAATGTGCAAGCTGACAGACTGCACATGTCTACTGATATGCACCCATTTTCCTGCTGCAACAGTGGTGCCTGAGAAGTTGCAGTGGTGCTCCCAATCCCAAAAATCACTTAGCTGAGATATAAGAGGCGCAGTGCAGAAGCCTGAAAACTGTTTGTTTAAATACCAGCAATGACTACTCTGGGACTGAATATATACATCAAAATCAGCTGCTACTGAATATTAATGAGCTACTCATAAATATAAATGAGCTGGTCATTAGTATTAATGAGGTGCTCATTAATATTAATCAGCTACTCATGAGTACCAATGAGCTGCTCATTAATATTAGTGAACTGCTCATTTATATCAATGATCCACTATGAATGAGCAGCTCATTCTCATGTACTTATTCAGTTCCAGAATAGTCATTGCTGCTCTTTAAACAAATACTTTTGCCGCCTCTGCACTGCTACCCTCATGTCTCTATTTTCTAACTAAGTGATCTCAGGGCATGGGAGCAGTGGCAGAGCTCCTGATGAACCTCTGTCACAGCAAGAAAAAGGATGAGGACCAACAAACATGTGCAGACTGTCAGCTTGGACATTCTCAGTTCAGCTCTAAACAAGTTTGCATTGTTTACTAATTGATCAGCTGGTCCAAATTCCTCAAGGGGTTTCAGTTTCTGTTTGGACTGACATAACATTTCTCCTTCTAAAGAACAGCCAGAGGAGCCGAGAAACAGAACCACTTGAAACCTCACTGATGCTCTGCAAGTTGATTGTCCAGACATGCGTGTTGGCACAGATATACTTCTCATGACAGCGATGTCTTTGCAGCTGCTGCATTGCCCCCAGATCCACAAATCACTTAGTTGAGACATGAGGGCCATGGTGCAGAAGCCACAAAACTATTTTTGAAAGAGCTGCAATGACTGCTCTGTGACTGAATACATGCATCAAAACATACTGGTCATGAATATTAATGAGCTACTCATAAATATCAATGAGCTGCTCATTAATATTGATGATCTGCTCATTAATGGTAATGAGATACACATTTAGATTAATGCTCCACTATGAATGAGGAGTTCATTCTTATGTAACTATTAAGTCCCAGAACAGTCATTGGAACTCTTTAAACAAATATATTTGACACTTCTGCACCACTACCCACATGACTCTGTTGCCTATCTAAATGATCTCACTGTATGGGAGCAATGGTGGAGCTCCTCCTGCACCTCTATCATGGCAAGAGAAAGAATGCAAACCAGCATGCATATGCGGACTGCCAGTTTGGACATTCTTCGTTCAGCTCCATGTGCATTTGCATTGTTTCCTCCTTGATGAGCTGGTCCAAATCCCTCAAGGAGTTTCAGTCTCTGCCTGGTCTGACATAACATTTCTCCTTTTAAAGAGCTGACAAAGCAGAAGTGAAACAGAATCACTTGCAGCTGCACTAAAACTGAGCAATTTGATGAGCCAGACATGCATGTTGGTATAGATACAGATTATCGCCATAATTGGAGTGCCATCACAGCAGCTGCGATGCCTCCATACCCAAAAAATCACTTCGCTGAGACATAAAGGACATGGTGCAGAAGTCACAAAACTATTTTTTAAGGAGCTGGAATGACTGCTCTGGGACTGAAGATATACAATAAAATATACTGCTCATAAATATTTATGAGCTACTCATAAATATCAATGAGCTGTTCATTAATACTAATGAGCTGCTCATTAATATTAATTGCCCTCTATTAATGAGCTACTCACTCTTATGTACATATTGACTCCCAGACTTGTCACTGGTGCTCTTTAAATAAATACATTTGTGGCTTCTACACTGCATCCTTCATGTCTCTGTGTCACAATGAATTGAACTCAGGGCAGTGGGGAGCTCCTGATTTGCCCCTATAGTGGCAAGGGAAAGAATGCACAACCACATGCATAAGCTCACTGCCAGCTTGCACATTCTCGGTGCTGCTACAAGTGGATTTCCACCGATTCCTCAATGTCACTTTGGTCCAAATCCCTCAAAATGTTTCAGTCTCTGTCTGGCCCCATATAACATTTCTCCATTTATAGAATTGTCAGAGAAGCAGAGACACAGAGCTGCTTGCAGCTGCACCAAACATCTGCAAGCTGACAGACTGCACATGCCTGCTGGCATGCATATATTTTCTCACTGCAACAGTGGTGCCTCAGGAGATGCAGTGGTCCTCCAAAACCCAAAAGTTACTTAGTTGAGACATGAGGGCCATGATGCAGAAGTCTCAAAACCTATTTGCTCAAAGAGCACCAATGACTGCTCTGGGACTGAATATATATACAACAAAATTAGCTGTCAATGAATATTAATGAACTACTCATAAATATCAAGGATCTGCTTATGAATACCAAGGAGCTGTTCATTAATAATAGAACCACCTGCAGCCACACTGAAACTGTGCAAGCTGATGGACCTGACATGTGTGAGTGGCAGAGATACATATTCTCCCCATGACAGTGGTGCCTTCACATCTGCTGCATTGCCATCAGACACAAAAATTACCTAGGTGAGACAAGAGGGCCATGGTGCAGAAACCATAAAAACTGTTTTTTAAAGAGCTGGAATGACTGCTCTGGGACAAAACATATACATCAAAATATACTGCATGAATATTAATGAGCTGCTCATAAATATCAATGAGCTGCTCCTTAATTTAAATGATTCTCTATTAATGAGCATCTCATTCTTATGTATATATTCAGTCCCAGAACAATCATTGGTGCTCTTTACACAAATACTTTTGTGGCTTCTGCATTACATCCCTCATACCTCTGGGTCCCAACTAATTGATCCCAGGGCACCCAGGGAGCTCCTGATATGCCTCTATGATAGCAAAGGAAAGGATGTGCAATAACATGCATCAGCGGACTTCCAGCTTGCACATTCTCTTTGTGGCTACAAATGGGTTTGCACTGCTTCCTCATTGCCACATTGGTCCCAATCCCACAAGGTGTTTCAGTCTCTGTCTGTCCTCACATCATATTTCTCTATGTATAGAGTTGTTGGAGAAGCAGAGACACAGAACTGCTTGAAGATGCCCCGAAAATGTGCAAGCTGACAGACTGCACATGTTTACTGACATGCACCCATTTTCTTACTGCAACAGTGGTGCCTGAGAAGTTGCAGTGGTGCTCCCAATCCCATAAATCACTTAGCTGAGATATAAGAGGCGCAGTGCAGAAGCCTGAAAACTGTTTGTTTAAATACCATCAATGACTACTCTGGGACTGAATATATACATCAAAATCAGCTGCTACTGAATATTAATGAGCTATTCATAAATAGAAATGAGCTGGTCATTAGTATTAATGAGGTGCTCATTAATATTAATCAGCTACTCATGAGTACCAATGAGCTGCTCATTAATATTAGTGAACTGCTCATTTATATCAATGATCCACTATGAATGAGCAGCTCATTCTCATGTACTTATTCAGTTCCAGAATAGTCATTGGTGCTCTTTAAACAAATACTTTTGGTCCTTCTGCACTGCTACCCTCATTGTCTCTTTTCTAACTAAGTGATCTCAGGGTAGTGAGCAGTGGCAGAGCTCCTGATGAACCTCTGTCACAGCAAGAAAAGGATGAGGACCAACAAACGTGCAGACTGTCAGCTTGGACATTCTCAGTTCAGTCTAAGCAAGTTTGCATTGTTTACTAATTGATCAGCTGGTCCAAATTCCTCAAGGGGTTTCAGTTTCTGTCTGGACTGACACAACATTTCTCCTTCTAAAGAGCAGCCAGAGGGGCCGAGAAACAGAACCACTTGAAACCTCACTGAAGCTGTGTAAGATGATTGTCCAGACATGCGTGTTGGCACGGATATACTTCTCATGACAGCGATGCCTTTGCAGCTGCTGCATTGTCCCCAGACCCAAAAATCACTTAGTTGAGACATGAGGGCCATGGTGCAGAAGCCACAAAACTATTTTTGAAAGAGCTGCAATGATTGCTCTGTGACTGAATATATGCATCAAAACATACTGGTCATGAATATTAATGAGCTACTCATGAATATCAATGAGCTGCTCATTAATATTGATGAGCTGCTCATTAATGGTAATGAGATACACATTTAGATTAATGCTCCACTATGAATGAGGACTTCATTCTTATGTAAATATTAAGTCCCAGAACAGTCATTGGCACTCTTTAAACAAATATATTTGCCACTTCTGCACCACTACCCTCATGACTCTGTTGCCTATCTAAATGATTTCACTGTATTGGAGCAATGGTGGAGCTCCTCCTGCACCTCTATCATGGCAAGAAAAAGAATGCAAACCAACATGCATACACGGACCGTCAGTTTGGACATTCTTCATTCAGCTCCATGTGCATTAGCATTCTTTCCTCCTTGATGAGCTGGTCCATATCCCTCAAGGAGTTTCAGTCTCTGCCTGGTGTGACATAACATTTCTCCTTTTAAATAGCTGACAAAGCGGAAGTGAAACAGAATCACTTGCAGCTGCACTAAAACTGAGCAATTTGATGAGCCAGACATGCATGTTGGTATAGATACATATTATCCCAATAATTGGAGTGCCTTCACAGCAGCTGTGATGCCTCCATACCCAAAAATCTCTTAGTTGAGACATGAGGGCCATGGTGCAGAAGCCACAAAACTATTTTTTAAAGAGCTGCAATGACTGCTTCATGACTAAATTATATGCATCAAAACACACTGTTCTTCAATATTAGTGAGCTACTCACGAATATCAATGAGCACCCCCTTAATATTAATGAGGTGCTCACGAATATCAACGAGCTGCTCATTAATATTAAGGAGGTGCTCATTAATATTAATCAGCTACTCATGAATATGTATTAGCTGCATATTAATATTCAAGAGATGCACAATTAGATTAATGCTCCACTATGAATTTGTAGCTCATTCTTATGTAAAAATTAAGTTCCAGAACAGTCATTGGCACTCTTTAAACAAATATATTTGCCACTTCAGGACCACTACCCTCATGTCTCTGTTGCCTATCTAAATGATCTCACTGTATTGGAGCAATGGCGGCACTTTTCATGCACCTTTATCTTGTCAAGAAACAGAATGCAAACCAACATGCATACGCGGACTGTCAGTTTGGACATTTTTTGTTCAGCTCCAAGTGCATTGGTGTTCTTTCCTCATTGATGAGCTGGTGCAAATCCCTCAAGGGGTTTCAGTCTCTGCCTGGTCTGACGTAATATTTCTCCTTTCAAAGAGCTGACAAAGTGGAAAAGAAATATAATCACTTGCAGCCGCTCTAAAACTGAGCAATTTGATGAGCCAGACATGCATGTTGGCATAGATACATATTATCCCAATAATTGGAGTGCATTCACAGCAGCTGCAATGCCTCCATACCCAAAAATCACTTCACTGAGACATAAGGGCCATGGTGTAGAAGCCACAAAACTATTTTTTAAAGAGCTGGAATGACTGCTCTGTGGCTGAATATATGCATCAAAACACACAGTTCATGAATATTAATGAGCCACTCACGAATATCAATGAGCTGCTCATTAATATTAGTGAGGTGCTCACGAATATCAGCGAGCTGGTCATTAATATTAATGAGGTGATCCTTAATATTAATCAGCTACTCATGAATATTGATTGGCTGCACATTAATAGTAATGAGATGCACATTTGGATTAATGTTCCACTATGAATGAGTAGCTCAATCTTAAGTACATATTAAGTCCCAGAATGGTCATTGGTGCTCTTTAAACAAATGTATTTGCCACTTCTGCAAAACTACCCTTATGTCTCTGTTGCCTATCTAAATGATCTCACTGTATTGGAGCAACTGCGGAGCTCCTCATGCACCTCTATCATGGCAAGATAAAGAATGCAAACCAACATGCATACGTGGACTGTCAGTTCGGACATTCTTCATTCAGCTCCAAGTGCATGTGCATTGTTTCCTCCTTGATGAGCTGGTCCATATCCCTCAAGGGGTTTCAGTCTCTGCCTGGTCTGACATAACATTTCTCCTTTTAAAGAGTTGATAAACTGGAAGTGAAATAGAATCACATGCAGCCGCACTAGAACTGAGCAATTTGATGAGCCAGACATGCATGTTGGCATACATACATATTATCCCAATAATAGGAGTGCTTTCACAGCAGCTGCAATGCCTCAATACCCAAAAATCACTTCACTGAGACATAAGGACCATGGTGTAGAAGCCACAAAACTATTTTTTAAAGAGCTGGAATGACTGCTCTGTGGCTGAATATATGCATCAAAACACACAGCTGATGAATATTCATGAGGTACTCATGAATATCAATGAGCTGTTCATTAATATTAATGAGGTGATCATTAATAATAATCCATTACTTATGAATATTGATGAGCTACACATTAATAGTAATGAGATGCACATTTGGATTAATGCTCCACTGTGAATGAGTAGCTCATTCTTATGTACTTCTTCAGTTCCAGAACAGTCATTGGCGCTCTTTAAACAAATTATTTTGCCGCTTCTGCACTGCTACCCTCATGTCTCTGTTTTCTAACTAAGTGATCTCAGGATATGGGAGCAGTTGCAGAGCTCCTTATGAACCTCTGTCACAGCAAGGAAAAGGATGAGGACCAACAAACATCTGCAGACTGTCAGCTTGGGCATTCTCAGTTGAGCTCTAAGCAAGTTTGCATTGTTTACTAATTGATCAGCTGGTCCAAATTCCTCAAGGGTTTCAGGTTTTGTCTGGTCCCACATAAAATTTCTCCTTTTAAAAAGTTGACAAATTGGAAGAGAAATAGAATCACTTGCAGCCGCACTAAAACTGAGCAATTTGATGAGCCAGAGATTCATGTTGACATAGATACATATTATCCCAATAATAGGATTGCTTTCACAGCAGCTGCAATGCCTCAATACCCAAAATCAATTCACTGAGACATAAGGGCCATGGTATAGAAGCCACAAAACTATTTTTTAAAGAGCTGGAATTATGCTCTGTGGCTGAATATATGCATCAAAACACACAGCTGATTAATATTATTGAGCTACTCACAAATATCAATGAGATGCTCATTAATGTTAATGAGGTGATCATTAATATTAATCAGCTACTCATGAATATTGATGGATTACACATTAATAGTAATGAGATGCACATTTGGATTAATGCTCCACTATGAATGAGTAGCTCATTCTTATGTACTTCTTCAGTTCCAGAACAGTCATTGGCGCTCTTTAAACAAATTATTTTGCCACTTCTGCACTGCTACCCTCATGTCTCTGTTTTCTAACTAAGTGATCTCAGGGTATGGGAGCAGTAGCAGAGCTCCTGATGAACCTCTGTCATAGGAAGGAAAAGGATAAGGACAAACAAACGTGCAGACTGTCAGTTTGGACATTCTCAGTTCAGCTCTAAGCAAGGTTGCTTTGTTTACTAATTGATCAGCTGGTCCAAATTCCTCTAGGGGTTTCAGTTTTTGTCTGGTCTGACATAAAATTTCTCCTTTTAAAAAGGTGACAAAGTGGAAGAGAAATAGAATTACTTGCAGCCGCACTAAAACTGTGCAATTTGATGAGCCAGACATGCATGTTGGCATAGATACATATTATCCCAATAATAGGAGTGCCTTCACAGCAGCTGCAATGCCCCCATTCCCAAAAATCACTTCACTGAGACATAAGGGCCATGGTGTAGAAGGCACAAAACTATTTTTAACGAGTTGGAATGACTGCACTGAGGCTGAATATATGCTTCAAAACACACTGCTCTTGAATATTAATGAGATATGTACGAATATCAATGAGCTGCTCATTAATATTAATGAAGTGCCAATGAATATCAACTAGCTGCTCATTGATATTAAGGAGATGCTCATTAATATTAATCAGCTACTCATGGATATTGATGAGTTGCACATTAATGTTAATCAGATGCACATTTAGATTAATGCTTCACTATGAATGAGTAGCTCATTCTTATGTAAATATTAAGTCCCAGAACAGTCATTTTCACTCTTTAAACAAATATGTTTGCCACTTCAGCACCACTACCCTCATGACTCTGTTGCCTTTCTAAATGATCTCACTGTATTGGAGCAATGGCGGCACTCCTCATGATCTCTGTCAAGGCAATATGCGGACTGTCAGTTTGGACATTCTTCATTCAGCTCCAAGTGCATTTGCATTGTTTACTCCTTGATGAGCTGGTCCAAATCCCTCAAGGGGTTTCAGTCTCTGCCTGGTGTGAAATTTCTCCTTTTAAAGAGTTCACAAAGTGGAAATGAAATAGAATCACATGCAGCCACACTAAAACTGAGCGATTTGATGAGCCAGACATGCATGTTGGCATAGGTACATATTATCCCAATAATTGGAGTGCCTTCACAGCAGCTGTGATGCCTCCATACCTAAAAATCACTTTGCTGAGACATAAAGGCCCCATGGTGTAGAAGCCACAAAACTATTTTTTAAAGAGCTGGAATGACTGCTCTGGGACTGAAGGTATACATTAAAATATACTGCTCATAAATATTTATGAGCTACTCATCAATATCAATGAGCTGTTTATTAATACTAATGTGCTCCACATTAATATTAATGTATCTCTATTAATGAGCTACTCACTCATATGTACATATTCAGTCCCAGAATTGTCACTGGTGCTCTTTACAGAAATACATTTGTGGCTTCTACGCTGCATCCTTCATGTCTCTGTGTCACACTGAATTGATCCCAGGGCAGTGGGGAGCTCCTTATTTGCCTCTACAGTGGCAAGGGAAAGGATGTGCAACAACATGCATAAGAAGACTGCCAGCTTGCACATTCTCGGTGTTGCTACAAGTGGATTTCCACTGATTTCTCAATGCCACTTTGGTCCAAATCCCTCAAAATGTTTCAGTTTCTGTCTGGCCCCCACATAACATTTCTCCACTTATACAATTGTCAGAGAAGCAGATACACTGAACTGCTAGAAGCTGCACCAAACATCTGCAAGCTGACAGACTGCACATGCCTACTGACATGCAAACATTTTCTTGCTGCAACAGTGGTACCTCAGAAGATGCAGTGGTCCTCCAAAACCCAAAAGTCACTTAGTTGAGACATGAGGGCCATGGTGCAGAAGTTTTAAAACTATTTGCTAAAAGAGCAGCAATGACTGCTCTGGGACTGAATATATATACAACAAAATTAGCTGTCAATGAATATTAATGAACTACTCATAAATATCAAGGAGTTGTTTATGAATACCAAAGAGCTGTTCATTAATAACAGAACCACCTGCAGCCACACCGAAACTGTGCAAGCTAATGGTCCAGACAAGTGTGAGTGGCAGAAATACATATTCTCCCCATGACTGTGGTGCCTTCACAGCTGCTGCATTGTCCCCAGACACAAAAATTGCTTACTTGAGACAAGAGGGCCATGGTGCAGAAACCATAAAAACTGTTTTTTAAAGAGCTGGAATGACTGCTCTGGGACTAAACATATACATCAAAATGTACTGCATGAATATTAATGAGCTACTCATGAATATCAATGAGCTGCTCCTTAATGTAAATGATCCTCTATTAATAGAACCTCATTCTTATGTATATGTTCAGTCCCAGAACAATCATTGGTGCTCTTTACAAAAATACTTTTGTGGCTTCCGCATTACATCCCTCATATCTCTGGGTCCCAACTAATTGATCCCAGGCACCCAGGGAGCTCCTGATGTGCCTCTACAATAGCAAAGTAAAGGATGCCCAACAACGTGCATGAGCGGACTTCCAGCTTGCACATTCTCTTTGTGGTTACAAGAGGGTTGGCACTGTTTCCTTACTGCCACATTGGTCCAAATCCCAGAAGGTGTTTCAGTCTCTGTCTGTCCTCACATCATATTTCTCCACATATAGAGTTGTTGGAGAAGCAGAGACACAAAACTGCTTGCAAATGCAATGAAAATGTGCAAGCTGACAGACTGCACATGTCTACTGACATGCACCCATTTTCTTGCTGCAACAGTGGTGCCTGAGAAGTTGCAGTGGTGCTCCCAATCCCAAAAATCACTTGGCTGACACATGAGAGCTGCGGTGCAGAAGCCTCAAAACTGTTTGTTTAAATACCAGCAAGGACTACTCTCGGACTGAATACATACATCAAAATCAGCTGCTAATGAATATTAATGAGCTACTCATGAATGTAAATGAGCTGGTCATTAATATAAATGATGTGATCATTAATATTAATCAGCTACTCATGAGTACCAATGAGCTGCTCATTAATATTAGTGAACTGCTCATTTATATTAATGATCCACTATGAATGAGCAACTCATTCTTATGTACTTACTCAGTTCCAGAATAGTCACTGGCACTCTTTAAACAAATAATTTTGCTGCTTCTGCACTGCTACCCTCATGTCTCTGTTTTCTAACTAAGTGATCTCAGGGTATGGGAGCAGTGGCAGAGCTCCTGATGAACCTCTGTCACAGCAAGGAAACGGATGAGGACCAACAAACATGTGCAGACTGTCAGCTTGGACATTCTCGGTTCAACTCTAAGCAAGTTTGCATTGTTTACTAATTGATCAGCTGGTCCAAACTCCTCAAGGGGTTTCAGTTTTTCTCTGGTCTGACATAACATTTCTCCTTCTAAAGAGCAGCCAGAGGAGCCGAGAAACAGAACCACTTGAAACCTCCCTGAAACTGTGCAAGATGATTGTCCAGACATGCATGTTGGCACAGATATTCTTCTCATGACAGCAATGCCTTTGCAGCTGCTGCATTGCCCCAGACCCAAAAATCACTTAGTTGAGACATGAGGGCCATGGTGCAGAAGTCACAAAACTATTTTTGAAAGAGCTGCAATGACTGCTCTGTGACTGAATATATGCATCAAAATACACTGCTGATGAATATTAATGAGCTGCTCATGAATATCAATGAGCTGCTCGTTGATATTAATAAGTTGATCATGAATATCAACTAGCTGCTCATTAATATTAAGGAGGTGCTCATTAATATTAATCAGCTACTCATGAATATTGTTGAGCTTCACATTGATATTAATGAGATGCACATTTAGATTAATGCTCCGCTATGAATGAGTAGCTCATTCTTATGTAAATATTAAGTCCCAGAACAGTCATTGGCACTCTTTAAACAAATATATTTGCCACTTCTGCACCACTATCTTCATGTCTCTGTTGCCTTTCTAAATGATCTCACTGTATTGGAGCAATTGCGTAGCTCCTCACGCACCTCTATCATGTCAAGAAAAAGAATGCAAACCAACATGCATACGTGGACTGTCAGTTTGGACATTCTTCGTTCAGCTCCAAGTGCATTTGCATTGTTTCCTCCTTGATGAGCTGGTCCAAATCCCTCAAGGGGTTCCAGTCTCTGCCTGGTCTGACATAACATTTCTCTTTTCAAGGAGCTGACAAAGTGGAGGAGAAACAGAATCACTTGCAGCCGCACTTATACTGAGCAATTTGATGAGCCAGACATGCATGTTGGCATAGATACATATTATCCCAAGAATAGGAGTGCCTTCACAGCAGCTGTGATGCCTCCATTCCCAAAAATCACTTCACTGAGACACAAGGGCCATGGTGTAGAAGCCACAAAACAATTTTTAAAGAGCTGGAATGACTGCTCTGGGACTGAAGATATGCATTAAAATATACTGCTCATAAATATTTATGAGCTACTCATGAATATCAGTGAGCTCTCCATTAATACTAATGAGCTGCTCATTATTATTAATGTCCCTCTATTAATGAGCTATTCACTCTTATGTACATATTCAGTCCCAGAATTTTCACTGGTGCTCTTTACAGAAATACATTTGTGGCTTCTATCCTGCATCCTTCATGTCTCTGTGTCACAATGAACTGATCCCATGGCAGTGGGGAGCTCATGGTTTGCCTCTATAATGGCAAGGGAAAAGATGTGCAACAACATGCATAAGCTGACTGCCAGCTTGCACATTCTCGGTGTTCCTACAAGAGGATTTCCATTGATTCCTCAATGCCACTTTGGTCCAAATCCCTCAAAATGTTTCAGTTTCTGTCTGGCCCACATAACATTTCTCCATTTATATAATTGTCAGAGAAGCAGAGACACTGAACTGCTTGAAGCTGCACCAAACATCTGCAAGCTGACAGACTGCACATGCCTACTGGCATGCATACATTTTCTCGCTGCAACAGTGGTACCTCAGAAGATGCAGTGGTCCTCCAAAACCCAAAAGTTGTTTATGAATACCAAGGAGCTTTTCATTAATAACAGAACCACCTGCAGCCACACCGAAACTGTGCAAGCTAATGGTCCAGACAAGTGTGAGTGGTAGAAATACATATTCTCCCCATGACTGTGGTGCCTTCACAGCTGTTGCATTGTCCCCAGACACAAAAATTGCTTACTTGAGACAAGAGGGCCATGGTGCAGAAACCATAAAAACTGTTTTTTAAAGAGCTGGAATGACTGCTCTGGGCCTAAACATATACATCAAAATGTACTGCATGAATATTAATGAGCTACTCACAAATATCAAGGAGCTGCTCCTTAATGTAAATGATCCTCTATTAATGAGTACCTCATTCTTATATATATATTCAGTCCCAGAACAATCATTGGTGCTCTTTATACAAATACTTTTGTGGCTTCTGCATTACATCCCTCATATCTCTGGGTCCCAACTAATTGATCCCAGGCACCCAGGGAGCTCCTGCTGTGCCTCTACAATAGTAAGGGAAAGGATGCACAACAACATGCATCAGCGGACTTCCAGCTTGCACATTCCCTTTGTGGCTACAAGTGGGTTGGCACTGTTTCCTCATTGCCACATTGGTCCA
The DNA here is from genome assembly GCA_016271365.2 of Neoceratodus forsteri. Lineage (NCBI taxonomy): Eukaryota > Metazoa > Chordata > Ceratodontiformes > Ceratodontidae > Neoceratodus > Neoceratodus forsteri. The sequence goes on along the minus strand of JADMNL010000025.1, from coordinate 3,359,579 downwards.
AATCCCTGAAGGTGTCTCAGTCTCTGTCTGTCCTCACATCATATTTCTCCATGTATAGAGTTGTTGGAGAAGCAGAGACAGAGAACTGCTTGCAGATGCACTGAAAATGTGCAAGCTGACAGACTGCACATGTCTACTGACATGCACCCATTTTCTTGCTGCAACAGTGGTGCCTGAGAAGTTGCAGTTTTGCTCCTAATCCCAAAATCACTTAGCTGAGATATGAGAGCCGCAGTGCAGAAGCCTCAAAACTGTTTGTTTAAATACCAGCAATGACTACTCTGGGACTGAATATATACATCAAAATCAGCTGCTAATGAATATTAATGAGCTACTCATAAATATAAATGAGCTTGTCATTAATATTAATGAGGTGCTCCTTGATATTAATCAGCTACTCTTGAGTACCAATGAGATGCTCATTAATATTAGTGAAGTGCTCATTTATATTAATAATCTACTATGAATGTGCCACTCATTCTTATGTACTTCTTCAGTTCCAGAATAGTCATTGGCACTCTTTAAACAAATTATTTTGCCGCTTCTGCACTGCTATCCTCATGTCTCTGTTTTCTAAGTGATCTCAGGGTATGGGAGCAGTGACAGAGCTCCTGATGAATCTCTGTCACAGCAAGGAAAAGGATGATGACCAACAAACATGTGCAGACTGTCAGCTTGGACATTCTCAGCTCAGCTCTAAGCAAGTTTGCGTTGTTTACTAATTGATCAACTGGTCCAAATTCCTCAAGGGGTTTCAGTTTTTGTCTGGTCTGACATAACATTTCTCCTTCTAAAGAGTAGCCAGAGGAGCCGAGAAGCAGAACCACTTGAAACCTCACTGAAACTGTGCAGGATGATTGTCCAGACATGCGTGTTGGCACGGATATTCTTCCTATGGCAGCGATGCCTTTGCAGCTGCTGCATTGCCCCAGACCCAAAAATCACTTAGTTGAGACATGAGGGCCATGGTGCAGAAGCCACAAAACTATTTTTGAAAGAGCTGCAATGACTGCTCTGTGACTGAATATATGCATCAAAATACACTGCTGATGAATATTAATGAGCTGCTTATGAATATCAATGAGCTGTTCGTTGATATTAATGAGGTGGTCATGAATATCAACTAGCTGCTCATTAATATTAAGGAGGTGCTCATTAATATTAATCAGCTACTCGTGAATATTGTTGAGCTTCACATTGATATTAATGAGATGCACATTTAGATTAATGCTCCGCTATGAATGAGTAGCTCATTCTTATGTAAATATTAAGTCCCAGAACAGTCATTGGCACTGTTTAAACAAACATATTTGCCACTTCTGCACCACTACCTTCATGTCTCTGTTGCCTTTCTAAATGATCTCACTGTATTGGAGCAATTGCGTAGCTCCTCATGCACCTCTGTCATGTCAAGAAAAAGAATGCAAACCAACATGCATATGTGGACTGTCAGTTCGGACATTCTTCGTTCAGCTCCAAGTGCATTTGCATTCTTTCCTCCTTGATGAGCTGGTGCAAATCCCTCAAGGTGCTTCAGTCTCTGCCTGGTCTGACATAACATTTCACCTTTCAAAGAGCTGACAAAGTGGAAGAGAAATAGAATCACTTGCAACCGCACTAAAACTGAGCAATTTGATGAACCAGACATTCATGTTGGCATAGATACATATTAACCCAATAATAGGAGTGCTTTCACAGCAGCTGAAATGCCTCCATACCCGAAAATCACTTCACTGAGACATAAGGGCCATGGTGTAGAAGCCACAAAGCTATTTTTTGAACAGCTGGAATGACTTCTCTGTGGCTGAATATATGCATCAAAACACACAGCTGATGAATATTAATGAACTACTCACGAATATCAACAAGCTGCTCGTTAATATTAATGAGGTAATCATTAATATTAATCAGCTACTCATGAATATTGATGAGCTTCACATTAATAGTAATGAGATGCACATTTGGATTAATGCTCCACTATGAATGAGTAGCTCATTCTTATGTACTTCTTCAGTTCCAGACTAGCCATTGGCGCTCTTTAAACAAATTATTTTGCCGCTTCTGCACTGCTACCCTTATGCCTATGTTTTCTAAGTGATCTCAGGGTGTGGGAGCAGTGGCAGAGCTCCTGATGAACCTCTGTCACAGCAAGGAAAAGGATGAGGACCAACAAACGTATGCAGACTGTCAGCTTGGACATTCTCGGTTCAGCTCCAAGCAAGTTTGCATTGTTTACTAATTGATCAGTGGGTCCAAATTCCTCAAGGGGTTTCAGTTTTTGTCTGGTCTGACATAACATTTCTCCTTTTAAAGAGCTGACAAAGTGGAAGTGATACAGAATCACTTGCAGCCGCACTAAAACTGAGTAATTTGATGAGCCAGACATGCATGTTGGTATAGATACATATTATCCCAATAATAGGAGTGCCTTCACAGCAGCTGCGATGTCTCCATACCCAGAAATCACTTCGCTGAGACATAAAGGCCATGGTGTAGAAGCCACAAAACTATTTTTTAAAGAGCTGGAATGACTGCTCTGGGACTGAAGATATACATTAAAATATACTACTCATAAATATTTATGAGCTACTCATAAATATCAGTGAGCTGTTCATTAAAACTAATGTGCTCCTCATTAATATTAATGTCTCTCTATTAATGAGCTACTCACTCTTATGTACATATTCAGTCCCAGAATTGTCACTGGTGCTCTTTACAGAAATACATTTGTGGCTTCTACGCTGCATCCTTCATGTCTCTGTGTCACACTGAATTGATCCCAGGGCAGTGGGGAGCTCATGCTTTGCCTCTATAGTGGCAAGGGAAAGGATGTGCAACAACATGCATAAGAAGACTGCCAGGTTACACATTCTCGGTGTTGCTACAGTGGATTTCCACTGATTCCTCAATGCCACTTTGGTCCAAATCCCTCAAAATGTTTCAGTCTCTGACCCACATAACATTTCTCCACTTATACAATTGTCAGAGAAGCAGACACACTGAACTGCTTGAAGCTGCACCAAACATATGCATGCTGACAGACTGCACATGCCTGCTGGCATGCATACATTTTCTCGCTGCAACAGTGGTATCTCAGAAGATGCAGTGGTCCTCCAAAACCCAAATGTCACTTAGTTGAGACATGAGGGCCATGGTGCAGAAGTCTCAAAACTATTTGCTAAAAGAGCAGCAATGACTGCTCTGGGACTGAATATATATACAACAAAATTAGCTGTCAATGAATATTAATGAACTACTCATAAATATCAAGGAGCTGCTTGTGAATACCAAGGAGATGTTCATTAATAACAGAACCACTTGCAGCCACACTGAAACTGTGCAAGCTGATGGTCTAGACATGTGTGAGTGGCAGAGATACATATTCTCCCCATGATAGTGGTGCCTTCACAGCTGCTGAATTGCCCCAGACACAAAAATTTCTTAGGTGAGACAAGATGGCCATGGTGCAGAAACCATAAAAACTGTCTTTTAAAGAGCTGGAATGACTGCTCTGGGACTAAACATATACATCAAAATGTACTGCATGAATATTAATGAGTTACTCACAAATATCAAGGAGCTGCTCCTTAATGTAAATGATCCTCTATTAATGAGCACCTTATTCTTCTGTATATATTCAGTCCCAGAACAGTCATTGGTGCTCTTTACACAAATACTTTTGTGGCTTCCGCATTACATCCTTCATATCTCTGGGTCCCAACTAATTGGTCCCAGGGCACCCAGGGAGCTCCTGATGTGCCTCTACAATAGCAAGGGAAAGGATGCACAACAACATGCATCAGCAGACTTCCAGCTTGCACATTCTCTTTGTGGCTACAAGTGGGTTGGCACTGTTTCCTCATTGCCACATTGGTCCAAATCCCAGAAGGTGTCTCAGTCTCTGTCTGTCCTCACATCATATTTCTCCATGCATAGAGTTGTTGGAGAAGCAGAGACAGAGAACTGCTTGCAGATGCACTGAAAATGTGCAAGCTGACAGACTGCACATGTCTACTGACATGCACCCATTTTCTTGCTGCAACAGTGGTGCCTGAGAAGTTGCAGTTTTGCTCCTAATCCCAAAAATCACTTAGCTGAGATATGAGAGCCGCAGTGCAGAAGCCTCAAAACTGTTTGTTTAAATGCCAGCAATGACTACTCTGGGACTGAATATATACATCAAAAACAGCTGCTAATGAATATTAATGAGCTACTCATAAATATAAATGAGTTGGTCATTAATATTAATGAGGTGTTCATTGATATTAATCAGCTACTCAGGAGTACCAATGAGATGCTCATTAATATTAGTGAAGTGCTCATTTATATTAATGATCCACTATGAGTGTGCCGCTCATTCTTATGTACTTCTTCAGTTCCAGAATAGTTATTGGCACTCTTTAAACAAATTATTTTTCTGCTTCTGCACTGCTATCCTCATGTCTCTGTTTTCTAACTAAGTGATCTCAGGGTATGGGAGCAGTGACAGAGCTCCTGATGAATCTCTGTCACAGCAAGGAAAAGGATGATGACCAACAAACATGTGCAGACTGTCAGCTTGGACATTCTTGGCTCAGCTCTAAGCAAGTTTGCATTGTTTACTAATTGATCAGCTGGTCCAAATTCCTCAAGGGGTTTCAGTTTTTGTCTGGTCTGACATAACATTTCTCCTTCTAAAGAGTAGCCAGAGGAGCCAAGAAGCAGAACCACTTGAAACCTCACTGAAACTGTGCAGGATGATTGTCCAGACATGCGTGTTGGCACGGATATTCTTCCCATGACAGCAATGCCTTTGCAGCTGCTGCATTGCCCCAGACCCAAAAATCACTTAGTTGAGACATGAGGGCCATGGTGCAGAAGCCACAAAACTATTTTTGAAAGAGCTGCAATGACTGCTCTGTGACTGAATATATGCATCAAAATGCACAGCTGATGAATATTAATGAGCTGCTCATGAATATCAATGAGCTGCTCGTTGATATTAATGAGGTCATCATGAATGTCAACTAGCTGCTCATTAATATTAAGGAGGTGCTCATTAATATTAATCAGCTACTCATGAATATTGTTGCACTTCACATTGATATTAATGAGATGCAGATTTAGATTAATGCTCTGCTATGAATGAGTAGCTCATTCTTATGTAAATATTAAGTCCCAGAACAGTCATTGGCACTCTTTAAACAAATATATTTGCCACTTCTGCACCACTACCTTCATGTCTCTGTTGCCTTTCTAAATGATCTCACTGTATTGGAGCAATTGCGTAGCTCCTCATGTACCACTATCATGTCAAGAAAAAGAATGCAAACCAACATGCATATGCGGACTGTCAGTTCGGACATTCTTCGTTCAGCTCCAAGTGCATTTGCATTCTTTCCTCCTTGATGAGCTGGTGCAAATCCCTCAAGGGGCTTCAGTCTCTGCCTGGTCTGCCATAACATTTCTCCTTTCAAAGAGCTGACAAAGTGGAAGAGAAATAGAATCACTTGCAGCCACACTAAAACTGAGCAATTTGATGAGCCAGACATTCATGTTGGCATAGATACATAGTATCCCAATAATAGGAGTGCCTTCACAGCAGCTGCAATGCCTCCATACCCAAAAATCACTTCACTGAGACATAAGGGCCATGGTGTAGAAGCCACAAAACTATTTCTTAAAGAGCTGAAATGAGTGCTCTGTGGCTTAATATATGCTTGAAAACACACTGCTCTTGAATATTAATGAGCTACTCATGAATATCAATGAGGTGTTCCTGAATATCAACTAACTGCTCATTAATATTAAGGAGGTGCTCATAAATATTAATCAGCTACTCATGAATATTGATGAGCTGCACATTAATATTATTGAGGTGCACATTTAGATTAATGCTCCACTATGAATCAGTAGCTTATTCTTATGTAAATATTAAGTCCCAGAGCAGTCATTGGCACTCTTGAAACAAATATATTTGCCACTTCTGCACCACTACCCTCATGTCTCTGTTGCCATTCTAAATGATCTCACTGTATTGGAGCAATGGCGAAGCTCTTCATGCACCTCTGTCATATCAAGAAAAAGACTGCAAACCAACATGCATACGTGGACTGTCAGTTCGGACATTCTTCGTTCAGCTCCAAGTGCATTTGCATTGTTTCCTCCTTGATGAGCTGGTCCAAATCCCTCAATGAGTTTTAGTCTCTGCCTGGTCTGACATAGTATTTCTCCTTTCAAAGAGCTGACAAAGTGGAAGAGAAATAGAATCATTTGCAGCCACACTAAAACTGAGCAATTTGATGAGCCAGACAAGCATTTTGGCATAGATACATATTATCCCAATAATAGGAGTGCTTTCACAGCAGCTGAAATGCCTCCATACCCAAAAATCACTTCACTGAGACATAAGGGCCATAGTGTAGAAGCCACAAAACTATTTTTTGAACAGCTGGAATGACTGCTCTGTGGCTGAATTATATGCATCAAAACACACAGCTGATGAATATTAATGAACTACTCATGAATATCAACAAGCTGCTCGTTAATATTAATGAGGTGATCATTAATATTAATCAGCTACTCATGAATATTGATTAGCTGCACATTAATAGTAATGAGATGCACATTTGGATTAATGCTCCACTATGAATGAGTAGCTCATTCTTATGTACTTCTTCAGTTCCAGACTAGTCATTGGCACTCTTTAAACAAATTCTTTTGCCGCTTCTGCACTGCTACCCTCATGTCTCTGTTTTCTAAGTGATCTCAGTGTGTGGGAGCAGTGGCAGAGCTCCTGATGAACCTCTGTCACAGCAAGGAAAAGGATGAGGACCAACAAACATATGCATACTGTCAGCTTGGACATTCTCGGTTCAGCTCCAAGCAAGTTTGCATTGTTTACTAATTGATCAGAAGGTCCAAATTCCTCAAAGGGTTTCAGTTTTTGTCTGGTCTGACATAACATTTCTCCTTTTAAAGAGCTGACAAAGTGGAAGTGATACAGAATCACTTGCAGCCACACTAAAACTGAGTAATTTGATGAGCCAGACATGCATGTTGGTATAGATACATATTATCCCAATAATAGGAGTGCCTTCACAGCAGCTGCGATGCCTCCATACCCTTAAATCACTTTGCTGAGACATAAAGGCCATGGTGTAGAAGCCACAAAACTATTTTTTAAAGAGCTGGAATGACTGCTCTGGGACTGAAGATATACATTAAAATATACTACTCATAAATATTTATGAGCTACTCATAAATATCAGTGAGCTGTTCATTAAAACTAATGTGCTCCTCATTAATATTAATGTCTCTCTATTAATGAGCTACTCACTCTTATGTACATATTCAGTCCCAGAATTGTCACTGGTGCTCTTTACAGAAATACATTTTTGGCTTCTACGCTGCATCCTTCATGTCTCTGTGTCACACTGACTTGATCACAGGGCAGTGGGGAGCTCATAATTTGCCTCTATAGTGGCAAGGGAAAGGATGTGCAATAACGTGCATAAGAAGACTGCCAGGTTACACATTCTCGGTGTTGCTACAAGTGGATTTCCAATGATTCCTCAATGCCACTTTGGTCCAAATCCTTCAAAATGTTTCAGTCTCTGTCTGGCCCACATAACATTTCTCCACTTATACAATTGTCAGAGAAACAGACACACTGAACTGCTTGAAGCTGCACCAAACATCTGCAAGCTGACAGACTGCACATGCCTGCTGGCATGCATACATTTTCTCACTGCAACAGTGGTACCTCAGAAGATGCAGTGGTCCTCCAAAACCCAAAAGTCACTTAGTTGAGACATGAGGGCCATGATGCAGAAGTCTCAAAACTATTTGCTAAAAGAGCAGCAATGACTGCTCTGGGACTGAATATATATACAACAAAATTAGCTGTCAATGAATATTAATGAACTACTCATAAATATCAAAGAGCTGCTTATGAATACCAAGGAGCTGTTCATTAATAACAGAACCACTTGCAGCCACACTGAAACTGTGCAAGCTGATGGTCCAGACATATATGAGTGGCAGAGATACATATTTTCCCCATAATGGTGGTGCCTTCACAGCTGCTGCATTGCCCCAGACACAACAATTACTTAGTTGAGACAAGAGGGCCATGGTGCAGAAACCATAAAACCTGTTTTTTAAAGAGCTGAAATGACTGCTCTGGGACTAAACATATACATCAAAATGTACTGCATGAATATTAATGAGCTACTCATGAATATCAATGAGCTGCTCCTTAATGCAAATGATCCTCTATTAATGATCACCTCATTCTTATTGATATATTCAGTTCCAGAGCAATCATTGATGCTCTTTACACAAATACTTTTGTGGCTTCTGCATTACATCCCTCATATCTCTGGGTCCCAACTAATTGATCCCAGGGCACCCAGGGAGCTCCTGATATGCCTCTACAATAGCAAGGGAAAGGATGTGCAACAACATGCATCAGCGGACTTCCAGCTTGCACATTCTCTTTGTGGCTACAAGTGGGTTGGCACTGTTTCCTCATTGCCACATTGGTCCAAATCCCTGAAGGTGTCTCAGTCTCTGTCTGTCCTCACATCATATTTCTCCATGTATAGAGTTGTTGGAGAAGCAGAGACAGAGAACTGCTTGCAGATGCACTGAAAATGTGCAAGCTGACAGACTGCATATGTCTACTGACATGCACCCATTTTCTTGCTGCAACAGTGGTGCCTGAGAAGTTGCAGTGGTGCTCCCAATCCCAAAAATCACTTAGCTGAGACATGAGAGCCGCGGTGCAGAAGCCTCAAAACTGTTTGTTTAAATACCAGCAATGACTACTCTGGGACTGAATATATACATCAAAATCAGCTGCTAATGAATATTAATGAGCTACTCATAAATATAAATGAGCTGGTCATTAATATCAATGAGGTGCTCATTGATATTAAATAGCTACTCATGAGTACCAATGAGCTGCTCATTAATATTAGTGAACCGCTCATTTATATCAATCATCCACTAAGAATGAGCAGCTCATTCTTATGTACTTATTCAGTTCCAGAATAGTCATTGGCGCTCTTTAAACAAATTATTTTGCCGCTTCTGCACTGCTACCCTCATGTCTCTGTTTTCTAACTAAGTGATCTCAGGGTATGGGAGCAGTGGTAGAGCTCCTGATGAACCTCTGTCACAGCAAGGAAAAGGATGAGGACCAACACACATGTGCAGACTGTAAGCTTGGACATTCTCGGTTCAACTCTAAGCAAGTCTGCACTGTTTACTAATTGATCAGCTGGTCCAAACTCCTCAAGGGGTTTCAGTTTTTCTCTGGTCTGACATAACATTTCTCCTTCTAAAGAGCAGCCAGAGGAGCTGAAAAACAGAACCACTTGAAACCTCCCTGAAACTGTGCAAGATGAGTGTCCAGACATGCGTGTTGGCACAGATATTCTTCTCATGACAGCGATGCCTTTGTAGCTGCTGCATTGCCCCAGACCCAAAAATCACTTAGTTGAGACATGAGGGCCTTGGTGCAGAAGCCACAAAACTATTTTTGAAAGAGCTGCAATGACTGCTCTGTGACTGAATATATGCATCAAAATACACTGCTGATGAATATTAATGAGCTGCTCATGAATATAAATGAGCTGCTCGTTGATATTAATTAGGTCATCATGAATATCAACTAGCTGCTCATTAATATTAAGGAGGTGCTCATTAATATTAATCAGCTACTCATGCATATTGTTGAGCTTCACATTGATATTAATGAGATGCACATTTAGATTAGTGCTCCACTATGAAAGAGTAGCTCATTCTTATGTAAATATTAAGTCCCAGAACAGTCATTGGCACTCTTTAAACAAATATATTTGCCACTTCTGCACCACTACCTTCATGTCTATGTTGCCTTTCTAAATGATCTCACTGTATTGGAGCAATTGCGTAGCTCCTCATGCACCTCTATCATGTCAAGAAAAAGAATGCAAACCAACATGCATACGCGGACTGTCAGTTCTTACATTCTTCGTTCAGCTCCAAGTGCATTTGCATTGTTTCCTTCTTGATGAGCTGGTCCAAATCCCTCAAGGGGTTTCAGTCTCTGCCTGGTCTGACATAACATTTCTCTTTTCAAGGAGCTGACAAAGTGGAGGAGAAACAGAATCACTTGCAGCCGCACTAATACTGAGCAATTTGATGAGCCAGACATTCATGTTGGCATAGATACATATTATCCCAAGAATAGGAGTGCCTTCACAGCAGCTGCAATGCCTCCATTCCCAAAAATCACTTCACTGAGACACAAGAGCCATGGTGTAGAAGCCACAAAACAATTTTTTAAAGAGATGGAATGACTGCTCTGGGACTGAAGATATGCATTAAAATATACTGCTCATAAATATTTATGAGCTACTCATGAATATCAGTGAGCTGTCCATTAATGCTAATGAGCTGCTCATTAATATTAATGTCCCTCTATTAATGAGCTACTCACTCTTATGTACATATTCAGTCCCAGAATTTTCACTGGTGCTCTTTACAGAAATACATTTGTGGCTTCTACGCTGCATCCTTCATGTCTCTGTGTCACTCTGAATTGATCCCAGGGCAGTGGGGAGCTCATGATTTGCCTCTATGGTGGCAAGTTAAGGATGTGCAACAACATGCATAAGCTGACTGCCAGCTTGCACATTCTCGGTGTTGCTACAAGTGGATTTCCACTGTTTCCTCAATGCCACTTTGGTCCAAATCCCTCAAATTGTTTCAGTCTCTGTCCGGCCCACATAACAGTTCTCCATTTATAGAGTTGTCAGAGATGCAGAGACACAGAACTGCTTGAAGCTGCACCAAACATCTGCAAGCTGACAAACTGCACATGCCTGCTGGCATGCATACATTTCCTCACTGCAACAGTGGTGCCTCAGGAGATGCAGTGGTCCTCTAAAACCCAAAAAGCACTTAGTTGAGACATGAGGGCCATGGTGCAGAAGTCTCAAAACTGTTTGCTAAAAGAGCAGCAATGACTGCTCTGGGACTGAATATATATATATATATACCAGAGACAAGCTGTGGAAAAAGGCAAGAAAAACAAAGGACACCAGAGATTGGCTAAATTTCAGAAAAGCAAGGAATTCATGTACAAAAAAAATAAGAATTGCCAAAACTGCCTACTATACAGCTGAATTGGATGCCTCCTACAATAACCCATCCAGACTCTGGGGTACAATAAAAGGACTCCTGGGCCAAAATTTACTCCTGCCTTAACCACCAAATTGCTACTAAATGATACAGAAATTACAGGTAAACAAGAAATCTTAAATACCTTCAATGTTCACTTCACCACTGCTGGCCTAGCATTTGACTCATCACCTGCAAATATCCTGAGATCTTCCTTGAACCTGCAAACTACTGTGGGACAAATGGCCACTTCAACTTTTTCTTCATCCCAATATCCGTGAAAGAAGTGGAAGATCTCTCTCTAATTTAGACACAACTAAAAGTGCAGGTGCAGACTCCTGGATCCCTATTTCCTGAAAATTGCTTGCATGTCTTATCTGCCCCTCTACTCATCTCTTCAATCTTTCCTAACTACTGGATCCATTCCATCTACTTGGAAAACAGCTCAAGTAGTTCCATTACTCAAATCTGGTGATACTAGGGATCTCAACAATTACAGACCTATCTCCATCCTACCAGTACTATCTAAGATGCTAGAAAAACTAGTAAACTCTCAGTTAAGGGACTATCTGGATAACAATAACCTTCTAAATTCTGCACAATCTGGATTTAGATCAAAGCATAGCACCATTACTGCCTTAGCCAAGGTAACCAACGATTGGCAGACTAACTTGGACAAGAAAAATTTTACCTGTGCTGTGTTTCTGGATTTGAGTAAAGCCTTTGACACAGTGGATCATGACTTATTAATCACCTCCCTTAACTCATTAGGCCTGGATTCCCTATCACCAACTGGTTTAAGGATTACCTTCAGATAGGTCACAACTGGTTAGAAATGGAAATTACCTATCCACCTCAAAACCACTGCTAAGGGGCGACACAAGGCTCTATTCTTGGCCCTATCCTCTTTGCTATTTATATAAACAATATTGATGCCAACCTCACTCAATCTAACATTCATCTGTTTGCTGATGATACTGTATTATATGCCAGCAATCCCTCACCTTCCAAAGCCTGTGAACTGCAACAATCCAAATTCTCCATTCTGCAGCACAATCTACTTGACAAAAAACTACTTCTAAATGCAAAAAAAACAAAAGCTATGTTCTTTGCCACAAAGAGTTGTACTACCACTACCCCAGCATCCAACACCCTACATATATCCACCTTACTTGGACAGAAACTTGAATTTGTTGATAACTTCAAATACCTTGGAGTCTGGATAGATAACAGGCTTGACTATTCTGTCCATATTGAAGAGCTACTTAAAAGCTAAGACAGAGGCTCGGACTATTTTTAGAATAAAACATTACCTAAACAGTGATTCCAAAAAAAGTTAATTCAGGCCTCATTCCTATCCCTCATTGATTATGCTGATTTTCTACTGCCATTGTTCAAGTCATCTCACATAAGCTGGACACCCTGTATCACAGGTCCATAAGATTTATTACTGACCTTCCCTCCAACACCCATCATTGCTCCCTTTATATGGCAGTCAACTGGACATCATTGCAACACAGAAGAAATAGGAATGCTGTTATCTGGATATTCAAAGCGCTAACAGGCAAACTACCGACCTATATCACTGATTGCTTTACCCAAATTACAACTAGGCCATACACCTTAAGGATCAGTAAACTCATCACATTAGAGGTCCCCAATGCCTGCACCCGGTATGGGAGGGCTGCTTTCAGCTATTCCTTAGCAGTTGCATGGAACTCTCTCCAAAAATCCATGAAGCTAGATAGCCTACTACCTCTGGCATCCTTCAAAAGATTGTTCCCCGCCCTTTTTCCAGAGCTCTGCAATTGCTTTTATAAAGCATAATCCCCTACCTATCTGACCCACCTCCCTTTGTCTATCCATTATATTAATTCAATTTCTTTCTTCCGAATCACCTATTATATTCTCATAAAACTAGTTAGACCATATAACTTATATTTTATGACTGCTATACCTTTGTCCTCTTTTTTCCTACAGGCTAAATGGTTCTATTGTTACTTGTATATATGTAAATTGTTGTATATAATCATTTCATGCCATTGTATTGCTATTTATTCTATTCTTGTCTATGTAATAATACTTGTATCCTCATTTGTATGACCACTCAGGTCCATCTTGTAAATGAGCTTTGCTCAATGATGTTCGCCTGAATAAATAAAGATTTTGATTGATTGATTGATTGATTGATATATACAACAAAATTAGCTGTCAATGAATATTAATGAACTACTCATAAATATCAAGAAGCTGCTTATGAATACCAAGGAACTGTTCATTAATAACAGAACCACCTGCAGCCACACTGAAACTGTGCAAGCTGATGGTCTAGACATGTGTGAGTGGCAGAGATACATATTCTCCCCATGATACTGCTGCCTTCACAGCTGATGCATTGCCCCCAGACCCAAAAATTACTTAGTTGAGACATGAGGGCCATGGTGCAGAAACCATAAAAACTATTTTTTTAAGAGTTGGAATGACTGCTCTGGGACTAAACATATACATCAAAATGTACTGCATGGATATTAATGAGCTACTCATGAATATCATTGAGCTGCTCCTTAATGTTAATGATCCTCTATTAATGAGCACCTCATTCTTATGTATATATTCAGTCCCAGAATACTCATTGGTGCTCTTTACACAAATACTTTAGTGGCTTCCACATTACATCCCTCATATCTCTAGGTCCCAACTAATTGATCCCAGGGCACCCAGGGAGCTCCTGATGTGCCTCTACAATAGCAAGGGAAAGGATGCAAAACAACATGCATCAGCGGACTTCCAGCTTGCACATTCTCTTTGTGGCCACAAGTGGGTTGGCACAGTTTCTTCATTGCCACATTGGTCCAAATCCCAGAAGGTGTTTCAGCCTCAGTCTGTCCTCACATCATATTTCTCCATGTATAGAGTTGTTGGAGGAGCAGAGACACAAAACTGCTTGCAGATGCACTGAAAATGTGCAAGCTGACAGACTGCACATGTCTACTGACATGCACCCATTTTCTTGCTGCAGCAGTGGTGCCTGAGAAGTTGCAGTGGTGCTCCCAATCCCAAAAATCACTTAGCTGAGACATGAGAGCCGCAGTGCAAAAGCCTCAAAACTGTTTGTTTAAATACCAGAAATTACTACTCTGGGACTGAATATATACATCAAAATCAGCTGCTAATGAATATTAATAAGCTGCTCATAAATATAATGAGCTGGTCATTAATATTAATGAGGTGCTCATTTAATATTAATCAGCTACTCATGAGTACCAATGAGCTGCTCATTAATATTAGTGAACTGCTCATTTATATTAATGACCCACTATGAATGAGCAGCTCATTCTTATGTACTTATTCAGTTCCAGACTAGTCACTGGTGCTCTTTAAACACATAATTTTGCCGCCTCTGCACTGCTACTCTCATGTCTCTGTTTTCTAACCAAGTGATCTCAGGGTATGGGAGCAGTGGCAGAGCTCCTACTGAACCTCTGTCACAGCAAGAAAAGGTTGAGGACCAACAAACATGTGCAGACTGTCAGCTTGGACATTCTCAGTTCAGCTCTAAGCAAGTTTGCATTGTTTACTAATTGATCAGCTGGTCCAAATTCCTCAAGGGGTTTCAGTTTCTGTCTGGTCTGACATAACATTTCCCCTTCTAAAGAGCAGCCAGAGAAGCTGAAAAACAGAACCACTTGAAACCTCTCTGAAACTGTGCAAGATGATTGTCCAGACATGCATGTTGGCACGGATATTCTTCTCATGACAGTGATGCCTTTGCAGCTGCTGCTTTGCCCTAGAACCGAAAATCACTTAGTTGAGACATGAGGGGCACAGTGCAGAAGCCACAAAACTATTTTAAAGAGCTGCAATGACTGCTCTGTGACTGAATATATGCATCAAAACACACTGCTCATTGAATATTAAGGAGCTACTCATGAATATCAACGAGTTGCTCATAATAATTAATGAGCTGCTCATTAATATTAATGACCACATCTTAATGAGCCACTCATTCTTATGTACATATTCTGTCCCTGAATGGTCATTAGTGCTCTTTACACAAACACATTTGTGGCTTCTGCACTGTATCCCTCATGCAACAACATGCATGTGTGGACTGCCAACTTGCATATTCTCAGTGTGGCTACGAGCGGGGTTGCAATGTTTCCTCATTACCACATTGAACCAAATCCCTGAAGGTGCTTCAGTCTCTGTCTGGCCCCAAATAACATTTCCCCATGTATAGGAGACACAGAACTGCTTGCAGCTGCACTGAAAATGTGCAGGCTGACAGACTGCACATGCCTGATGGCATGCACCCATGTTCTCACTGTAACAGCAGTGCCTGAGAAGTTGCAGTGGTGCTCACAAGCCCAAAAATAACTTAGCGGAGACATGAGAGCTGGTGCAGAAGCCTCAAACTGTTTGTTTAAATACCAGCAATGACTACTCTGGGACTGAATATATACATCAAAATCAGCTGCTAATGAATATTAATCAGCTACTCATAAATATAAATGAGCTGGTCATTAACATTAATCAGCTACTCATGAGTACCAATGAGCTGCTCATTAATACTAGTGACCTGCTCATTTATATTAATGATCCACTATGAATGAGCAGCTCATTCTTATGTACTTATTCAGTCCCAGCATAGTCATTGATGTTCTTTAAACAAATACTTTTGCTACTTCTGCTCTGCTACCCTCATGTCTCTGTTTCCTAGCTAAGTGATCTCAGGGTATGGGCGCAGTGGCAGAGCTCCAGATGAACCTCTATCACAGCAAGAAAAAGGATGAGGACCAACAAACATGTGCAGACTGTCAGCTTGGACATTCTCGGTTCAGCTCTAAGCAAGTTTGCATTGCTTACTAATTGATCAGCTGGTCCAAATTCCTCAAGAGGTTTTCAGTTTCTGTCTGGTCTGACATAGCATTTCTCCTTCTAAAGAGCAGCCAGAGGAGCCGAAAAACAGAACCACTAGAAACCTCACTGAAACTGTGCAAGATAATTGTCCAGACATGCGTGTTGGCATGGATATTCTTCTCATGACAGTGATGCCTTTGCAGCTGCTGCATTGCCACCAGACCCAAAAATCACTTAGTTGAAACATGAGGGCCATGGTGCAGAAGCCACAAAACTATTTTTAAAGAGCTGCAATGACTGCTCTGCGACTGAATATGTGCATCAAAACACACTGCTCGTGAATATTAATGAGCTACTCATACATATCAATGAGCTACTCATTAATATTAATCCGCTACTCGTGAATACCAATGAGCTGTTCATTAATATTAATGATCTGCTCATTTATATTAATGATAAACTATGAATGAGAAGCTCATTTTTATGTACATATTCAGTCCCAGAGTGGTCACTGGTGTTCTTTAAACAAATACATTTGCTGCTTCTGCAATGCTACCCTCATATCTCAGTTCCCTAAGTGATCTCATGGTTTGGGAGCAATGGGGGAGCTCCTGATACACCTCTGGGCTGACATAACATTTCTCCTCTCAAAGGGCTGCCACAGTAGCAGAGAAACAGAACCACCTGCAGCCGCACTGAAACTGTGCGTTGATGGTCCAGACGTGCATTTGTGTGGATACATATTCTCCCCATGCTAGCAATGCCTTCACAGCTGCTGCTTTGCCCCGAGACTCAAAAATCACTTCGTTGAGAGATGAGGGCCATGGTGCAGAAGCCACAAAACTGCTCTGGGACTAGATATATGCATCAAAATACACTTCTCCCTGAATATTAATGAGCTACCCATGAATACCAATGAGTTGCTCCTAAATATTAATGAACAGCTCATTAATATTAATGACTGTCTATTAATGAGCAGCTCATTCTTATGTACATATTCTGGCCCTGAATGGTCATTAGTGGTCTTTACACAAATACTTTTGTGGCTTCTGCACTGCATCCCTCATGTCTTTGCATCCCAACTAATTGATCCTAGGGCATTGGGGGAGCTCCTGATGTGCCTCTGTCATGACAAGAAAAAGGATGCGGACCAACACGCATATGCAGACTGCCAGTTCAGACATTCTTGCATAGGCTCCATGTGGGTTTGCATTGTTTCCTCAATGATGAGCTGGTCCAAATCCCTTAATGGGTTTCAGTCTCTGTCTGGTCTGAAATAACATTTCTTCTTGCAAAGAGCTGCCACAGGAGCAGAGAAACAGAATCACTTGCAGCCGCACTGAAAGTGTGCAAGTTGATGGTCCAGACATGTGCATTGGCATGCATACATATTCTCCACGAGAAAGTGGTGCCTTTGCAGCTGCTGCTTTGCCCCCAGACACAAAAATCACTCAGTTGAGACATGAGGACTATGGTGCAGAAGCCACAAATCAATGTTTTAAAAAGCTGGAATGACTGCTCTGGGACTGAATATATACATCAAAATATACTGCTGCTGAAAAATTAATGAGCTACTCATCAATATCAATGAGCTGCTCATTAACATTAATGAACTGATTCTTATGTATATATTCAGTCTCAGAACAGTTATTGGTGCTCTTTACCGAAATACTTTTGTGGCTTCTGTGCTGCATCCCTCATGTCTTTGGCTCCCAACTAATTGATCCTGGGGCAGTGGGGGAGTTCCTGATGTTCCTGTCTGGTGGCAAGAGAAAGCATGTACATGAGTGGACTGGCAGCTTGCACATTCCGTGTGGCTACAAGTGGGTTTGCACTGCTGTCTAATTGCCACATTTGTCTGAATCCTCAATGTGTTTCAGTCTCTATCTGGCCCAACATAAGGGCCCAATTCCAAGACACACGCCACAACTCACAGGCCTATGTGTTATGCTGGGTACTTTATGGCCTATTCCAGAACCAGCAGAGTCCCCCAGAACTTACACTCCTGCAACTTATGTGGCAACCGCAATGTTTTGCACAGGACTGGCACAACAGACCTGGGTGCCACAAGCCAATGACCATGGAGAACAGCCCCTTGAGCCCCCCAGCCCCCAAACAATCCTGCAAGTCCCTGAGGGCCATGGGGAAGGTTGGCAGTGTGGCACAAGTGCAAGGGTAGCACCTCAAAAAGAGACCCGGGTGCCAGCAGGTGGCACTCCGGTATTGCGGGGGTACTTCTCAGTGATGGGGGAGTCCATGGGGCACAGCTGTGTGTGGGTTGCGGCACTGCAGGGGAAGGCAACTGCCATTTGTCCAGGACGAATGCCCCTTGGACCAGGTAACAGCTGGTCTAACCCTGCAGTGCTGCAGTGTGTTTTAGAATAGTTTAAGTGATTTACAGCTGCTGCCCTTTCAGAATAGAGTGCAGATGCTGCTGTAACCCCCCTGCACTATGCTGTAAGGGCCACAGCTGGTGGAAGTCTGCTATGGCCACCTGTGCCATGGTACAGGCCATCTCTTGGAATCCCAACCAGCGTAATACATGTCACAAGGTGCTACTTGCACCTATTGGATTTAGTGCAAGTTGCCTTGCGACATGCACAACCCATTTTAAATTAGGCCCAACATTTCTCCATGTAAGGAGTTGTCAGAGATACAGAGACCTAGAAGCGACTTGCAGGTGCATCAAAATGTGCAAACTGACAGACCGCATATACCTGCTGGCATCTCACATATTCTGTGAGACTTAGTTGAGTCATGAGGGCAATAGTGCAAAAGCCTTAGAACTATTTGCTTAAAAAGCACCAATGACTGCTCTGCGACTGAATATATACATCATAATGGGCTGCTCATGAATATTATTGGTTTACTCATGAATATCAATGAGTGACTCATCAATATTACAGAGCTGCTCATTAATATTACAGAGCTACTCATTAATAGTAATGACTCACTATTAATGAGCAGCTCATTCTTATGTACAAAAATTAGTCTCAAAGTGGTCATTGGCACTCTTTAAACAAATACTTTTGCCACTTCTGCACCACTGCCCATGTATCTCTGGCATGAACTAAGTGATCTTGGAGTATGGGAGCCATGGGGGAGCTCCTGTTGCCACTCTATCATGGCAAGAAAAAGGATGTAGTCCAACACACATATGGACCACCTACTTGCATATTCTCAGAGTGGCTGCAAGGGGTTTGCACTGTTTCTCATTTCGCATTTGTCTTAATTCCTTAATGTGTTTCTGTCTGTGTCTGGCCCAGCATAACATTTCTCCTTGTAGAGAGTTGTCAGAGGAGCAGAGACATGGAACTGCTCATAGTCATTATTCTAAATGTGTCAGCTGTGGCTCATACATGTGTGTTGGAATGCATCCATTTTCTTGCCATGATAGCAGTGCCTTTGGAGCTCCCAAGGTGCTACTGGACTCAAACATCACTTAATTAAGACATGAGGGCTATGGTGCAGTAGCCACAAAACAATTTGTTTAAAGAGCTCCGATGACTGCTCTGAAACTGAATATATGCATAAAAATGAGCTGTTCATGAATATTAATGAGCTACTCATGAATATCAGTGAGCTGCTCATTAATATTAAGGAGGTGCTTGACAATATTAATGATTCTCTATTAATGAGCAGCTCATTATTAAGTACATATTCAGTCCCAGAACAGATATTGGTTCTCTTTGAACAAATACTTTTGTGGCTTCTACACAACTGCCCTTGTATTTCTGAACACAAACTAAGTGATCTTGGAGTACAGGAGCAATAGGAGAGCACCCTTTGTGCCTCTATCATCATGAAAAGAAAAGGACACAGTCCAACACACTTAAGTGGACTGCCAGCTCACACATTCTCATTGTGGCTGCAAGTTGGTTTGCACTGTTTCCTTGTTTCCATGTTTGTAAGACTCCCTTGAGGTGTTTCTGTCTCTGTCTGGACCCACATAATGTTTCTCCTTGTAAAGAGTTGCAAGAGGAGCAGAGAAACAGAATCACTTGCAGCCATGCTGGAATGTGTGAGCTGACAGTCTACACATGTACAATGGCATGCATCCATGTTCTCACTGCAATAGTGGTGTCTCAAGATCTGACCCACTGCTACAGGACCCAAAAATTATTAAGTTGAGACATGAGGCCTGCAGGGCAGAAGCTGCAAAATTATTTGTTTAAAAAGTACCAATGCCCACTCTGGGACTGAAGATATATATATATATATGATACATGATGGGCAGGAGTGGAATATGGAAAATATTTTCACTCCTGCAGAGTGAGCCTGTATATTTCATGAATGCCACCCTCCCCAAATACTGCCCTGACCCCAAAAAACAAAGCCTCACAGGGCTAATTCTGTCCCCCAATGCCCTGACTCAGTAACAGCATGGTAATGCCCCATAGGGCTATCCATGCCCCCACCAAAGACCTGCAGGGCTACTGCATGCCCCTGACCCCTAGTACTTGTTAAATAGGCTCACAGATCTGCTGTATGCCCCAACCCCAGTATTTGCTAAATAGCCCCACAGAGCTGTGGCATGTCCCCAACCCCCAGTACCAAAGGGAACCCAGCACCCTTAAAGCTGCCAACCCTCGATCCCCGCCCTCAGAATTGCATCCATTCACCCACATCCTGAGTATCTCTGGTAGTCTAGTGGCCCACCCTCCAACCCGCAGCACCCAACCACCCTGCTCCTCCCATGACCCATTTTAGGCCAGCGACTGGCAGAGACCCACCTCTCACCACTGCTGCCTGCCACTGACTGAACACTGAACATACTCATGAATATTAGTTAGATGCTTAATAATATTAAAGAGCTCATCATGAATATTATTGCAATGCTCATTAATATTATTGACCCCCTATTAATGAGTAGCTTATTCTTATGTACATATTCAGTCTCAGAGCGGTCACTGGTGCTGTTTAAACAAATACTTTTGCCACTTTTGCACTGCTGTATTCATTGCACTGGACCCTAAGAAATCTCAGGGTCTGGGAGCAACAGGGATTTCCTCATGCACCTGTATCGCAGTAAGAAAAGGATGCGCACTAACACACATGCGCCGGACTACCATCTCAGCACATTCTCGGTGTGGCTGCAAGGAGGTTTGCACTGTTTCCTCATTGCCGCATTGGCCCAAATCCCTCAAGGTGCTTCAGTCTCTGTCTAGCCCCACATAATGTTTCAACTTATAAAGAGCTGAAAGAGGAGAAGAAACACAAAGCTGCTTGCTGCATGCAGCTGCACCAAGAATGTGTGAGCTGACAGTCTGTGCATGCGTGTTGGCATACATCCATTTTATCATCATGATAGCATTGCCACAGGAGCTGCCACATTGCTCCCAGACCCAAGAGTCTATTAGTTAAAACATGAGGGCCACATTGCAGGAGCTGCAAAATTGTCTAAAGAGCACCAATCTCTGCTCTGTGACTGAATATAAACATCAAACTGAGCTGATCATAAATATTAATGTGCTACCCATGAATATCAGCAAGATGCTCACTAATATTAATGAGCCACTCCTTAAAAGTAATGTGCTGCTCATTAATATGCATGACCCCTGTGCATGGCAGCTTATTCTTATGTATATATTCAGTCCCAGAATGGTCATTGGTGCTCCTTAAACTAATACTTCTGTGGTTTCTGCACAGTAGCTCTCATGTGCCTGGGTCCCAACTAAGTTATCTTGGGGTCTGGCAGCAATGGGAGCTACTGATATGCCTCTATCACAGCAAGGAAAAGGATGTGCAACAACATGTATGTGCAGATTGCCAGCTTGCACATTCTCAGTGTGGCTGCAAGCGGGTTTGTGCTGTTTCCTTAGTGCCGAGTTGGTCTGAATCACTCAAGGTGTTTTCAGTCTTTGTCTAGCCCTACATAACATTTCTCCTTATAAACAGTTCCCGGAGGAGCAGAGACACAGAATTGCTTGCAGCTGCACTGAAATGTGCAAGCTGACATGTTAGCACACATCCATTTTCTCACCATGACAGTAGTGTCTCAGGAGCTGCTGTGTTGCTCCTGGACCAAAAAAAGTCTCTTCAATGATCAGAGGAGCTGCAAGCAGAAGCTGTAAAACTGTTGTTCAAAGAGCATCATTCCGCTCTGGGACTGAATATATACATTAAATGACCTGCTCATGAATATCAATGAGCTGCTCATTAAAATTAATGAACTGTTCATTAATATTAATGACCCATATTAATGAGCAGCTCATTCTTATGTATATATTCAGTCCCAGAATGGTTATTGGTGCTTTAAACAAATACGCTTGACACTTCTGCACTGCCGCCTTATGTCTCTAGACCCTAAGTGATCTCGGAGCCCAGCAGCAACTGGGAGCTCCTGAAGTGACTCTACCCTTCAAGAAAATGATGTTCACCAACACATGCGTAAACCGCCAGCTCATACACTCTCAGTGTGGCTGCCAGCAGGTGTGCACTGTTTCTTCATTGCCTCATTGGCCTGAATCCTTCAAGGTTTTTCAGTCTCTGTCTGGTCCTACATATTGTTTTTCCTTGTAAAGAGTTGTCAGAAGAGCAGAGAAGCAGAATCTCTTCCAGCCACAATTAGAATGTGCGCGCTGACATTCTGCACATGCCTGTTGGCACACATCCATTTCCTTGCTGGGATAGCAGTGCCTCAGGAGCTGGCACATTGCTCCCAGATCCAAAAGTCACTTCATTGACATATGAGGACCATGGTACAGAAGCCACAAAATGTTCTGTCTAAAGAGCACCAATCTTGGCTCTAGGACTGAATATATACATCAAAATGAGTTGATTATGAATATTAATGAACTACTCATGAATACCAATGAAATGCTTGTTAATATGAATCTGCTGCTCATTAATATTAATTACCCCTATTCATGAGCAGCTCTATCTTATATTTATATTCAGTCCCAGAATAGTCATTGGTGCTCATTAAACAAATACTTTTGTGGTTTCTGCACAGCAGCCCTCATGTCTCCAAGTCCCAACTAAGGGATATTGGAGTGCAGCAGCAATGGAGGAGCTCCAGAGATGCCTTTATCACAGCAAGATAAAGGATGTGCACCAATACCCAAGCACGGACCACCAGCTCACACATTCTCCGTGTACCTGCAAGAGGGATTGCAGTGTTTCCTCATTGCCGCATTGGCCTGAATCCCTCTAGGTGTTTCAGACTCTGTCTGTCCCTAGGTAATGTTTCTCCTTGTAAAGAGTTGTTGGAAGAGCAAAGACGCAGAACCACTTACAGCCACACTGAGAATGTACGAGCTGACAGTCTGCGCATGCTCTTTGACACAAATCTGTTTTCTTGCTGTAATAGTAGTGTCTCAGCAGGTGCTGCATTGCTCCCAGACCCAAAAGTAATTTCATTGAAATATGAAGGCCACAGTGCAGAAGCTTCAAAACTATTTGTCTAAAGAGCACCAGTCTGTACTCTGGGACTAAATATATACATCAAAATGAGATGTTTATGAATATTAATGAGCTAGTCATGAATGGCAATGAGCTGCTCACTAATATCAATGAGCTGCTCATAAATATTAATGAGCTGCTCATTAATATCAATGTGCTTCTCATTAATATTAGTGACCCCTATTCATGACCAGCTCATTTGTATGTGTATATTCAGTCCCAAAACAGTCATTGGTGCCCTTTAAACACTTTGGTGACTCCTGCACAGCAGCCCTTATGTCTCTGCACCTAAGTGATCACAAGGTTTGGCAGCAAAGGGGGAGCTCCAGATGCCAGGGACAACAGGCTGCAATAGACATTTCAACCTGTACACAGCCCTAGTAATCCCATCCCCACACCCCATTCCCCATTGTGAATAGTTATCCCCTACATTCCCTGTTCCACCTTTCACCCTTCCCCACAGTGTTACTTTTTTATACATTTTGATATATTAATAATGGTTTTTACTGGTTTTGCTGATGTTCCTGCATTTGGTTTTGTTGTTGTTACTGTTGCTCGGATACTTTTTTCTGTTCATTATTATTAAATATTACTTCTGCTATATGTGTGTGTGTGTATGCGCGTGTTCCTCACATTACAGTTATTCAAGTCACCTGTTGTTGTGCATGGCTGACTGACTGCCCCTTCCATACCACTGCCCATTTGTGCCTGTGCACCATTTTCAGCTTGTTGTATCGCACTCTTTTTGTCGTGCTGTCCCCTGTGCCACCTCTAGGGTGTTCATCGGTGCTGCTCTATGTTGTCACTTGCACATAGCCCTAGTTCAGGTGCCATGCATGCCTCTGCTGTTTTCCTGGTCATACTGCTGATGTGCTGTGCTGTTTGCAGTCCTGTGTCCCTGTGGCATATGCCACATGTGTGACATACTGCTGCCAGCATGTGTACCAATCTGCCTCTGGATCACCCTGCCTGTGCTGTGGCTACCATGACCTTAACATGTTTGGTAGTTATTCAACTAGTTTTAGTGGCTACAGTTCCTCTAGCTCAGGGTTCTCAAATGGGTGAGGCCAGCCTCCCTGGAGGCCCTAACCTGTTCAGGGAGGCTCAAGCAAGTCTGAAAAAGTGCTGTATTTAAATTTTGAGTTTCATATATTTTGTGAGAAGATACTGAAGCAAACTGAAAGAGAATAATAGTAGGTGATCTTTATGTATTTATTTACTAATAGGTGGCAAGGGAATGTGAATGAGCCAAGGCTAATTTCAGGTGTAACCGGGGAAGGGTAGGGAGTAAATACATTTCAAAAGGTAACTGCAAAACAATCACAAAATACACAATGAATAGTGCAAACAAATATGAACAATAAGCTAATAATGAGTGGTGGTAATTGATCAGTTTGTAGACTGATGGCAGAACAGCCCAAATTCAAGGGCTGAGCAATAGCAGGAAGGAGCAAAGTAATCCCAGAGAAGTTGCTTAGGAGCAGGGAAGGAGGGGGAGAGGCAAACTATGTAGGAAGGTAATTTCATATAAAGAGGAAACAGAAAAAGTAGACTGACCCATGAAGGTACTGCAACAAGGAGTAACAATGGTTCAAAAATGAAATTAGCAAAGTAGGCTGCCCTGTGTGTGTGGGGAGGAGGGGGTTACAATAAGCTGAATAATAATATTTGTTTATCTTATTTATTTGTTATTCAGATAACACCTTTGAGCACAGGAGCTAATTTTTCAAAGGTCCCAAGACTGAATAACACAAAGAACTGAATGTGAGCCAAGTACTCAAAGGGGTTTCAATTTATTCATGGTGTACTGCGCAAAGTATAGTATGTTATTTTTCTTTGGGGAGGCCCAAGATCAGTTCAGTTTTGGGGGGAGGCTCAAAATCCTTTCCATGGATTTGGTGAAGCTCACTGTGACAAAGTCTAAGAACTATTGCTCTAGCTATAGAAACAAATCTGACATTAGAGCACTAGGGGGAGCATGACCACAGTTCTGAGTTTGAACTTGCATGCTAAGTTCTAAAAAGAAGCAAAAAGATCAGTCTCTGGGGCATCACACTCTGAAGGGATGAGATGCTTGTTATAAACCACATTGATAGAGCCCTGAGAAGAAACAACGTTACTACAGTGAGTAATGTTTTCTTCTTTGTCAGGTAAAGATTCTAAACTGAGCAGACTACACCAGGTGCGAAGGCACCAGGGTTCTGTTCAGGTGCAGTATAACTCCATTCCTCCTACTGCTGAACCCCTACCTATGCAACCCATCATTGTGCAGATGTATTGACGTTGCCTGAAATTTATACCCCTCAAATCCTTTTCCTCTTTGGACACCATGACAGCCATTCCCTCAGCCAAGCACCCTCTTCCATGCATTCTGCTGCTTTGCTCTTCACTGCCCACCCCGTACTCATTATTGTATCCCCTACCTATCTCCTTCTTTCCCCTCCTTGGAGGACCGATGCCTCTCACACTGCATCAACCTCATAGCTACGTTCTGGCTCAGTACCCCCCCTCCCATCTTGCCTCCTCCCTATCCTCCCCTGCCCCCGACTCCCTTCACAACCTTGACCATCGTACCCTGGCTGTGCCCTCCGGGGTTACCTCTGCCTACCAAGCTGTCTCTTCCCATTGCTTCCCCAAACTCTGAAACTCCCTTCCCACATCCACCAGAAATACCACATCCTTAAGTGCACTTTTCTCTCTTTGTCATAGCCTCACCTCCCCCTCCTACAGCTGCTCCCATTCCCCATCCCACCACACCCTCCCAGGTAACTTCTCTTCATTCTACACTATTCCTGCTGTCAGTGTTGTTCTGTAGTACAGCCTCTCAAAACTAGTTACTGGCTTACTACACTTACTAGTTACTTCTAATCTAGTTGCAACTCCAGGACTTTGGCCACAGTGTGTATCCCTCATTGCACCACACTTTAACTCTGGCACCTGTACCTGCCTTGTTTAGGATTGCCCCAGTTGTATGCTGTGTATAGCCACCTTGTATATTCCTCCATTTATATTGTTGGTTGTTGATCGTATATGTACATTATACCTTTTTATTGTACTGTGTATATTGTTGACCATTACAATGTATTCTTGCTGTATTCCCTACCCCTTAACCCCAGGATGCATATGGGAATGAGCAACCTGCTCAGTACGCTTTTCCTGGTAAAACTTTTAAATAAAGAAAATAAAGAAATTAAATTCTCTCAACCTATACTCAACACTGTTTTCATGAAAAGCAGAACTACTGTATATAATAGGTTTAGCTCAGAGGTAGGGATTGTTCTCATACAAAGTCCCTGTCCCCATGCTAATAAAAAAATCACTAAAGACACACCAGGCTGGAGCCTAGGCATCTTAGAAAGTCTCTCAATCAGAGGAATTTGTAAGAGAAAAGAAAAATGAACAGTGCTTTTTGGATTACTGGGTAGGGAAGAACTATGACAGTACATGTTTGGGTGTGGAGTTTCTCTTAAGACCTGTGTTTCAAAAGGTCCACTCTCCAAGGGACATTATGTTAATTTGCAAAGAAACTATAGACTGCTCTAGGCATACAAGCACCCAGACACTGTGATCCAACCACTGCTTTTCTTTATTTTAGACACCCAAACAGTTTGCCTTCCAAGATATGGCTTCTTCAGGGACTCTGCAATTTAATAAAATAAAATATAATTGGATATATTCACTTAAGTTTCATACAAACAAATTATTATGTTATAAGGTAACAGATTGAAGGACCGACTAGTGCTCACTGTATTGTTAATATATTTCTTCTTTACATTATTTACAAAAATTATAAAACAGTGCCACCATGTGCTATATTCACATTGGCGGTGATTCACTATATGGCGGATCCTACATTGGGGAACTCGTAGAGTGCCTGAGCCACTCCACACCTGCTGACAGGTATGCACTGGTGGTATTCTCAACCACCGGCTGCCTTTATGAGGTCCCACCCCCCTGGTCGCAGGTATGTGTAGGGTAGATGTTCTCGGCACACTGGACCCAGGCAGGCATCCAATCAGATCAGCATCCTGGGTCCCGTAGTGGATCCCCTGAGCCATGGTGTGGGTCCAGGGAGGTGAATGCAACACGTAGGTATCCGCTGCACCTGCTCCAGACCCGTATGCTAAGTGCACCCCCCAGCCCAGTCCCCAGTATAAATGACACCACCCCCTAGCACACCCAGTCAGCCTGGTGGGCAGATGCCAATGTAATGCAGGGGCCCCATAGCCATCTGCCCCAGCTGGTGTCTAGTCATCTGGTGGCAATGAAATGTGTGTTCTATGCATGGCTGAGTTTAAATAGTGTACCCAATTCCCTACTGCTCCGCACCTATGTGAATGAGATGGAGTGTGGGCACACACCCTTATATGCCCCAGGACCACTGGTGGTACATGGCTGTGGGATCGGGCAGAGGTTGGTGAGTGTACAGGGTTGTGCTACTGTTGTGAATGCCACCAGGGTGTCTGTAGGTCCCCACTGCATGACATTCCAGCATAGACTGGGGAACATCTACCCTATATCCCACAATGAATTGCGTTCATTGTTAGGGCAACAAAGGGCTACCAACACTAATAGGGAAACCCTTTTGCAACCAAGGGAGGAACATAAAGTGCCATCTAACTGTATGAACTTTGTAACCATGTTCAATACTAAGACAGCCGAAGTGGAGGGTATCCTATGCAAAAATTGGGGAATTCTACAGACTGAATCTCAGTTCAGACCCTTTGAGAAGTGAGCCTCGAAGGATGGTATTTTGGAGGTCACAAAATCTGAGTAATCATGTCACTAGGAGCATGCAAACTACCCCACCCCATCCTACCATATGTTTACCACCACTACCAAAGGGCACACATAGTTGTGGTAGGTGTAAATACTGCGAAGTCATTATCATTGTAGATGCCTTTATCAATCTCAGCACTGGGGAATGCATCTTGATAAAGAAATGTATCAATCTTGATACCATCATGTGGTGTATCTGGCATCCTATCACCTCTGTGGTATGTACTATTTGGGTTGCACCAAGAGGAAGCTTGGAGACTGGATGGGTGTCCACATGCTTTCCATCCAAAATAACAGCTTGTATTTTTGCAGTGGTTTTGCACTTACACAAATCTAACAACATTTATTTATTTATTGGAATCTCGGATAACACCTTTGAGCTAAAAGCTTGTTTACAAAGGTTCCATGTCATAAGGCAATAGACAAGGTATGTAAACATTATTAAACAGATAGGGGTATATACAGCAGGTAAGTACATTATGGTACATACAGATGCAGATTCAAGCAAGTGCAGTTAAAATACAGCAGGTAGGAGTGGTCAACTTTATTGCAACAGTACTAAGAGCATACCTAAGGTAGACAAGCAATTTATAGTGGTAGCTGAGCTTTAGAGCATGCAGGCAGAGTTATAGAGGGTCAGAAGTGGTGGTGACCAAAGGAGGGGGAGAACAGAATAGATGAGAGCAGGGGGAGGGGTGGGCAGAGACAAGGGGTGACAGAATTAATGGATTGAGTATTCAGAGGGGTGGATTGGATAGGAATCTGCCCAGGGTTACTGCATGTAGGTGATAGGGCAGGGATGGGTGATGGGGAGGAGATAAGGAAAGGGTTTTAAAGTGTGGGGTAAGGTGGAAACTGGGAGGAGGGGGTAAAATTAGGAGGGGATTAGTATTTGTGAAGAAAAGCAGGAAGGCAGGGGATAAAGAGGGACATGGGGTAAGTGCTTAGTGGGGTCACACCAGGCAGGGAGGAAGTGAGGGGGGAATGGGTGCTATGCAGGACAGATAAGCTACAAATAATGGTAGGATTATGCACAGGTGACACAGTCGCAATTACTAAGAGTGGCCAGGTACTGTAGCTGCTTGGCCTTAAATGGGCGCTATTTTGTTTCCTCAATCAGCTCAGAGTTAAGTGAATTTAGCCAGCAGGGGGCCCTTTATTCAAAGGACCGTTGCCCTAGTGAGATCCGGCGGAATGGGATAATGAAGGCAGCTCTACTCGACCCCCTAGTTAGTCTGGAGGAAGTGGAGTTTCTTAGCAGTTGCCTCACTCCAGGAGGAGCAAGACCGAGGGTGGATTTTTTCGCTAATAGACAGACTTGGTACTGAATTCTGCTGTTCAGGTTTAACCAACCAGTGCTTGAGTATAGTTAACAAGTGTGAGTTAAATGGTCCACACCCAGGACTAGTCTGCAGGCTTTGTTTAGGACAATCTTGATTGCCCAAGTGTTGTATCGGTACCGGCTCCGTAGACTACCAGTCCATAATCTGTGATAGAGAGCATGGAGCTATTAACTGCAAGCTTGATGGCACTTTTGGTGTGGCACTGCCTATGCCAGTAGAGCTGACCTAGTCTGGCACTAGCTGCCTTGGCAACATGGTCTATGTGCTGGCTGTAGTCGAGAGAACTGTCAAGGTAGACACCAAGGTACTTAAAGGTGGTGACCATTTCGAGTGTATCAAACTTGTTATTGTAGATATTGAGGTGACGGGACTTATGACAGTTTTGATGGGAGGCAAACAACATTATTTTAGTCTTAGTGTAGTTCAGCTGAGAGGGCAGGTCTCATTTTAGTTGTTCCTCCCTCTCAGTACATGTATCTCTCTGTGTTCTTTTTCTTCAGTCCTGTGCATAACAGTTCTAATTCTAAAAAAAGATGTTAAGCCAAATTAATTATTCATGAGGCCAACAAACAGGTCCATAGGTTCTACAGACAAAAATAGGCTTGCACCCATCTAGTTTATCCATCACGTTCATCCGAAAACAGCAGAGAAACCACCGCTAGTAGATACTTGTCCAATTTCAACTTAAACGTATTTAAATTATCACTCTTTCATAACTTTTTGGCAAGTTGTTCCAACTACTCACAACTCTTTCACAGAACCATCCTCTTCATCTTTCTGTTTTATGCTGATTATCTTTAGGTTGTCTGCTGTGACCTTGTGTCACTTTTTCCCCTGTTACTGAGTTCTAGGTGCACGCACTTCTTTGTATCTGGACTAGGTAAAACCTTGTACACTGTGACCAAATGTTCTGCTTGGCTGCTGTACCGAGCGTTAATTCATTAGACATGCCCGGTATAGCAGCATGGAGCATAGATATATGTGTGTGTGTGTGTGTGTGTGTGTGTCTATAGACTTTTATTTTTTAAAGCCACTTCTGCCAGAACATGATTAGACTTACAATCACAATAATGCCCTTACAACCACACATTTTCTAGAAATTAATGTCCTTGCTGGAGGTTATGGCACTCATCTGCAACTTGGGCCGTTAACACCTCCCCCTCCCGACAGGTGTTAATCCCCACAAAATGCCTGGCTGTTTGGGCATTTATTGCTTAATCAGAACCCTAGTGTTCTTTGAAAAGTTCAAGAGCAGAAACAGAACCCAGAACCTCAGAGGGTTCTGACACCCTACTCCTAACTTGAAGAAGTGGTGTACTGCCTAAAACTAATATTAGTTTTTAAAAGCAGTCAACCATTACCTTTTATATCTGAGGTCCTTTTCCTTTTCCCTTTGTTTGATTAGAAGATTGTTTACCTTATGTTAGTAAGTGTGATGTGTGGGACAGGGCTCTGCCTGGCAGAGGACATATCTAGTCACCTGTAATGTCACTATTAGTGAGATCACAATGCTGATGACCTAGTGGTGGGGAC
Source organism: Neoceratodus forsteri (assembly GCA_016271365.2). Classification (NCBI taxonomy): domain Eukaryota; kingdom Metazoa; phylum Chordata; order Ceratodontiformes; family Ceratodontidae; genus Neoceratodus; species Neoceratodus forsteri. Next base: position 3,328,509 of record JADMNL010000025.1, on the reverse strand, counting down.
AGAGATGGGTATGTAGGCTAAGAGGTGTTCCACATGTCCAGCACAATATATCACATAGAAGACTTTCTAATGAGCAAAAGGAAAAAGGAAAATGCTTCAGAAATAAAAGGTTGCAACTGACTATTTCTATATATTAATATGTTCCCCAGAGCCACTCATTGTGGGATAAGAGTGATTTCATGTGCATTCTGCTCAAGAGAGATCAGCAAAGTGAAGCAAAGCTCTGCTGTTCTGGCTTGAGTAGAACGTAAGTGAAACCACTCTTATCCCGCAATGCGTGGTGATGGGGGACATATTAATATGTTATAAATCAAACATGCTCAATGTTATTTTTTCAAATTGTCCCAGAATGTGTCCATTTCCAGGGCATCTTCATGTGAGACCCCACACCTCCCACCCCCCACCCTGAACCCTGTCTGATCCATAACAGTTAAGGAACATCACTGTCATTCCTGAACTGTTCAGTCGGTGGCTGGCCATGGTTGTGAGCGGAGGACTGTGCCAGTCACCAGCACAGGTGGTGCAGGGGTGGGGTGCAGGAAGGGGGTCCTGCTTACTGGGTTGGGGGCAACTAGACTATGGAAATTTTTGCAATGGGGATTATGTATTGGACAGGGTTCATGGTGGAGGGATCCCTACAGTATGGAAAATTCTGCTATGAATTACAATTATATCTCAAACTGGAGAAGGGGTGGGGAGTCCCTACATTATGGAAAAGAATTACTCTGGATTTTAATTATATTTCAAACTGGGGTAGGAGTTGGGATGGTCCCTGCAGTATGGGAAATTCTGCTATTAACTGACATATTTCAAACTGGAGTAGGGGTGGGGAGGGCCCCTCATTCTACGGAATAAATATACTTTGAATTGCACCTATTTTGAACTGGGGAAGGGTGGGGGTTCCTAGATTATGGAAAAGATTTACACCAGATTTTACTTATGTTTTGAACTGGGGAAGGGGGGTCCCTACATTAAAGACCTTAGTGTGGCCATTACAATGGTTCTATGGGGAATTGGGCTGGGAGGGGGACAGGCTGGCTCAGTGCAACTTGTCAGGAGCAGCCATGTTAGAACATGCAAATGGGGCCAAAATGGGCATGCAAATGGCCCCTTTGTACCTTGCATGCCTGATGACCCCATTTGCATATTCGGGCTGAATATCAGGACTTTGGGACCAGCGCATCTGGGGATGTGCTGAGCATCCCCATTCCCAGTATTCGGCCCATCCACCAGGAATGAGTTGTCGACTGCTGCCATTTGCACTGACCGCACCAATGGCTATATTCATAAGGATGTACAATCTTTTGGGATCACGCATCTTGTTTGAATATATCTGTTTTTTGCACTGGCCCATTTATTTGGGCAGTGCATCTAGATGCTGTCACGTATCCCAGGACTTTTGAAAATCCTGGCCAGAATTTATCAGCAGAAAAGGACCACTTTGCCCAGATGGTCCTTGCCTAGTCTGTCTCCACAGACTCAAGAAGCCTCGGATAACCTTCCCTCCTCCTGCCTATTTACTAATATTCCTTATGTCTATCCCACATATGCTTGAAGCCCCCTACTGTTTTTGCTTCCACCACTTCTGCTGACAATCTGTTGCAGGTGGCTACAACTTTCAGTAAGTAGTACTTCCTCACATCCCTCTTAAACGTCTCTTCCCTCCAGCTTCATCATATGCCTTCTGGTTCTGGTGCTCTTTCTCATTTGAAAGAGACTCTCTTCCTACACCCTGTTTACCCTTGTGATGTACTTTTAGGTCTCTATCATGTTCCTGCTTGCTCTCATTTCTTTCAGGGTGTATATGCTGAGATCCCTCAGTCTCTCCTTGTAGGACCTTTAGTGCAACCCCTGCACTGTTTCAGTTGCCCTCCTCTGGACTACCACCACCTTATGTTCATTCTGAGCTGTGGCCACCAGAACCACACAGTACTTCAGATGGGCTATAAACAGCGAGTGATACAGTGACAACACCACCTCCCTCCTCCTGCTGGAGATAACCCTTACAGTTCTATGCATCGCAGCTTACCACTGGCCCTACCCATTGCTTTCTCATACTGCCCTGCAATTTTGAGGTAGCTATGATAACCTCAAGGTCCCTTTGCTGCTTAGTGACCATTAGTACCTCCTCCCATCCTGGGTTCCTATGCCCTTGGTGCATTACTTTGCAATTTTTGGCATTGAATCCCACCTGCCATGGCTCTTGGCCACTCCCTAAGTTTCCCAAGATCCCTATGCAATTTTTCCACCACCTTCTGAATGTCATCCCTATTGTAGATTTTGGTGTCATCTGAAACAGGCTTACCTTCTGTTCCAGTACTCTGCAATGTCACTTATGAAGACATTAAAAGGATCAGTCCCAGTACTGGGCCCGTCAGCATTCTGCTGGTCTTTTTCCCATCATTAGAGTGAATTCTGTTAACCACTGCCACTACCTTCTGTCTCCTATCTGTTAACCAGTATCTAACCCAATTCATTACTTTGGATAGCATCTCTAGGCTGCTCAGTTTCTTTATCAGTCTTCTGTGTGGCACAATGTCGAAGGCTTTGCTAAAGTCCAGATATGCCACATCCACTGCCCTCCCCTGATCTATTTCCCTGGTTATTCAGTTCAAGAAATTAATCAGATTCTTATGGCATGATTTTGTTTTACCTGCTACACCTCCCTGTCTTCCTTCCTCTATGTTTTCTTATTTCTCTTATACCTTCTAAATACCACCCTTTTTTCCTTCACCACTGTGGCCACTTCCCTAGAGAACCATAACAGTCTTTTTTCCCCTTCTGCTTTTACTCATCTCTTTCACACAAAGGCTGGTTGTTTTAATTATGCCCTCCCTTATTTTTCTCCACTGTACTTCTACCACTTCCTGGCAGTCCCCCATGAGGGTGTCTCCCATTTCTTTAAAATCCACCTTCCTAAAGTCCAGTACCCTCAAGCCTCATGTGGTTTGCCTCTGTTCTCATCTTAATGTGGTGATCTCTGATACCTAGAGGACTGCCCACTGTGACATCTGCAATGCTACCCCTGTTTGTAAACACTAAGTCCAGCACTACACTGGTGGGTTCATTGGCTAGCTGCTTGAGAAAATCCCCTGGTAGGGAATCATGGATGGCCCTGCTCCTTTCTGAAGCTGCAGTTGGAAGGCTCCAATCCCCATCTGGCAGACTGAAGTCACCAACTAGCAGCCCCTCCTCTTTACTTGACATCTTGATGATGGCTTCCCCAAGTGCCTTCTCCAACCCCTCTCCCTGTGTTGGAGGTCTGTATACCACCCCTGTACAGATAGTGGCCCCAGCACCTGTCTCCAGGATGACCCACAAAACCTCCAACCCTTCCTTTTTCTCCAGATGCCCCTACACTTCCATGGCCTTGATTCCTTTCCTTCCTTATATATAGTACAACCACTCCTGTCCTTCTCCCCTCTTCCCCGTCTGTCCTGAACACAGAGTAGCCTGGTATGGCCATGTTCCAGTCATGGCTGTCACTGTACCACAACTCCATTATGGCCATCAAATCCAGGGTAGCCCTGTCATGATGGCCTCCAGGTCCAAAATTATATTTTCCAGACTCCTTGTGTTGACGCACATGGCTCTCCTTACCTTACTCCTTCCCTGCCTGCTTCCCCCACTCCTACCTGTATTGTTCCCTCATGGTCTTCCTGATCCCAAATACATTAGACACTTATTAGACAGGCTACCAAGATGTGGTATAAACATTGAAAAGGAAACCTTAGAACTGAAAATGTCATATTCTTTGAGGATATTTCTTTCATCTGGCCAATCCTATAGAACTCATAGCCACCAGGTACTAGGACTACACAGAAACTTTTGCAAGCAGTCTGCTAGGAGCCGCCCATGATGATGTCAGATGCCAGTGTATTCATAAATGTGTGCGGCCCCTCCTCTCATGAGTTCTTTTCCCACCATCGATCAGACTTGGGCCGCTATAAGAAATGCTGCTGTAATAGCCGCTATTTTTATTTTCTCTTACAAAAAGTAATCACTTTTACAGTGATTTTTGATTACCTGTATGCTGTTGAAAGAACCATCAAAACTATTTTGGTATTGCAAGTGTGGAGACAAAATCTACACTGAAGACTCCCATGACATGTGTCTGCTGGCTAGGTCCAGACCACAACGTGAAAGCCTGCAAAATCTACCAGGGTTTCAATTGTGCACTGAAAATGTATTCTCTAGTGAAATGTAAGAACTTAAACATTATGTTTATGAATGGGTATGCTGACGTTCAGAGTTGCTTTTTAATGCTGATTTTCCTCTGAATTCTCTGCGTGCTTTCTTCCTGTTCATCTTCCTGGGTATGAGTGCTCACTGAAACCCCACCCTCCTCACCAGAGTTTCCTTCCAAGTTTATGGGGGAACTGCTATCTAGCTAGCCATCAGGCAACTAATCTAGAGGGGGGACCTTAAACAAACATCACACCTGTCTACTGCATATTGGCCAGTTAGGTTTCTCAGCTATGAGCCATAGGTACTGCTCTCTCGGAGATCTGCTCAACTTGTCTCACTGTCAGGACTTGGATAATTCTGCCTGCCTGTCTGTCTGTCCTAAACTACACTATATCTAAGCTTCTCATGCTTTATTAACCCTGCCAGAATGAAACCAATAGGCCAGTCTTGCTATTGCACCTGCTAGTAATCAGCCTCCTCCCCTATTTGAAGGTGGGAGTTATTAACTAGTAAGCAACATCCTATATGATGTAGGGAAAATAGAGCAACAAGGCTGCTTTTACTGGAATCATATTTGATAGAATGATTAAAAAATGCTATTATGACTGCATGCATTTGACATGTTTCTGTCAGAACTCAGGCTCGTTTCAAGATGCTCTGTGCCTTAGGCCTCCTATCATTAAGCAGCATAGGCATTTGCTTTTTGAAGTCAGCCTGTTACACACAGCTAGGATCACAGCAATTTTGTTGAACCGTGTCCTTATCCATTATTTTTATGATGTTTTGTTTACTCAGGTCATAAAAACAACCAAATTTATAAAATGAAAAACTGGCAGATTGCAAGAAATGTTAACAGAATGCAAAGGAACTATAATACAAACTGTGGATGGAAAAAATAAATTGCCCTCTTCTAGACATCCATGCTGCTCATTAGAAAGTCGAACAAATGTGTTTCCCAGCTGAGCCACCTAAATGCAGCTAATGAGCTGAGATGAGGGAGTTTTACATGCCATTTTCTAGAGGTAAACTGTCTTTGTTCATTATAACGAAATATAATGAGGATGGAGGAAGTCAGCTGAGTTAAAGTGCTCATACGATCATTCTTTTGTCAAATACCTCTTTAAAAATAGGTGTTGAGGAAAGGGCATAATTTAACTTGACGGCAGAAAAAGAGTCCAGGATCAAGTGAAAGTTGGCTGTCTCTAGAGCATGCATGTCCCTTTTCTGCTTCAATTATCTCAGGATGTGTCTACCTACCTTAGAGAGAGATTTGTTTCTTACAAAGTATTTTGTTTCTTAGTTTTCTAGTCCCCATTTTGTTCTTATGATCCCGTTCCTTCTTCCTAGATGCGTGTCTGTATAGCCTTATGTTTGTGACTAACAAAATCTTGGGACAATTTAAAAAGGAACCAACCAGCTCTATGGCGCCATGTGGTAAGGTACCTGCTCTGCACACTGGTGATCCAGGTTTGTCTCCCAAGCTCAGGACATCAAGAGGTCAGCAGGGATGGCATCAGAGCATTCACACAGATGCTGCCTTCTAGGGGGAAGTTTGAGCATTGTCTGCTCTTAGAGCAGTGACTCCTAGTGGTTGGCTTATGGCAGAGCAGCATGCTCCTGCCCTAAGCAGCATGGGCACACCCCTTGAGGAAGGTGGATGGGGCCACAAAAAAAGCAAAACTTGGCTGACTAGGTAGCTGCAGCTGATGGCCTCCATGCACCAGAGCCCCCATGCCACCAGACCTCTTCATGACGGTGTGTAACCTCCCCAGTCCTGGTCTCAAGTATTCTAAGGCACTCCTCCAACTCCACCATTGGCTGCAGATGGGATGGGAACCCTTGGGAAAAGACAGACCTGAAATCCAGAAAATAGGGGCAACCCTGGGGGTTAGGAGGCTTCTATCGGTGCAAGCAGTGAGTCCAGTGGGCAAAGGTACAGGTCATTCAGAAGACTGGAAGGAATGAAGCACCGGGGGCCATGGAATGGACATAAAAACATAATTAAAAAAAAGGGAACCGGCTGGGACATCGTAACACAAATTGTTTTCCCCTAGTTGCTGTCTAAATCTGTCACACTGCCAACATACACAAAATGCTATTCTGTTGCCTGGTTTAAAAAAAATTGCCATTTTGGATTTGTTTTAATTAGTTTTTATCCCCTTCAGCTATATTGTGCCTTCAGGCTACTCAATCTGCTGGCCTACCCCTCCTACACTAACCCTACCACTGCTGCAGTCCTCCCCACACTGTTTTTCCATCCATGGCACGGGGAGGGACATCTTCCTTAAGGCCCAAATCCAATTTTAGGCAGTGGAGCTTTGTGGCATGGATCCTGGATGTATGAGCAACCATCATTCTCAGTGGGGCCTGGGATTTTGCAGCTCATCCTACAATTTCTCACCAAGTCCTTGGCTCCTCCCCTTGGCATGGGTGTAGCAAAGTGTTGGCCTCGTGTACACACAGCATAACCCTGCAGGAGGAGCAAGCTCTTTGGCTCGACCTCTGGGGTCACTGTGGTGCCAGAGCCTGCCACCAGCCTTCCCTGACTGAGGCACACTGCTGAACAGTAGCTGGCCCTGTCTGGTCTGCCTCCTTATGTGAGCAACTGGAGTCCATGCCTCAACCTAGGTTGTCTGTATGGCAATGCAACATGCTGCCCCATGGCCATCGATGCAGCCTGATCTGTGGATTTTTTAAATATTCAAAACAATCAATTCACTTTGCTATTTTGCTCTCAACTGCCCATCTCAAATGCATCACTGTAAGATGAATGAACAGCTCAGTTAGCCGTCCTTGGTCAGTAGATGCTCCCGCCAACACACTGCACTTCTTGGAACCTAATACCAATATGGAAAACTCCTTGACTACTATATCTGAAAGGACTTGTCATCTCATCCTCTATTATATTTATTTACTTATGTAATACAACCCCTTCTATGTCCTGCCTCTACCACCATGCCCAGTGAAGAGGATGAAGGTGAGCAATAAACGCAGGAGGGATTTCTGTATCTAGGGTTGAAATGATAGTTTGTCTTGCCAGGAGCCACCTTCTGTGTAATTTACAGTTCCCAAACTTGACTTTTCCCCACACCCATTCAGGCATGGCCCACTGGGGCACCATCTATAAAAGTCTTTGCATCACCATGGAGGAATTACTAAGACCACGCTACCTGTGGCCTTTCGGGGGAGACCGCTTACCTCTGGGTTATTATTTCTTTGTCACGCTCACAGTGTGTCCCTTTCTGCTGGTGGACTTTGTGAGCTGATCATGCACCCACTGCAAGACCTTACATCACGTTCCTCTTCCCTTGGCTTTGGGGACAAATGGAACCACCCTTGGATGGTCAAAAAATAGATTGTTGTGTTGCAGCAAAGTGCACACTTTGATTCTTGGCAAGGCAACTTAGAATAGTACAATTCATTTAACTTTAAATCATAAACTCCACTTACTGTTTGCATTAGCTTTTTTTATTACTTACTATACTTTTCCTCTCTCTCTCCCAACCAGCCCACATTGATCTGATGCACCGCCCAGCACATCATCCGCAATCCCTGGAACGTACCTATGCCCCTTGTTCCCCTATGGATGATCCTCCATGGGAAGGACTGCCAGAGGCTACCCACTTATCTCTGGACAGAGGTTAAGGCTTGGTGTGGATTGAGAGCCCTGTCAGCAGTGCAGGACTAGTGGCAGGTGGCAGACAACGTTCTGCATGATGGGGTCTTTTCCTACTTTTTTTATCCTCACTGAATGTCATGAAGGTGGTGCATCTGATGTAGGATGCATCAGAGTGATGACATCCCCCCCTCCCTTACCACTGACACCAACCTGTACCACCACCTGTGGTCACCCAGGTGTCAGTACTGTGGTGTAGACCAGGAACCCCTCCTCCCCCCAGGAGGTGAGCAGCTGCTGGGACTCTCAGCCATCCTCCCTCTGCCAGCCTTCTGAGGACCTAGGCTTGATCCTGAACCCGGATCGCCAGTGTAGCAAACAATTGCGTTACTGCTGCACCAGTGGACTGGCATACTGTTTGAATTAGCTTTTGCAACTGCAGCATAAATTCTATACCCTTTTAGCAGTAACGCTGGACACGAGGCATGACATTTCATGCATAACGTTGCATTTCAAACTCCAACAATTTATTGATACAGTAAGTGCACAATGCTAGTTGGTGACAGGAGATTATGCAATCAGTGCAACAACTAATGCCCCATCTAGGGCCAAGTCACATGTCAGGATTAACAGTTTGACAATAATTGGGTCAACTGTAGATTAGCATTACTGTACGCTAGCCCCAACTAGCCAGTTGTGGGTTTGAAACTCAGCAGCAGTATCATATTTAACATAGCTACAGTTGCTGTAGTGACAGAAATGGCAAATCAACATGATCCCTTCACAGCCAAGAGCGGGAAAAGAGGACCTGGGGAGTACCCATCCCTGTTAGGCACAACGTAGCTCAGTGTCTCTGGCAAAGGTTCAATTAATGGAGGGGTGTACTCTCCCAAAGTAAACACTGTATCCAGCTTGATCAGTAACTAATTTGCAGTGGACACCTTTACCAGATGCTGCCTCTTGTCCCTTCAGGTTAGGAGTTCAGCACCAAAGTGGTCACAGCAACAGAGGCTTATGGGGCTCATCGTTTCCATCTTTTTGCCCGAAGGTTCAGATCACTGGCATCACCGAATCTTCCATGAACACACACAGCTTACTTCACAAGTTCATTCAGGCCACGGGCCTCTGCCAGAACAGGTTCTTCTACATTGTCTTTACTTTGCTGGAGTACCTGGACAAATGGTGCCAGAACAATTTGTTTTGAAGTTATGTAACAGGAGACAGTTATTAGTCATCCAGTGATAGGTTACATCAAAGACAGATTGTAGTGAAGTATTGCGGTCATGATAGATTTAGATTTGGAATCTTGGTATCAACGACTGTGTCATCAGCATAAAGACGTGTGCAAACATTCAGGTGATTGGCTGAAATTAAGTCATTGATAAAGATACAGTGTAGAAAAGGGCCCAAAATGGAACATTGTAGAACACATATATTAAGAAGACAGGGCAAAGAAGTTTCTCCATTCACTTTGGTGACTTGGAATGGTTGTGAAGGCAATTTTCAGCCCAAAAGCAGTGGGATAGTTAGATTTCCTTTGAGTGAACTGATGATGGATCCAAGCTGGCCAACACCATCCTGTGACTGAGTTAGGAGCTCCCATGATGTTAGTTTAATCTGCCAATTGCAGTGCCTAAAAACCTCTTTTTTTTATTTTGGCTGATTAGTACAAACATTCTGTCAGCTACTGTGTTACTAATTCTCATTTTAGCAATGTTGAAGAAGATGGAGTGCTAGAGGCATTGCAGAATTGCTGCAGCTGGGGAGAGGCAGACCCTAGCGAGGCAATCTACCTGATCTAACATTCAACAGCAGGTCAACACTTCCAAAATGTTGACAATAGCCAGTACAACATTTAGTTCAACTGAGAAAAATGACAGCACAATCGCTAATGCCCGGCTAGGCACCACTGGTCAATCTGGAAGTACTAGAGGTAAAAGCAATTCTGTACACTTACCTTTGCTTTCTGCAACTTGTCAGCCCAGCATGCATGCATGCATGTCAACAAGTCTCAGAACAGATTGTTGTACAAATCCCTGCTGCAGCCTCTCTGATACTGGGAAATGGCCAGATCCCCCTTCCAAAAAAATATGTGTCGTGCTAGCTCCAGTTTTCGCATTGGCTCCTAAGCTATACCAGCAGATCCCTCAGGTGCAAATCCCAAGGTACTGATAGATGCTGTTCAAACTTGTCAGATATTCAAATGGCCATGACACAGCCTGAGAATCAATCTCTGAACCACCCAACCCCAGAGCATATTCCCAATCAGCTGCAAGTTGTAATTCCCCTGTCATCATGCATTATGGGTGAATCTGACATCAATGCTGCAACACAGCTGATGAGTCAGTCAAGAGCTGAGCAGCTTCAAACTCTAATGAGCATTAGAATCTCTCTCTCTGGTTACAATACCATAGCATACTAGAGGGGCTATAACAGAGTATCTGCCACAAGAATCTGTCTTTCTAATGAAGGTAAACACTGCTGGAACAATAGATGACAGGGCCGTAGAGACAAACACCACTCCAAAGTCAGGTAGTGCAGAAGGCAACTTAGCAGGGCTCTCAATATCCGTGATAGTAGGATTACTTATGATGATCTCCCCTATCCCAGCTACACCTTATTTAAGCAGTGCCACATCTCTGAAAGGGGTAGAAAAAGCTGTTACCATGACACACCCTGGTCTCCATACATAGCCTATCTCATCAGAATCACACATGCAGAGAAATGAACACAAACTTTGCAATATGCCTCTCCCTGCAAGGCTGGCCCTTACTGCCCTTCCTATTATTTTTGGAGTTTAACTTCCAAAAAGATGAGAAAGGAGATGCCTTCTAATACTACAATCCCCCTTATGAATCATTAAACACCATTTCACTCATCAGTCAGTCTAAGGAAACTAGTGAAACCAGTGAAAATGATTACAATACTAAACAAGCATTTGTCAATGCCAAATGTTGGCTGCCTGTTAAACAATTTGTTTTTTTGCAATTCTGACCCCAAACTTTGAAGATACTTGCTTTAGGATTTGCCCTTATAGATATGACATGTGCCATTTATAGTATATTGTACAAAATGTCATTTCACACCAGAGATGCAAAAACACATCTTGTTCGGGTTTTTAAAAATGACAAATGTCACATTTATGAGGTATTGTGGAAAAATGGCTATGTTGAAAGGTTGGAGTCAAAATATTGAAAATTAGTGCAGTTATGAGTGAACGTAGAAATAGTGTAACGTTGAGTCTTAACCTAGGCATTTTACCATATTTGTACACCATATTTTTAGCATAGCCTTCTTACTACCCCACCTAACGAACACGGTAGGTGAAAATTTTCAAATCCCCAGCAAAACATCATTCCATGCCACAGGTACGAAAATACAATTTGGCCAGGATTTAAAAAATGACAGTTGTCACATTCATGAGGTGCTGTGAAGAAATGGCTATGCTGAAAATTTGGGATCAAAATATTGAAAATTACCAAAGTTATAAGGCTGCATTGGTAAATTTCAATGTGGGCTCATAATTTTGTTGTTTTTTAATGTTTTTGCCCCAGATTTTCAACATAGCCTTCTTATGACCCCCATGTCATGAACAAGTGCAGAGAAAATGTTCAGCTCCTGCCTGAAAGGGGATTTCTCACAGCAACTGCAAAACCACCTTTTGGGACATGAAAATACATTTTGGCCAGGTGGATTTGAAAAATGACAGCAGTCACATTCATGAGATGCTGTAAAGAAATGGCTATGTTGAAAATTTGGGGAAAAAACATTGAAAATTACCAGTTACCACAGTTATGAACCAGTGTTTGCAAATGTTAACATAGGCTCATAACTTTGTTGTTTTGTAATATTTTTACACCAGGGCCCGGATAGTCAGACTGCGCCAGGCTGTGGCTCAAGCCTGGGCGCAGCACAACATGGCTGCGCAGGAGCGTTGACTGGGTGATATTCAACGGAGCTGCGCCATGGCACAGCATCATTGAATATCGCACCCTGGCCACCCACAGTGCACATGGCGCAGTGGCACTGTGCCAGCGCAAGTGGCCAGAGGGAGCAGGGGATGCACTAGTGCAAGTTCCCTCACTATCGCATAACAGCAATATTCAAAAGTGCACATGCAAATGGGGCCATATGTATGCAAAGGTGCAAATGGGTCCATTGCATGTCATTACTCTTCATTGCATGCAGGTGCACTGATCCCTGGTGACTTAGCGCCTGGCGCCTGCTAGGCAGCAGCTGTCAGGACCGATGCCTTGCCCCCTGCACAGCCGCTATCGCCGCTCTGCCCGATCACGGCATACCAAGAGTTAAATAATGTCCCATATCCCTGGTGGTCCAGTGGACCGCTACACGCCCGATCGCGGGCATTTGTATAAAAAACATCAAGTCCAATATCCCTGGTGGTCTAGTGGACTGCTCACAGCCCGATTCACATATCTGGACTGTGTAGTACAGTATGGGCTACACGCCCATTGGCTCACGATGTGGACCAATGGGCATATAGCCCTACCTACGGTGTCAGTCGGGGGGCGGTGGGGCAGCAGGCAGGCGGGGTGCTGCAGCCCGCCACTGACCGGGGAAGGCGGGGAGGTGGGGCTCAGTGGGCGGGTGGGGAGGGTACCGCTGGACCACCAGGGATATAGGACTTTACTTTTTTATACTTAAGCCAGCGATCAGGCTGCGAGCGGTCCTCTGGACCACCAGGGATATTGGACTTGATGTTTTTTATACAGATGCCCGCAATTGGGCTGACAGCAGTCCACTGGACCACCAGGGAGACAGGACGTTATTAATTTACACAGATGCCCATGATCAGGCATGGGGGCGCCACCACGGAGGTGCAGCCGGAGCTCTGGTGGCCAACCACAGGAGCAGCTGCGTGTTGCACCCTGCAATACGGCAGCTCACCTGTGGGTGGCCAGCCATTGTTCCTTTTTTTTTTGGCTCACCTGTGTGCAGCGCAAGTAGGGGTTGTGCATGCATGGACTCAGCACATCCCAGGCTGAATATCGGGATGTGTGGAGTATGCATGGGCACGCCCCCCCCCCTTACCTGCACTGCATACATTACTGATGCGCTCCGGCACATTGGGATTTGTGCCAGGCACATTCCCCGTTTGAATATCGCACCAGGGCGCATCAGTGGGTTGTGCATGGTGCAACACTGTTGCGCCATGCACAACACTTTTGAATATCTGGGCCTAGATTTTCAACACAGCCTTGTTATGACCTTTCCACTGGAAGAAGGGCAGAGAAAATGTTTAACTACTGGCCTAAAGGTGATTTCATGCAGGGACTGTGAAATCACCTTTTGGGATTTAAAAAAAACATATTGGCCAAGATTTGAAAAATAACAGCTGTCACATTCATGAGGTCCTGTAAAGATATGGCTATGTTGTAAATTTGGGGTAAAAATATTGAAAATTACCCAAGTTACGAGCCTGGGTTCGCAAAATGCAACACAGGCTCATAACTTTGTTGTTATTTAATATTTTTACACTAAATTTTCAACATAGCCTTCTTAAGACCCCACTTCATGAACAAAGGCAGAGAAAATTTTCAACTCCTGCCTGAAAGGTGATTTCATGCAGGGACCTCGAAAGCACCTTTTGGGATAGATTTGCCTGATGTCAGTGCAATTGTTTATGAGGCGAGGTCCCAAAAAAGGTATGTTGAAAATGTGGCCCATAAATATGCAAAAATGCCCACGTTATACCACTAAGTTCAAAACACCACTGAAATATAGTACATTGAACTGCATTCCTGTTTCTTCAGTTCACGGCCTGGCTTTGAAGAGTAAAGACACATCTAGAGTCCAGACAGGATTACCACATTGGACCCCGATGGGTAGGTAAGGGCTTGTGGATGTGAGGTGGTGGGTGCTGAGTAGAAAGGCTGAGTGGGGGGACAAGAACAGACACAAAAGACATCAATGGACAGTTTTCTTTTTATGAAGTCACTCTTATGTTTCTGGGGTGGGGTGTGGTGGGTGCTGAGAGGGAGGGTCGGGTGGGGGGGGATATTAAAAAAACAAACAAAAAAAACACCATGGAGTCATGATCATGACACTGGGGGATTGGGTACCCCTAGTGTCACTCTTACGTTTCTGGGGTGGGGGAGTGGGTGCAGAGAGAGAGGGTCAGGTGGGAGGATATCTTAAGTTAAAAAAAACTATAGCCATGCTGGAACACAGCATACTCTGCTGTGTCCAAGATGGCGCTGCACTGTACTGTGCATGTACTAGTAGTCATACAGTTTGGTGGCCATCTTGGACACAGAAGAGTGTGCCATGTTTCACCATGATCGCTGCAACAGTAAAATAGTGCAGTGCGACTTCTGATGGAGACAACAAGCAGAGTGCTTCACAGATGCGGAGGCAACTGTGGTGCAACTCCAACTTGTTCAGTCGGAAGGAATGCACTGAGTCCTCTTCTCAGAGCAAAAGGTCTGCAGGGCTACACCCACTACTGCCCTAAAAGGGGATAGTTTGGAACTGGGAAACTGGAGACCAATTTCCCTTCTAAATACAGATACTAAGATCTTAGCAAAGATTCTGAGTCATGGGTGAAGTAAAATAGCAAGCAAAGTAATAGCTCAAAATCAGATATGGGCTAGCTATAAGGGAAAATTTAATGCAAGCTTGGGAAAGTTTTGCTAGAAATAACTTCTACAAGTTACTACATGATTTATTTTAATATCGTTTGATCAAGAGAAGGCCTTTGACCATGTCTCACATGAGTACTTCTTTCAGACAATGTTTTTCATGGAATAGCTGATGCTTTCATAAACTGGATACGATTACTTTACAAGAATGCTCATTTTCATCCCCTGGGCAATGATGCAGTAGGCACCAGACTTGAAATAGCTAGAGGAGTTATACAAGGATGAAATACTATATATGGCAGGCAAGATGTCAGTGGGTGTTATATAAAAAATATTGGGGACACAATTAGTTATTTGCCTGTATTAGAATCAAGTGATGAATATTAACAGTCTAGATCAACAGAGGTTAACAAAAAAGCAAATGGAGTCTTTATGGAAACACTATAATGGTGGGTGGGATGACAGAAATGTACTCCTTTTCTTTACAGTTTGTAAACTGGTTGTTTTCTTTTCCTGCACATCTTTGAAGTATTACTAATTAAGTTTCTTTAGTGTATTTGTATCTTATAAAATTTGGTCCTATGTGATGCATAATTTTCTTTCCATAAAAACTTCCCCTACTCTCTTCTGTCTCACGATATGACAAGTCATCTACTCCCTGAAGACATTTTGAGAATGGCATGTCACTCTATGATGCTACATAGAAAAAAAGAGTTTTAGACAGTTTCTAGGTCTTTGTTTCATAAAACTTTGAACAATTGTAACTGGCTTGCAAATTGGTTCCTCTCAGCTGTCAGCCCTGGTGAACAATGAACTATACAGTACTTGAAATGTGGCATCCTTTGCTCTTCCCAAATTTGGGATACACTTGAGTCATCTTTAAATCCTTTTGTTTTTTTGTTTCTGACAAGGTTATAAAAAATGTCATTTTTTTATTTCTGGTTGATTTTCTTTAATTTTTAAATTGTATTGTATATTGATACTATGCAGTAAGTGGTTTCTTAAGTAATTGTTTATTATTTTTCTGATAATGTATTGTTGTCGGGTATAGGCAGATCCATGCAGATGCCAGACTGGACAGTTGGGGACTGTTACTGTGAGATCCATGGGTGTTGTACAGTATGCACCCACCCACCCAACATGGCACTGACAGGGTTCTGACAAGGTATGGTGTTGGACAGAGCTTTGTCACTCTGGTACATACTGTATAGCAGGTGCTGTGACAGTCCATGTGCCAGACCCAAGTATGGCACCTACCTGTCGGGGTACCTGAACAACCAGCCATTGCTAATAAGGCACCTGTAGCTGCAGTATGCCAGCATGCAGAGGGATAAGTAGCAGGGGCATGTCACACTGCCATAGGGTACATCCCCAACCCACAGGTGGAATGCATATCGTGCAGCCCTGGACTGTCTCCACTTGTCGGGATCTTTGCAAACTATGGGACAGCTGGCAGGTCTGATAGCCCCAGGGGGTCTGGGACAGGATTGGTGCCTGCCTTCTAAGAAATACCTCATCTGCGGGTCCAAGAGACTGCATTGGGTAGTGCTGCCCCACACCACCATTGTCCCTGCCACACCATTCCGATCCCACACCACCCAACCCAGCACTCTCAAATGGCTCCTGCCAATATCCCAGGTGGCTTGTGGCTGCCTCCCCCTCAAAATCACAGATCAGGTCCACTGTTGTGCTGGCACCCCCCAACAAACCACTCCAGTGCACCACCTCTTTAGTGCAGCACTCTGCCTGCAGCAACTCTGGGAATATTGGCACCGGGACCCCCATTGTACTAAAATCCAGCACAGGGTCCCAGGTGTACCCAGAGGTTGTAACAGGCAAGGGTTGGCACAACTTGTGCCAATCTAATGGCCTTTGAAAATCAGGCCCAATATATTTAACTGGAAAGCTGGTAAGAATAGGAGGGTGATTTTTTATGGGCATCAAGGAAACACCAGAAATTAAAACCCTGAATAGTGCCTAATTAAAATTCTTGTATTTGTGTAAGAGTGGGCTCATGAGAGGAAAGAATATTCAGTTATTTGTTTATTTTTTTATTTTAAGAACATTTTATTCTTTGGGCCTAGTTGTATGGATTTTTATACAACTAAAAGTAGCAGCCATATTTGTGACTGAAATCAGGGAAGGGTGAAGTGGCTCATTGGTTTTCTATGTGATGTGACCAAATTCTAAATCCCAGTGCTTGCAAAAGGCACCACTGTGGCCCAAGCCCTTTCTACCCTGAGAATTTCAGAGCAAAATTCCAAACCATCTGAGCACTAGGTGATGACAAAAAAAACAGCAAAAAAAAAACAGATTTGCTCACTTTTTTTGCTACTTGTACCTTGTAAGCCGCACATCCAACCAGAAAAAACTTGGCAAATTAAGAGACCTTGCCCCGAGACTGCACATGCAAAATATCATGCTGATCTGTTGAACGGTGGTGAAACTATTAAAGGTGCAAAAACACATTTCAGGCCAGATGGGGAAAATGATAACTATACTGTTCATGAGGAGATGTAAAAAAATGTCAATGTTTAAAATCTGGGGTGAAAATATAAAAAATTGGCAAAGTTACAAGCGTGCATAGAAACTGCGGAATGCACACTCATACCACAGTACTTGTTTGGAATTTTTTCACCAAATTAGCAAAATGGGCTTTTTGGCACCCCACCTCATGAACAGTTGCACTGTTCTTTCATTAAACGGTCCTGAAAGGTGACTCTGCACAGTGACCGCGAAATCACCTTTCAGGACTAAGACATGAAATGACAGTGACTGTGCTCATGAGGTGGGGTCCCAAGAACCCCACATTGAAAATTTGGTGTACAAATTCCTAAAATTGGATGCGATATCAGCATAAGTTGAAACTCCCTGTTGACTTCTATTATACAGCTTACCTTGATTCCTCAGATCGTAGTTCGGCTTTGAAGAGTGCAGACGTGTTCCCAGTCCAGAGAAGATGACAGTGCTGACCTCTGGAGGTATGTCTGAGGTAAGGGGTAAGGGAAGTGGGTGCTCAGTGGGAGGGTGGGGATAGGGAGGAGGGGTAGATGAGGAGGGACCATTTTCTTTTTGCAGGTTAAAAAAGATGTTGGGGATGGTTTTCTTTATTTACAGGTAAATTTAAAACAAATTAGGACACGCTGGAGTGGGCTCTCAGTGTGCCAAATGAGTTGGGGAATACATGATGCCAACAGGGGACTGGGCACCTCAATCGGCAATGAAAGTGGGTTGGGGGGAGGCATCCAACACTGGGAGTAAGCATCCCAGTGTCAGAAGGATGTGGAAATAAAAAACATTTACAATAGTTGGGGGGGTGGGGTGATACTCACTGACACGGGGATTGGGCACCCTGATGTCGGTGCTAAAAATAGGAATTTGAGGGGGACAGACTAGTTCAATGCAGGATCCTGCATTGAAATTATTGAAAATTTCAATGCAGGATTCTGCATCAAAAAAAAGACGTCGGGGATGATTTTCTTTATTTTACAGTGTTTTAAACACTAAAACATTTGGGCACACTGGGGTTGGCTCGCAGTGTACTAAATAAGTGTGTGTGTTGGGGGGCACACATACCGACATGGGGATTGGGCACCCTCAATGTTGATTTACAAAGCGGGTTTTCCTTGACTCTGCAGTCGACAGCACAAGTTCCAGCTGTGGCTGCAGACGTCAGGAAAATACCACTCTTCTTATACAGAGAATGGGCTACAAGCCGTTCTCTGTAAGCTGGCACCCAACATTAAAACTTGTTTGGGGCCAGCTTTAAAATGGTAAAAAACATCAGCATACACTTAAAGGGGTCCTCTGTAGCTATGTTCTGATGTTTTTTTTTTAAACGTTGTACTTCAAGATCCTTGCTAAGCGGCAAACAAGATGGTGGACCAAGACAGCTCAATCGACCGAACGACTTTGAACTTTGCGCAAAATACCAGCCTTCTCTGTGAAAAGAAGTTGGCATTTTGCGCAAAGTACTCGTATTGTGTGAAAAATATATTTTCTGTGCCTGACATATACATTTCCCATAGGAAATATTGGGAAAATTGAAAATGTCATAACTTTTGAACATATTAATATTTTTTTCACCAAGCCTTCAAAATGCACATCTGTGATCCAAAGCCTTTCTTCTCTGAAAATTTCAGATCAAAAACTAAAGTTGTTTCTGTGATCCACGATGACAAACAAATGTGAAAAAACCCAGCTTTTTTCTGTTTATTTCAACACTTTATATCTCAGAAACCACTGCATGGGTTCCCACAAAATTTGACAGATCAAGAGACATGACACTAGAGATTATGCATGCTGAATTACATGCAAATTCATTAAATGGTTCCAAAGTTATTAAGGTTCAAAATTTGGACTTTAACATAGAAGTGCAGTTTCACCCTAACTATACTGGAATGACCGTGACAGTGTTATATGTATATGTGTGTGTGTGTATATATATTATGGTAGCATGGTAGTGCTACCTTAGTTAGGGTTGAGGAGCCATTTACATGTTAAACCCAAAATTTTGCACCTTAATAACTTTGCAACCGTTTGACAGATTTGCCTGAAATTTATTTAGAATACATGATCAAGACCCATACGCCTTGGGATCTGCCAAGTTTTGTACCAGTTGGATACAAGGCTGCGGAGTTATTAAGCATGATCTGCGTGTGCATTTATGCTTTTTCTGGAATTCTACGGTCACGCCTACAGGTCGCAAGGTTTGCACGACCGGCTAGAAATCTTCAGGGAACGTGCGGCCGGGGTCCCCGATGTGCCTTTTGAAGATTTCTGGAAAAAATATTAAACGGTTCAAAAGTTATTCAAAAAACAATTTCCCATTATAAGTCAATGGGAAAAGTTAACAAAAAGTTCGACAGTGTCGCAAATGCACTTTTTACTGTCGCAAATCCGCCATTTTGTTTTCAGTTAGTGATCAGAAAAATGCTTGGCATTTAAAATTGAGATCCTCTAGCAACCTAATTGTTTTTGTATTCACCTAGTCGGGCCCTGAGGATGCTAGTCATGTCTTTATTTTGGGGTAAAACACCCCAGAAATATGTTTTTCAGATTTCCGGAAAAAGTACTTTCGCAAAGTAGTGTCGCACTCACGGAATTGTGGCAAATTTTTGCGAAAGCTTTCTCAAATCACGACACTACTTTGCAACACTATGCCCAAAATAACAGTAATTCTTTGGCACCCTGCTGCAAAAGAACGGTTTGGAGTTTGGGGCTGAAATTTGGAGGGAACGCAGCTGACATCTCACAGATGTGCCTTTCAGTGCTTTATTGAAAAAATATTACATGGCGGCAAAGTTATGGTACTCCAAAGTTGACGCTTTTTCCCCATAGGATAACATTACAGCATACGACGCATTGCAGCAATCGTTTGGCGCCCTGCTGCAAAATACGGTTTGGTCTTTTGGGCTGAAATTTGCAGGGAACACAGCCAACATCCCACAGATGTGCTTTTCAGTGGTTTGGTGAAAAATTATTACAGGGAGACAAAGTTATGGCAGTCCAAACTTCTGTTTTTTCCCATAGGATAACATTACGGCGTTCGCCGTGCCTTTCAGGGCCCGTATCTCGAAAATGGTGAGAGATACAGACTTTTTGTCAAAGAAATTCTTAGCCCTCTGCTGGGGCTAAGTATGAAACTAGCCAGGAAAGTGATAATTCATATGACTTTTAAATTTTTTTTCTACGTCGTATGGTTACTGAGATATAAGCAATTTACTATTCCAAGTCCTCATTTTTGTGTTCCGAGAGTCATTATTTTGCATACATTCTTTGTACTCACTGTCGACTTCTATACAGCTTTTGGGAAAACCAGCCTGTGCGCTTACATTACTGTTACCATTACTATTTTGCTTGCGGTTCCGCATTCGCTTTCACTTACTGTTCAGTCACGCCATCACCGTGTGCTACCCTTCGCGCTTTCATTTGTGGTTGCGTTTGCTGTTTTTAACATTTCTGTCTGCAGTACTGTTTCTCTTCTGTTTTGCTTTGTGTCACCATGCGCATTTATTTGCGTTTGGGCACAATGTTACTATGTGACAAGACATCACGTGGAGGGAACGTCCCACGCCCCGCTGCTGCATTACGTTGCGGGAGCGTGGGGCCTGAAGGGTCCTGCGTTCCCTCCACCACATTACATTCACTATTTCTCATTATCATTCTCAAAAAGAAGGGAAATTAGAGGCAAAAAACTCTGTTTAATGCATCAGTTAGGGTTGTTCCACAGCGACAAAAGCGAGGGAATTTGATGTTAGGGTTGAAACCCCCTTTGCACCCCTCCAGCCCACCCCAGCTGGAATCGGGGTGCACATTGGGTGGTGGTCCTAACTGTCACCCCATTCTCCTATTCCTCAGTTTCTTTCCACATGTGATGGGGTGACAGTTAGGCCGACGACTCCAACGCGCACCCCGATTCCAGTTGGGGGGTGGGCTGGAGGGGTGTAAAGGGGGTTTCAACCCTAACATCGAATTTCCTCACTTTTGTCACTGTGGAATAACCCTAACTGATGCATTAAACAGAGTTTTTTGCCTCTAATATATATATATATATATATATATAATAGTGCCACGGTAGTGGCACTATAGTTAGTGTTAAGTACCCACTTTATTGCAAAACCTCAAATTGTGCACCTTAATAACTTTGCCACCATACAATGGATTAGCCTGAAATTTTGCATGCATAGTCTAGTAGTATAGATCTCTGGATCTGCCAAGTTGTGTTACAGTCAGCTGTACAGTTGTGGAACTACAGAACACCAAAAAATGCAAATAAGCTGACTTTTTGCACGTTTCTTTGCTCACGCCCACAGCCCGCATGGTCTGTCAGTTTGGTTTAAAATCTTCAGAAAAGATGCAGCCTTGGTCACCGAAGTCCCTTTTGAAGATTTGGTGAAAAAATATTAAACCGTTCAAAGGTTATTCAAAAAACAAAATTTCCATTATAGTCAATGGGAAAAGTTAACAAACCTCACAAAACTTTCACAAATGGCGGTTTTTACTGTCGCTAATGGCCCTTTTACTTTTGTGAGTCGGCCATTTTTTTTTCAGTTACTGCACAGAAAAATGCCTGGCATTTAAAATTGGGACCCTCTAGGAACACATTGCTTGTTGTGTTCACCAAGTTGAGTCCTGAAGATGCTAGACGTATGTTTTTTGGGGGGGTAAACCCCTCAGAAATGCATTTTTTTAATTTTCTGAAAAATACTTTTGCAAAATACTTTTGCAAATGCAAAAGTTTCGGGATTTTTTTTGCAAAACTTTCCTGATTTGCGAAAGAGTTTTGCAAAAGTATGTTCAAAATAACTGTAAGTCTGTGGTACTCTCCTGCAACAAAACGGTTTCTTTTTTGGCCTGAAATTTATAGGGTGGCAAGCCCTGTAGACAGATGTGCCTTTTGGTGGTTTGGTGCAAAAACATTACAGGGGCCCAAAGTTACAGCATTCCAAAGTTCCACAATTTTCCCATAGGATAGCATTGCAGCATCCATGGTGCCTTTCGGAGCCAGTATCTCAAAAACAGTTCAAGATATGGACTTTTCATCACAAAAATTCTTAGTCCCCTATCCTGAAACCCATGAAATTTGAATTATTTTCTACCTTGTACGGTTGCTGCGATATTTGCGATTTACTGTTCCAATTGCTCATTTTCATGTCCGAGGACCACTATTACGGCCACAAACTTCGTATTCACAGCACTTTCTGCTGCCCCTATCTCAGACACAATGCACAATATGGATTTGGTGGACCTCATGTTGTGGAAACTATTCACCCTCATGATTACAACCACGCTTCCATTTTTTCACTAGCTGCTACGGTTCCCTAGATATGAGAAAATTAATGTTACAAGCCTTCCATGACCTATAGGGCTGCTGTATGGTTCCATGCTTATGTGTACGTGAGAGCGCAGGGTCCGGAGAGGATGCACTCCCACAAACCCATATCATTATGCAGAAATGGGTGGGCCCCACGCTCCCACCAACACATACCATTTACTATTTATATTACACTTTCTCAAAAAGAAGGGAAATCCATTGTAAAAACTCCATTAATGCATCAGTTAGGGTTGTTTCCACAGCAACAAAAGTGTGCAAATGCTATGTTAGGGTTACCAGACCCTGACCCCTAACCACCCCACCCCTCCACAGACCAACAGATGCTGAGGTCTGCCATAGGGTAGTGTGGCCTAACTCTAACCCCATTCTCCTTTACTGTACCATTTCAACTTGTTTACATATGGAATGGAGTGAGAGTTGGGACACATGACCCTATGGCAGACCTCGGCATCTGTTGTACCCCACTAGTAACCCCCCTTTCTTCAGACAGACAGTTGGTAAGACCACATCTGGAATACTGCATGCAGTTCTGAAGACCCCATCTCCACAAAGACATAGACAGGGTGGAGGCTGTCCAGAGGAGGGCAACCAAAATGGTGCAGGGTCTGCACCAGAAGACATATGAAGAAAGACTAAAGGAGCTTAATATATAGCCACAAGGAAAGGAGGGAGAGGAGGGGACGTGATGGAAACTTCCAAGTTCCTCAAGGGAATCAACAAAGTCCAAGAGGGTAGCATCTTTCAGAAAAAGAGATGTACAAGAACAAGGGGGCACAATTTGAAGATAATGGGGGACGGCTCAGAGGTATCGTGAGGAAGTATTTCTTCATGGAGAGGGTTGTAGATGCATGGAACAGCCTTTCTGAGGAGGTCATGGAGTCAAACACAGTGGGAGAATTCAAAAATGCATGAGACAGACATAAGGCAATTCTAGTTGGGGGTAGGAGGAAGTAGGCTGTTGGTTAACTAGGATCTGCAGCTTATCCGTTAGGTAGGGAAATGGGCAGACTAGGTGGGCCAAGCGGTTCTTATCTGCCATAAAAATTCTATGTTTCTATTAAAATTCTATGTACTGTCACCGCAGACCCTACTTTATCTCCAGCTCCCCCCCCCACCTTGCCTCCACCTGAGTCCCTTTTGCTTGTCTCATGCATGTTTGAAGCCCACCATTGTTTTAGCCCCCCCCTCTGCTGGAAGTCTGTTCCAGGCATTCACCACTCTTTCGGTGAGGCAGCACTTCCTAATTTCTCACTTGAATTTACCCCCCCCCCAGCTTCATTGCATGTCCTTTTGTTCTTGTGCATATTTTCCTCTGAAACAATACTTCTTTGCTGTAATTTATTTATCCTTGTGAGGTATTTATAGGTCTTTGTCATATCCACCCTCAGTCTTATCTCTTCCAAGGTGTGCATATTAAGGTCCTTCAGTCTGCCCTCATACAGTTTCTGATGCAGACCCTGCACCATTTTTGTTGCCCTCCTCGGGACTGGCTCCACTCTATCTATGTCCTTCCTCAGATGTGATATCAGCAACTGAACACAGTACTCGGGTGGGGTCTCACCAGCAATCTATACAGTGGCAACACCACCTCTCTCCGTTTACTGGTGATAACCCACCCTAAGCTGACCATTTAAACAAAAAGTGAAAGCCAACACTTGGGGCAGGCTCCTAGTGTTTACATTAAAAAAGTGATGCCGGGGGTATGGTGCAGCATGCTTACTGAGCAGATGCACCTCTCGGCTGCTCTGCACTTCAGCGATCGGAACTACAATTAAAACTTGAAACTGATAAATTAAATTTACGAACTTTTGTTCACACTGGATAATGCTTCTTCCAAGGATCAGAACAATACTTTACAGCCTGTCCATCAGTGCAGCTATAGCTCTACCACTTACAATGCTGGCGATCTGGATTCAGGAACAAGCCTGGGTCATCAGAGGGCCAGCTGGGGGAGAATACTTGAGCATCCCTGGGATGCTCACCTCCTCTGGGGTAGGAGGAACTCTGGACTCTACTACAATACTGCCACCTGGGTGACCACAGATGGTGGTGCAAGCTGGCCAAGGAAGGAGGACATCGGCATCATGATGCATGCTGCACTGGACAAGGTCTTCCCGATGTCCATGGGCTGGGGCAAAAACACAGACCCTGAACTATGCAGATTACCATCTGCCACCCACTGCAGGCCTCACACCACTTACCGGGCTCCCCACTCCAGGACCAAAACTCTAACTGTGTTGGGGGGAATAGTGCCCAATCCCTGGCATCCCTTCCCATGGTAGGTCATGAATGGGGGTCCATGGAGTGGATAGAGGTAAGTCCCAGAGATGGTGGGTGACAGGGCTGGGCATAGCAGCAGGACTGATGTAGCTGGTCAGGGCAAAAAGGGGGCATAAAGTAAACTACAAATTAAGGATAATACTTTACATGACCATAGTGCATCTGAATAAGGAAGGTTCTGGCAATTGCAGTGTCAGTGTTTCAGCAGGTAGCACACTCGCCTCTTACGCTGGGAGATCAGAAGGCTGTTATTTCTATCCCCACACCAGGCAATTGGGTTAAAACCTAATAATGACACTGTAGTGCAGCATGGGGGGGGGGGGTTCTGCACTCCTGAGGTGCCATCTTTTGGATGAGACGTTAAACCAAGGTCCCATCTGCCTGTTCTGGTGGTAGTTCAGGTGGAATTATAAGATCCCATGGCACTTCTCAAAAAGAGAAAGGGAATTTTTACTGAGAAAAGAAGGATTACATTACAAAAATAATAACAATTCTTACACATCATGTTTCAAAATCAAGTCAGGAAAAAAACAAAATACACTGAACTAACTTAACCAGTCTAAAATAAAAATCTCCATAACATCCAACCCAGATTAAGAATGAACCTTCATACATCAAGGTGGGAGGGGGTCTGTTCACTTTTCACAATTAACCCAAAGTTTTTTAACCTTTTCATGAGAAAACTTCTTATAATCATTTAGCATAACGGACTGTAGTGACATTTGTATATTCTTGAGCATTTCAATATAATGAATTACCCTCTGTTGTGTAACCCATACACATCTTGATTGCCATATGTAATACCAAATAACTGAAAAAACAATAACATTTATGGGTGGAATTACCCCCGTCCACCTATAAACTCCCCATACATTAGAGTGGCGTAAGAGATTCCCTCCATAAGTGATTTGTTCCATTTAGCAGCCAGAAATGCCAAAATTGCCTAGCATAGGGACAATCCAGAAATAAGTGAACTTGTGTTTCAAAAGTTAGTGTACAGGAATCCCTGATATAATATCTATCACTGAGCTGCTTATGTTTATTATTATTACGTACAGTACAGCCATCCAGCCATAACAACCTAACCAGACTGTGTCCCTACAAATTCTGGGAGTCGTTTACATGAAAAGAAATTAATAACTGACTGAATTTTATTCTGGGGGCATTCAAGGAATACCACTTGATCTTTAAATTTGTTTTGTAGGATATAAGAATATAATCCTTTCCTATCTACTGTTTGTAATTGGTGGACTGTGACCTACCATTTTATAAGATTTTTGACTGTTTCCAACCCATACTTGGGGAAACTAGGAATACTATTCAACAAGCGAGGTGTAATATTATTCCAGCTTGGGAAACTAAGCGACAGCCACGCCAAAATATGAGGTGCCCACATTTTATGACCTGGTTTCAATGAATACCCAATGTTGTAATGAGCAAAGATACTACTGTAAAATGCGACAGGATTAACCATGTCTAATCCTCCCTCATGAATTGTCTTATATGTGTGTTCTCTTTTAATGGGATTTAGTCTGTTCCCCCATAACGCTTGAAAGAACATGCTTAATAAACGTGTGTAGAGAAACGGGAGGTGGAGAGACATAACTTAAATACAAGAAGTTGGGAACCAGTAATGATTTAACTAATAAAAACCCTTTTCTTTTTAGCTATTTGCTTTCCTTTTCAGGACAACACTAGCCTATTGGCCCTTTGCAATTCTTTTTCCCAGTTTTTGTGTGCCCTGTCTAAAGACCCAAAATCAATGCCTAAAATGGAAATTGTTTCCTCTACCATTGAAATTTCTGCAAATTTATTACCATCTGGTATGGGGGCACTACCTAATGGGACCCCTGCACTTCTGGCATAATTAATTCTAGACCCTGAGCTTGTTGAATGGGAGGAAAGAGTATCAAATACTGCCACGTCATCTGAATCTGGGGATAAGCACACCATGAGATTATCTGCTAAAGCCAATATTTTTATAGAGGGTACCTTGTATTAATCTGTAAACCCCGAATGAGTTCATTCTGCATTATAGCCCTGATTAACATCTCTTTAATAAACATATAAAAAAGGGGGACTAAGGTGACACCCTTGTCTAACACCCCTTTCCACCAATACAGCTTTACCTACCCATCCATTAATATTTGGAATAACTATAGCAACAGTGTACATGATCTGATTCCAATTTACATAACTATCTGGGATCCCGTATGCTCTTAGTACTTTAAACAAAAAATAGTGAGAAACACAATCAAATGCTTTCTCCTGATCTAAGCCCAATATATATCTCTGAAGGTCACTATGTTGTGGTTTTTGAAATATCTCCCTTAAGACTATCAAATTATCGTACTGGTACCTGTTAGGAACAGCACAGGTTTGCTGTGGACTAATCAATTTATTTGCAACTGTAGCTAGTCTTTTTAGCAATATTTTGCAAAGTATTTTTAAATCCATATTCAGTAGGCTCAGGGTCCTCCAATTTTTCAGGTCCTCCTTTGCCCCTTTTTTATATAATAAAATTAATAATGCCTGGTTTATTGAGGCTGTCAGGGAAGTATCTTGTAACATTGCATTAAATACCAAAGACAGAGCTGGAGCTAAGTCTTCCATAAACATTTTATAAAACTCAGACCCTAGCCCATCAGTGCCAGGCGCAGACTTTAGCGTTAGTGATGAGATGGCAAGCTTAACCTCTTCTACCATAATGGGACTAGAAAGGTTTTCAGCCTCCTGCTCATTAATTCTTGGTAAATCTAATTGCTCTAGGTTAATTGCTGTAATGTCAGTTTCAGGGTTCTTCTTGAATAAGGAGGTCTCATTTTTCCCCACCTGCTCTAAAATCTTTGTGGGAGATGTAATTAAATCCCCTGTGTCTGTAAGAACCTCTGTTCACATGCTATGCCCCACCCTGTCCTTACATTCCTTATGGGGGTCTATGGACCCCTTTTAAGGTTTGTTCCAAATCGTTATTCTTGTTCCAAGGATTTGACCCTATCATACTGTAAACTAAACATCTTCTTCCGAATAACAGTAATCTAGGAACTATCATCTGTTTTAATGGTTTCTGTAACAGAGATCAATTTTTGTAATTGATTTCTCAGATTTAAGTATTCCAAATAGTTATTATTGGCAATAGTTCTAGATTTATGCTGAAACAGACTCTTCCAAGACAGTTTTGTATCCTCCCGCCACAAGGAGATATCCTCATGTAATTCCATTACAGATAATATAGCCTGCCACTGTTTCCTAAAGGCACTTTTAATGCCCTTCATCCTTCAAGATATCATTATTCAACCTCCATAAATTCTTCTTACATCTAGGGGAATGTTCCCAACTAACTTGTACTGTTAAAGACCTATGGTCAGAAAATTCCCACATTCTTAACTTAATACTAAAACTTTGTAAGGGGGAGGACAAAAATATAAAATCAGTCCAGGTGGATAGGGACCCCCTAAAATATGTGTTACCACCACTGGGGTACTTGGATCTATACGCATCAATCAGATTTGCTATGGTAATTATTTTGTGGAAAGCCTGTGTGTCGCAAAACAATGTTCCAGTTTTTAACCCTCTGTCTACATCTGCAAGATCACAATTAAAATCTCCAGGCCATATCACTAACCTTGCAGTGTGTAAATAAGGTTGAACCTCTTTAAACAGAGAGACTCTCTGTGCTTTAGTCTGGGGAGCATAAACCGAGATAAGTCTAAAACGTTCTTTGTGAAAGTTGATATCTAAAAGTAATGCCCTACCAGGCAGTATATCAACTAGTCTTGATACCTGTAGAGCTGGATTGGAGAACAGGATTCCAATACCATCACATAGGGCTTCCCCTATGGACCAAAAGGAGGTTCCCTTGGTCCAAATTCTAGCTGCTAACTGTAATTCAGTATGGGTTTTAAGTCTAGTGTCCTGGATCCAGACAATATCCCCAGTGCCCTCCTGTAACAACCTCAAGGTGGTTAACATTTTCTTGTGACTCTTAATACTATTTACATTAATGATTGTCACAGAGAGGGAACCCATGATGAATTTTTAGGAGGAAAGTGAACAAATTACTGATTTTCTGGGGGCTTCTACAGTTCAACTACATTGCGAATGACGAGGAGTCAAATCATCTCCCCCCTTACTCCGCATTCCAAGTAATGTCAGTGGTGGTGGAGGCAACTGAAGAGGAGTCAAACTCCTCACCCACAGATACTTCCTCTTCTGTTAAGGCTGCAAACTTGTTTCCTACCTTCCAACTTTTGAAACCTTTCCCCTGCCTCATGGTGGGGGGGATATGTGATTTAGCCAGAAGGGTTTTGCCTGATCTGTTTCTTTTGGTTTTTGCTACAGCTTTCTTAAATGGCTGCTGCTGACCTTGTGGGGAAGGGGGAGCATATCAGATGTACCTGAATCTTTTGGGGCTGTTGCCATCGGGGTATTTCCAATATTGGAATCAGATAAATCATCTGAAGTGTGTGGATTTTCCACTTGTACCGGGGGTCCTGATGTTTGTTCTATTACTGACTCTGTGCCCTCTACAACTGTGGGGGTCTCTGGGAACCTTCTCTCATTCACATCATCCTGGGTAGCCACTCTCTTTGCCTGTTTTTGTTCAGCCCTGCTGATGATGCCTCCATGAGATGGGCAGTCCTCCCTGTTATGGGATGCCCATGGACATTTACCATACCCTGCAGTATGTACAGTTTTTTTTGCATAAATTACATTTAAATAAATTAAGGCAATTATCAGACACATGACCATATTCCAAACAGTGGCTATAGCGTGGGATATCACAAGCTGTACTTAAATGAGTCCTCGAACTACATTTAAAGTAGGCCTTAGTTTGGCCCACATAAAACAAAATACCCCTGTTTTTTCCTAAAAAAAAACTACTGGGGAGATGGACTGGCTCATTATTGGTGAACTATAAGTTTACTTTAATTTTCTACCCCTCATTCCAAATTTGTCCACTGTCCAACATGGGAGCTGGTTTATCAAGGACCTCGCACCTCTGGCGAAGTCAAAACAAAATATCCTCAATATGAACTCCCTCTTTACGAAACATGACTGTTATTATTTTAACTGCAGGTTTCATAAGGGGGACTGCCATAAAGGAGATTCAAACTGGTTTATTTTTTATCAAGTGATACTGGGCCCAGAATCTGTCTAAACTTGAAACAGTTTTGAAGCTTATATCATAATTGGAGTTTCCAATATGAATAAGTGCAAATATTTCAGATGAAAAATACTTCATTGACCCCTTCAGCAAGTGCTTTGCTACATAGAGCCTATCTGGAGGCTCCTCTAGCCCACCTTTGTAAATCAGCCTGACTGCATTTTTATGCGAGGCTGGCTCCCCTTTATTCTGAAATAAATTAGCTAATTTAAACATAGGATTGAGCCAGGCTCTCTGTGTAGGATCATGCAAAGAGGAATCAGAAGGCCCCATTCTAGTAATGTGATGGGATGTGCAGCATGTGTCATGATGGCACTGCAGTTCCACATCCTGAGGGGCAAAGGAAATGAAAAAACATCACCAGTACGTAAGGTGACGCTAGTCTCCTGCAGGCACTGCACCTGGCTATCCAGGCGAGAGTCCATGCAAACTGGATACTGTCTCCAGTGAGGGTTTGAGGGACCCCGCTGACCCCAATGGGGTGGAGTAAGCCCTGGGGGAACAGCTGGATGAGGTAAGTCCTGGAGGATGCTGGGTTGACAGGACTGGAGAGACTAGAGGGTGGGGGCCAGTCAAGGATAAAACAAATAAACAACAACAAGAAACTGAATAGGAGTGCTGTTATTGCAGACTAATTACGTTTTATTTCAAGTCAATAAAAGAGTTGAAAATGGAGAAATTCATGCTTTTTTACTCAGCAAACAATTATTTGAATCTGTTTAGTAATAGATTTATTGGCAAGATATTTTGCATCACAGCTGCCAGAGTTGTATTACTTTCCAGCGGTTCACTTCCTGGCATTGTAGCCACTGTAATCCAGTTCTGAGATCACTGAACATCTCTTGTTGCGAACCGTACTGCCTTTTCCCTGATAAGGGATCCATTTCAGACACTGGGATCTGGTTGGCTTGTTGCTGAGTGAACCAGAGCTGAGTTGCCTGGAGATTTGCAGCCTCATCTGTTCACCACAGCTTTTTTTCTACTCAGCCCCCCCCCCCAACTCAGACGCTCATTCATAAAATCTCTAAGGGCCCCCTCCTGCTTATACCATGTGCATATTGTGGATTTCGAATATCCTGCTTCAGCAAAAATCTTACAGATGCTTTCCCTTGCATGGAGCCAGTCAAATACTGTGAGCTTAGTGTAGACTAAATAACTGGAGCACTTCATTGCCAGTGAGGGACTGTGGCAGCGGCAGGGATAAGGTAGAGTTTACTATGACCACTGCAGCTGATTATACTATAATTACTGTATTATAATTTCTCATGAGCTAATTTACTGACTGGAATGACACCACAATTTTTTGTGTACCTCCCCTGCACCCTGACCAGCCTCTCCTTCAGGCCTGCCTAGGTGCATCTCACCACCCTCCTCCCCCACCACCAATGACCTCTTCATATGGCAGCCCCCCAGGAAACCCAACATTTCCCTTCGTTGGATGGACCCTCCCCTTCTGGGGAGAAAGCACCAGTGGGTGCATCTTACCATTGACCCCAGAGCTGCTGAGGTCAGTCTGGGCTATCCAGGTCTTTGTGGTGGTGAGGGACCAGTGACTGCCATCTGGCTGGTCATGTGCTATTTTTCTTGGTTTTCTTGGGGGAGCATGGTGTGCCACATGACATCAAGGCATAAGCCGACGTCTGCCATGCTCTCTCCCGCAGTGGAGTCTGACATTTTACCAGACTCTCGGCCTCCCCATAGATCAGCAAATGCCAGGCATGAGCTCCTGTCCCTCCCAGGAGCAGTCACATGTTCAAGCCTTCTCCTTCTGACCGGCCTTCTGATACCCAAGTCCATTTCCAAAGGTTGTCGGCACTGCAGGTGAAAATCTAACCACTGTGCCAATGGGCTGGCTTCAACACCACTTTCTCATGCTCTAATAACTGGACAATTAGTATGGAATGGAATCTGGTTATTACGGTGTGGGTGTCAGTCAGTGAAAGTGAAAGCCACTGCCGTCTCATGCACAAACAAAAAAATGCCACAGAAAAAAGGAAAACGGTCATTTTTTTAACATACAGCACTAAACCAACCAGCAATTATATAAAATAATAAATGGTATGTGTTACATTATTCATTTTTTACATACCCCCAGTGTATAACACCATCACAAACCACTTGTGTTTCGTACTTGTGGTTTATGTAGTATTACACACCTCGGGTGTGTAAAAAAAAAACCTCAAAATGTACATAACCCCATCCACTGTTCTCTATGTAATTAACCAGTTAATCAAGCAAAGCTAGTGAACTGAGCAAAAGATTGAATAGGCTAGTATTAGTATGAGTGGTGGTGTCTCTTTCGTCAGTTGTACAAATAACGAGCACAGTTGACAACACGGTCAGTTGACAGATGCTGAGAGCCATACTAGTGGTTTGTTATTAGTGGAAATTGGCTATGAGCAGGGAGCACTGCATGTTAACACAACAAATAGCTAAGTCCAGATACAGCACCAGCACTATATGAAGGTCAAGTAACTGTGGTGCTAAGGAATTGTATCGGTGTGACAGTTTAATGTTAATTGTGATGTGCACATGGGGAGGAAAATAGAGGTAGGGCCTACATACTGTGTGTGACTCCTCTTACTAATATTGAGGAGAAAAAGTACCTGAGGGTTATAATAGAGAAGAGATAAAGTATAACAAGTAGTGTGTAGCCACTGTCCAGAGGATAGACTGCTGGGGTGCATACAAAAGGGGTAACAAGCATGGCAAAGGAAGTTATTCTCCCTCTTTACAAAGTCCTGCCCAGGCCACACCACACCTGGAGTACTTTGTGCAGTACTGGGCTCCTCAGTATGAACAGAACACTGCAATAGTAGGATGATTGCATTGCAGGGCCACCAAACTGATCAGGGGCATTGAAAATGAAAGCTATAAGGAGGGGTTGGTGGCCTTTAACATGTTCATGTTGAAGAAAGAAAAGCTGAGAGGGGGAAAAATCTTAGTTTGCTACCTATCTGAGGTTATTGTCACAATAAAACAGACAGAGATATTTGAGCCGATGTCCTCCAGTAGGATATAGGACACACCCCGAAGCTCAGAGATGGTAAATTCAGGGGTAACATTGGGAAGTCTGTCTGCCAGTGGGAGGTGAACCTATGGAATGCATTACCAGTGGAGATAGTGGACATGAAGGCAGTATAGGCATTCAAGGTAAGTTTGCTCAAAGTTTTGTTTACTAAAGGGACCACTGGATACCCTGGGTAGTAGAGCGGGTAGGGAACCCCTTCAAATTAATATATGTTTTCATGCTTATTTATGCCTGCTTGTAGGGTGAGGGTGTGGACATGGTGAAGCTGGAGTCCCTTCTGACCTTGTGTCACTGTAGGTTTCATTTGTTTATTACAAGCCCAGTAGACAATTTTCCCTTTCTGGCTCACCTTTACTCAAAGGTTGTGTCCAGTCAAATTATTTGCTAAACAGTATTTATGCAATGAAGCCTTATGTTACTATGTTAAAAGCTCACATTCGATAAGTACAGTACTTTGAAGAAAAGTGGATAATGGTATACACAACAGACTGGTGGGAGGCAGGAACACAATGGACCAATGGTCTTTCTTCCTTAAACGTGCCTTTATTTATGTGCGGATTTCACATTATGTGTCTCTATAAACCTATTTTGTGCATTGTAATTTATGTAGGTGATCACTAGATGGCAGCAGATTGCAACAAAACAGCAGACTGAGTATTATACAATATATTTATCTTCTTATTTCTGAGTATGTCTGCATGGGTAGTCTGAGGTAATGTCACAATGCTTCAGCCACGTCAGTAATTATGGTTTGATGACGAGAGCAGATCAGCTCTCTAGTGGTGGTTGGGGGAGGGACTCAGAAGTAGGGTAAAATGCGGAATAAGAAAAGAATTGGGGGTGGGGGCTGTAATAAATGAAGTAAACCAAAATCACTAGGACAAGTGCATTCGGATCTCTTACAAACTCAGCTGTCACAGGCTGCAGTCTAGAGTTCCCCAGTTTAAACACAGGAGGCTGCCGTGGGCCCATGACAGTGGGATTTTTTTTCTATTATATGTTTACCCTCCTTGAGAGCCTGGCATGCAGCTCCAGCCCCTCCCTCAGAGGGGACTCAGTCTCCGGCCCCACCATTCCCCATCCGACCTCCCCTCAGATCCCCTATGAGTTCCCCCCATGACAGGGCCGAGGCAAAGGGGAACTGGCTTTCCCCCACTCCTGGACAAATATCCAGATGTTGGGGAGACAGAATGTGTGCTGATGGGGGGATCATGGAGCCTGCCAATTTCATTTTCCTCCATTTTTCTTCCACCCCCCCCACTGACGTTGTGTGTCAGCAACATGCATCTTGACTCGCATCTCCCTCTAGTCATTCCTAGAGGGCGAGTATTGAGTGGGACAGAAAACCCTCCCCCCCCGAGAGAGGAGAGCAGTCCTCCGGGTGCTCAAGCCTCTCTCTCCCCTGCCGACCCCCAGTGGCCCAGGATCGTTTCCAAATCTGGGTCACTGGCATGGCGCATGAGGTGTGGCATACAGCGCCTTAACCCTCAGCACTACCGGGCTGGCTTGACAGTGGGATTTTTATGCTGGAATCCCTGCCCACGAGATGCAGCACAGCCTGGTGTCTCTTGCACTGGGCTGGAGCCATTAGGCCTCGGGAACAGATGACCCTATGGCTATTGACTGAGTCTGTACAAGGAACACAGTGCCTCTGTCTAGCAGTGTCTTTCTTGTGCAGTTGGTCCCAGAATGCTTCCTATCAGGAAACTAGAAAAGGGCATATCGTCCATCACCACTCAGCACCAGGGGACTTAACACAGTAAATATAACTCCTTAGAAAATGGCTTAAGTAAACACACTAATCTGATTGGCTGAGATGGCAGCAAACCTGGGCAATCATTTTTCAATAGTGCCCAGTAATAAATGAGATCCACAGCATGGAAACCCAGTTGGCACATCACCCAATGGAATAATTGTTCCAAACATAAATATTCCTTCACGAACAACTGAAACCAGTGGGAAGCACTGGTTGTCTTGCCCCTGTCAGCAGCCCTACTTGCAACCACTAATGACAGCTCGTAGTAAAAACATACCTGCACTGACATTCAAAACGCTATCGGAACAGGATT
This sequence comes from Neoceratodus forsteri, assembly GCA_016271365.2. Lineage (NCBI taxonomy): Eukaryota > Metazoa > Chordata > Ceratodontiformes > Ceratodontidae > Neoceratodus > Neoceratodus forsteri. Next base: position 3,293,719 of record JADMNL010000025.1, on the reverse strand, counting down.
TGGACTCACTGTTTCATTCACAGTCTGAGGAGGATCAGCTAGAGGACCAGGAAAATCTGTCAAGAAAAGACGAACCATCTGTCAGTAAGTCAAAACGGCACCACACATTAACTACCACACAACTGACAGAAATAGAAGCGAACCAGAACGAAATAGGTACAAAAAAAACCACAAGTTGGGTGATATCAGTGCTGCATGACTGGGCTAGGGAGAGTGGAATTAACTTCAGTTGGCACAGTGACAGCCCAGCAACACTAAACACAAATTTTATAAGATTTTATGCGGAAGTATGGAAATCAAATGGCGAACAGTACTCCGTTGCTGGGTACTGTGCTCTCCGAGGAGGCCTAAACAGATATTTAAACAGCCCTGAAATCTGTGGTAACCTGAATATAATCACAGCTCTGAAGTTCAAAAGCAGCAATAACATTTTTAAAAGCATTCTTAAGCAATACCAAAAAGAAAAAAAGACCAGGCATCACACCACCCATCTCCAAGTGTGACCTCGCAAAGCTGAGACAATCTCCAGCATTATTTGTGGACACGCCAGGTCTGCTCAACCGAGTGTGGTTTGGAATACAACTTCATTTAGCATGCCACAGTAGAGAGGGCCTCCTACAGCTCATGCCCTCTTCCTTCAAACTCCACACAGATGGTCAGTATCAAGAGTTCCTCACTTTGTCTCATAACCCCGAGACAAAAAATCACAAAGATCCTCATGAAACAAACAAAGAGCTGCACAGGGGATGCATGTATACTGATCCCGATAACCCTGACTGTCCCGTAGCAGCCTACAAAAAGTACATCAGCAAGCTCCCAGACAATGCCAAAGCACTTTACATGCACCACAGATGAGCTCCACAAAAGTTCCTCGATACCCAATCAACGTGGTACACCCAAGAACCTCTTGGAAAGAATTACCTGGCAGGCATGATGAAGAACTTAAGCAAGGAAGCTGAGCTCACTTATCTTTACACAAACCACAGCATTCGGAGCACTGCGGTGCAAATTCTATCCCATTCTGGACTGGAATCTCAGGAAATCTTGACGATTATAGATCACAGATGTGAAGCTAGTCTCAAATTTTATTGGAGACCCAAGGAAGACCGAAAAAAGTAGAGTGACCTCCTCTCTGGCAAAACAGCAACTACGAGCAAAAGCTGTCAAGACAGCAGCAGTACAGAACAACTGAAGGAACTGCGAGAACCATTGCCATCTACTGGAACAAACCACAATACACAGCTCCTTCAACATAATGGACTGCACGTTCTCAGCACCTGTTCAGTTTATAGAAAACAAAAAATAAAGCATCACAAAAGGGCTGCACTTAATTTTTTTGCCCACACCCAAATTAAAAGCATAAAAAACAGGTTCAGAAGTGGTTTCTTGTTTTCCCCACACCCCTCCCAAAAAGGGACTACTTTTCCCTGCAATAGTTCTTATTGCAAAAAAATTAAAGCTAACAGTTTAAAACACAATTTTTTTGTCTGACTCTTTATTAAAACACACAGATGCCATTTTCTAAGCATAATAATACCCTCCTGGGTGGGCATTACTGGGAAATACCAGACTTTCCAGGGGCTATAAGGCCCTCCGCCTGTGGCATCAGGCCTCATTACGCCCCTGGGTGGTCTGGTATTGCCCAATAAATGCCCACCCTGTCGGGTATTATTACTTACACAATTAATAGTTTCATTATACTACGTAACTTAATATCAAATGAATCTAAAACAGACAATAACAAAGGAAACAGGAACAGCAGTGTAAACACTGCAAAAGGGTTTATTAAGGGGGTAGGAAGAAGGGCTAGAGTTTTTAAGGAAAAGAAGAGGTGAAAGGAATAGGAATGAAAAATATAGTCAGTGGCGAATAATGTGCTCACTACCAATATGCACACAAAGAATGTGCTAATGCCAACCACTTGCCAACCCCAACCTTTCCCTCGGTTTAGCACTTACCCCCACCCTCCCATGTACCAATAATGGCCCCTCTGGTAGTTCCCACACAGTCTGTACTTGCAGGCTAGTTCTTAGGATAGTTGTAGGCCTGATGGGTATCAGCTGACTCTCTGGCAATGTGCAGGCTTGAAGCAGGTCTTCCTACTTAAAACTTTCAGTGATTAGGGTAGTTGCAGGCCTGACAGTTAACAGTTGCAGTGCCAGATGGGATGAAATTAAATCAATACAGAATCCAAAAGGAAAATAAAGTTCCCAGGGCTTAATGGGGGCTGTGAATTCCTAATACTGTATGTTTAGTTTCGGCTGACTTCTGGTCTTTTAATATAGATGCACAGAACAGCCCAGGATCTAACTGTCTAATTAACCCTTTGAGTGTGGAATATGCTTGGAATGTATTCATTTTCTAAAAGTATTTACATTGTCTAACTATATACAACACTAGTGCAGACAAGGCCATGTCAATATAGTACTCATAAACTCCTCTATTTGCAGCTCCCTGGTGATTTGCAGACTTGAACTTGCTGTGTCCCCCTAGTTAAAATTATCAGTGAACTCACTTCCAGCTGGATGCAGGGTGAAGTAGATCACCCTCTAGTATGTCCCTCACCGTTGTCTTCTCCCCATGGGGGGAGGTCCTTTCTACACTTCCTGTAAAGGAAGAATGCACACAGTGCTGAGAGTTCCATGCCCTCTGCTGGGATGAATTCCAGCAACAGGGGTCCAGGAAAACCAGCATGGCTATACCCCTGATCCAGAGCCATCAAGGCGACTCTGCTCTTTAAATAGTGCTTACACAGATAACAAATTCTGATCAGAGCCACTACAGCTGCTAGTACATTAACTTGATAAGGGTGTTTCATCAGCTTAAATGTAAAGATGAATTGTCCATAGTCACCTCCATGTGCAAATATCATTTTTGGTAAAGTTAGATCATTTATCTGGTTGATCCTGCATTTCCCATGTGTTTAAAAGGAAACAGCGAGTGCATCTTGTACTGTATGGGGAAGGAGAGGGAATTTCACACCAAGGCCTTCAAGTAATAGTAGAAGGAATGGTGCAGAGAGGAGAGGTATGGCTAGAGTGGGGACTGTGGGCCAACCTGGAAGGATAAGAGCCTATGCCGAGGTGATGGCCTGCTTCCATCAAAGAGAGAAGCCTAGTTCTCAGTGGATGCTTTAAATGTTACTTTGATGGGCATTTAAAGTAGCCAAGTGGGATGACAGAAGAAATAGGGGAGGCAGAAAGTGGGCCACCACAGACTGTTATACAGAGTAGGGAGATCCCAAGGGGAGAGAGTCCCACCAGGATGCAAGTTATTCAAAAAATCAGGGGGTTAGCAAAGGAGAGAAGGAGAAGCAATCAAATGAGAAAGGTGAGGAAAGAGGAACAATTGGAAACAGGAGACAGTGACAAGAAGAGAGTTGAGGGATGTCAAAATGGTGCAAAGTCTGCATCAGAAGCTGTATGAGGGGAGACTGAAAGAGTTCAATATGTATACCCTGGAGGAGAGGCGGGAGAGTTGGGATACGATGGAGCTCTTTAAATACATCACAAGGGTTAATAAAAATAAGTTTCAGAGAAAAGAGTGCTGTAGAAAAAGGGGTCATGATATGAAGCTGGAAGGAGATAGACTCAGGAGCGATGTGGCGAAGTACATCTTCACAGAAAGGGTGGTGGACTCCTGGAACAGCTTGCATGGGAGGCAGTGGGGGTGAAACCAGTGGTGGGTTTTAAAAATGCTTCAGATAGGCACATATGAATCCTAGGAGGAAGGAAGAGGGTAAAAAAGACAGTGCTGTGGGTCTGCAGCAAAAGTGATCATAATTAAAAATGGGCAGACTAGATGGTCCGAGCGGTTACTATCTGCTGTCACTTTTTATGTTTCTATGTATGGCAGGTTATGTGATTCAAGTGGATAAAGTGTAAAATTATTAATATACGTGTCAATACTGTAAACTGTGTGGCACACATAATTCATGTTGTACTATGCTACACAGACATGATAATCAAATGGGTAATAATATATGTATAGAGCAAGGGAGAAAAATCAAGGGGAACACGTGTGAAGCAATATACTACTCATAGAGCAGTGACTCCGTGATAGGAACATACTGCATGAAGTTACTGTATTCTGATGGCACCTAGCTGTATACCAATGTTGAGTTAGCAACAATATGGAATTTTAGTTATTTTTGTTTTATTTTTAATAAGGAAATCACATGTAACATGGTTGCAATTATTTTTAGCCAATTAACTTTTGGTTTACCTATGCATGCCTTTTACAAGAGAGTGCTGCACATATTAATGGTAGTAGGACAGGATGTGGTGCACCTTTGAATAGATGTAAAAATTGTGAAGCTGCACTTTACAGCAAGTAAAAATGGTGTCACTGATTTTGATGGGCAGTATCCCTCATTTTGGTCTTGGCAGGGTGAGAGGTATGTATTTGGGGGTAGCCAGGTGTTGCAGTTAACACCCCTATGATGCCCCTTGCAACCCTTGGAAACCCCTGAAACATTAGTTGCTTAGCATTTACTTCTCCTACAAATATAAAGTCATGAGAGTTCCAGTGCCACTAAGAATTAGATCCTGAAAGGGTTAACATAAAGCAACTCTCCAGATGGGGAGAAAGAGAGAACTGTAATTTGCAACTCCTCTGGAGTTAGCTTGCTGGTCTGTTGAAAGTTATGTCAGTAAATTATTTACCCTCCAAAGATTAGAAAATCACAGTTCAATAATAAGTAAAATTAAACAATCCAGCAACTGAACATACTAAATCCTGTATTTAAACAGGTCAAACAGACTTCCAATGTTTTCTTTTGGCAAATGCCTGTTACAACTAACTGAAGTGTTTACTGTACCTCTTCCAGTGTGGGCTGCTAAATTAGGAGAACACTTCTGTGCTAGTTTTCACTTTGGACTGGGGGAAGGTCTAGGAAAAGTTTTTAACTGCACTGCTGCAAAAAGTTTAACACTAGCTGTCAGGTATGACGAGAGACACACAAGCTGAAAAAATAGTAATAAGCAGTGGGGGGAGTGATTTGGAGTTGCAGAAGCATGTACTGCAACTCCAGATTTGTGCTTTAGTATCCCATTTTTATAGCTACAGCAAGCAGGCTGCAGGCTTCACCCACTGCAGCCATAAAAATACAAGGCAACCCACTCCAAGGCTTTGGAAAAATGGAGTTTTACACTCCCAAATGTAGTTCAGACACAGCCTAAAACCCTATGGCTGAGAGCTAACTCTCAAGGTTCAAGGTTTTATCTTTATTTTTATTTTTAGACAGGATAAGAACAGTTAGGACCACCATGGGAATATTTTTAAAGTTGCCCTGTGGTTAACTACATTACAATGGCTTTGACATTTACACAAATGAGAGCAAACTCATTACATTAGTACCAACATTGACAGATTGGAATACAAATGCAATGTATGGACCAAGACAGTCTATGTTGATCCAGTAAAGGTTGTTACATTGTTCGAGGAGATGTTGATCCAGGGAAGGTTGATATATTGTTAGAGGATCACTCACAGAGTTAATTTCAATTTAGTTACAATTACACATGTCAATGGATTCTGTTTGTGGTATGGATTTAAATTTGGAGAGAGTTTTGTTCCTACGTGATGTAGGAAACAAGCAGTTCCAAGTTTTTGAGATGATGTAATCGAGGGTCATTTTTCCATAGTTGGTTCGAGCCCAAGGGGGGTTCAGTTTTATTTTTATCACATGAAGAAATCAACAGATGTAAAACATTCATATTAAATAAACATACATATATAACACCTACATTTTGTGATACAAAGGTGTAACTTTGAACACAATCGAACAAACATGTAAAATACATATAGGATAAAGTATGGGGTGCAGTGTGTTACGAGAATTTAACACACACCCGAGTTGTTGGATGGCACATAAATCCCAAGGCGAGCCCGAGGGTTTATACGCATCCAACAGTCAGGGTGTGTGTTAAATTCGAAGTTACTTCACTGACCCTATACTTTATTTTATATAATTGAGGCTTCCGTTATTTTCTGGTAGAAAAGTTAAAAAAGAAATGGACGTTTACCTTCTGTTGAGTAACTGGTGTAATTTGAACAGAGAACAGGTTTAATAAGTAACCAAATATTTAAAAGAAAATTAAAAAAACTGTCTTGATCCTTGTGTCCTTTCTGACGAAGCGAGTGTTTTCAAGTGCTGGCGTCATTTGACCTACAGGGGAAAGGTGAGGGTTGAAAGGGAGAGTGGTTAGGGAGTGTGTAAAAACTTTTATGTTTCCATTTAGTCTGCGATTTGAAATGTGCTGAAAAATTTTTTTTTATATCGGTTGTTGAGAATGTTTTGTAAGGAGCGAGCGCTAGTGAGGAGGTGAGTTTATATGGTCAATGGTTTGTGAGCTGAAACAGAACAGTGGGAAACTCGTCTTTCTGTGCTGTCTGAAGCAGATTTGAATGGGAAGAGAGCGCGTGAATGCTGTGTTGTCTCAAGCGGATTTGAATGGGAAGAGAGCACGTGAATGCCGTAACACCTACTCAGGTGTTACGGTATTTAACACACGGTTTTTGCCATTGAAAAAAACGGAAGCCATTAATTATATTCTATTAACATATTCCTCATTGCTACAATTTATCAGTTTGATAGCCCACTCACTTTTCTTGCATAATTTTCCACTCCAAATATTGTATGGTTTATATCGAAGGAAGATAACTAAAGCATTGCATCATTGTCAGAATTAAAACATTTTCTACACAAAATTGGTTATATCCATTTTTCTCTTCACATATTAGAAGTGGGACAGTCCCAAACTAAATGATAGATCAAGATCAGCAATCCATTTTTACAAAGACTGTGTTACACCCCTTTTACAAAAATTTAATACTGTATTCAGCAAGTATCCAAGGAGTACACCCAGCCTCCACCTTAATAAAATATCTCTTTGTACTTTGTTTTCAGAATATAATGTGCGTTTTACGGTTGTAAACACATCCTTTTTTTTACTCTACAGCTTGTTGTTATCAATTGCATGAATTTTCTTCATGTCCTTCTGCATATAAACATCCTCAATTCTTTGAATTGCCTCTGAGGATAGTGCCTTTGAATTTAACATTGCATTTGCTACACTTATTTATCTCTACAATACCATTTTTTGTCAAGAGTCTCTTCTGTCTAATTATTGCTTATGTCCTGCGTAGGATGAAACACAGATCCGTGTCTTCTATTTTCAGCCTTTGCAGTGTGTGTGAGAGGTCATTTGGCACAATACACTCTTACTGAAAATGGAACCAGTCTAAACTTTTTCATGGTGATTTACATATGCTTCCCATGATGCTTTGCATTACAGGACATGTGTAATTTTACATTTTTTACTTTAGTCTAATTAACTACTATTATATTTCATTTTCATAGACTCCAATAGACACTGTTTTGTAATCACACATCCTCTATGCATGAGACACAGTTCCAGTAACGCATTGCAGAGACAGCACATCTTGTTTCAATGGCATGGGTGACAGCTTCTGCCTTCAAAGAAGCAGTGGGCATGTCCTTTCCAAGCCCCAATGTTATTTTCAGAAAAAAAATTCTGAATAACTTCCAAGTCCCCAGAATTTTTAATAATGCCTCATACTTCACTCCCAAAAAGTGCCTGGTTCACAATTTTTGCTTCAAAGGTTGTCTTAAGCATGCTAAATGAATTAACTGCATGCATTTGTGCAAATCTATTCTTAAAGTACTTTTATGCATGTTACTCCTTATTTATAAAATGGGGAAGAGATTTTGGCTCTTCCGATTGGTCATTAGCCATGTGTTAGAAGTGACAACACACGGCTAAAACTAGAAACCCCATGTAGAATACACAGTCCCATTTTATAAGCTCAATAAGCCACTCCAGGGATGTGTGTTAGCTCTAACGCATGGTTATGGGACTGAATGCACTCGGCCTGTGACCTCATGCCTCACTACATCCCCTAGCCATGTATTAGAACTGTCTAATGCACACCCCGTTGTGTCTTTTTGCTCACATAATCGACATGATTTTTCCAGATAAGAAATTTATCAGAAGACAAACCCAAATAACAAAAATTATTAACATCTGTACAAACTTTTCCCTCAATTATCCATTCGCCCAAATTAGTGCCTCTTTTTTCCAAAAGTTATAATGTTGGTTTTGGATACCTTCTAAGCCTATATGATTCAAATGTGAACTACCACTACATAAATCCCTCTTTAATTCTATTTTTTTTTTGTGAGAGTAAAATTGCATCATCTGCATAAAGTAAAATTTTAACCTCAGTGTCATTTACCTTGGGAGTAAAAGTATCCACCTTGTTTAAGCTATATATGAGTTATTGAATGTATTAATTAAAAAGTAATGGGGCTAATAAGCATCCCTGTTTAACACCCTGCTGGATTAAGAGAGAGAGAGAGAGGCAGTTGAGGCATCATCTCTTGCATATCTCCCATCTCTCTATTTTGTGGAGTTCCTCAGGGCTCTATACTGTCCCCCATGTTGTTTGTGGTGTACATGCTTCCCCTCAGAGACATTGTGAGACAGTATGGGCTGAGGTTTCATTGTTATGCGGATGATACCCAGCTATACCTGTCCTTTGCACCCGACCAGGAAGGAGCAATCTTGGTATTCAACAGCTGCCTCAATGAAATCCAGGACTGGATGAGGTCCAGCTGGCTGAAGTTGAACTCTGAGAAGACGAAGGTGTTGGTACTGGATCCGGATTGCCGGATAGGGGGACCTGGGGCCGGCTCCCCATCTGAATTATTTTTTGGGGATGTTGAGCTACAGGTCTCTGAATGGGTGCAAGACCTAGGGGTGATATTAGATGCGGGGCTGACTCTTCGGTCCCAGGTGTCAGCGGTGGTTAAGTCATCTTTCTGCCATCTAAGAAACATCACTAGGATCAAGCACCTTGTTCCATCTGGTGATCTGCCAACTTTGATCCATGCCTTTGTGACCTCGTGTCTAGACTATTGCAACTCACTTTACTTTGGGCTTTCGGGGGTTGATATCCACCGCTTGCAGCTGGTGCAGAATTCCACAGCTCGGGTGTTGATGGGTACTCCTAGATCTTCCCATATTACACCGGTGCTGCGGGAACTGCACTGGCTGCCAGTTCAGTGGTGGATCACCTTCAAAGTCGGATTACTGACTTTTAAAGCTCTGCATGATCTGGGCCCTGATTACCTGAAAGAACTCCTGATCCCTTACCAACCTGAGAGATCACTCTGCTCAGCCGACGAGGGGTTGCTAGAGGTTTCAAGGGTGATTTTAAAATCTGCTGGGGCCCATGCTTTTATGATTGCGGCCCCTTCCCTTTGGAATTCTCTACCCCGTCGGACTAGGGAGTGCACAACTGTGGGGAGTTTTAAACAGGCTTTGAAATCCCTTCTGTGGGAAAAAGCATATGGTTTTACTGTTCATTGATTTGTTTCTGTCTGGTTTTATAATATATATTTCTGTATTTTTATCTTATTTATCTTATTGTATTGTGTCTTGATATTTGAAAGGTGCAAAATAAATAAAAGTATTATTATTATTATATCTAATTCTTCCCACTGTATATTAATGCCGCAGCTGTAAGATTGCAAAGCCTGTGATCAAGGCAATAGTCTAAAGGTTTCTGCCCAAGAAATGACCAATTAATGTTATCAAATGCTGAACGAATATCAATAAAACCCACATATATAGGTGCTTTCTGTTTTACATACTTTCTAAAATATGATTTACTATAAAAATTAGGTCTAAAGTGCACTACTCTTTCTTAAACACACATAGAAATTGGGATAATTTATTTTTTGCACCCCATTTGTCTATTTTATTTAAAAAGATTTTTAAATATATTTTCAAACCTACCGATAAATGTGCTATAGGACAATGACATCCAGGATCTTTTTGCTGACCTTTTTTAAAAATAGGGACACTTATTCCAACATTCCTTTTTTGTATTTAAAGTAAGCTGGCTCTCACCTGCATCCAAAGCCACCATCCAAAAGACTGAGTGCCAGATATTCAAACCTTTGCACCTAGCACAAATCCATAGCACTGGAATAGCACTGGATTTGCGTGAGGCTGCAATATTAAAAAGCCCTGTTAGCGCCGACACTGTGTGGTAGTGCTGATGCTAATAGGTAATGATATGCAGGGGTGTGGACAGGAGAGCACCCATGAATGCCAGCAGCGCGGCATATTCAAATGTATAGTGCTACAGGCTTTAATGCGACCTGTAGCATGGCACAAGATACCGCTGGGAAAAAGCTGGTGGTAATGCGGCGGTGCCCCCCCCGCATGATTCCCGACCCCCATTCCATGTAAAAGAATGGCCATAGCTCTGGTAGTCTAGTGGTCCCCTCACCCCCCTGCACGAATCCTGACCCATTTGCTTTTAAATTATGAGTAATTTTCCTGGCAGTCTAGTGGTCCCCCACCCCTTGCATGAATCCTGACCCATTTGCTTTTAAATTATGAGTAATTTCCCCAGTAGTCTAGTGGCCCCACCCCACCCCTGTGCATGAATCCCACCCATTTACCTTTAAATTATAAGTAATTTCCCCAGTAGTCTAGTGGTCCCCCCACCCCCTGCATAAATCCCGACCCATTTGCTTTTAAATTATGAGTAATTTCCCTGGTAGTCTAGTGGTCCCCCACCCCCTACGAATCCTGACCCCGGCCGCAGTCAAAATAGATTTCCCGGTAGTCTAGTGGTACCCCCACCAAGCTGTGCACCTCCCGGTACCCCTGAACACAGCATCCCTCTGGAGCCGGCGACCTGCTCAGCCCTTGAGGGTATACATATTAAGCTCCTTTGGTCTCTCTTCACATGGCTTCTAGTGCAGACCCTACACTATTTTAGTTGCTCTCCTCTGGACTGCCTCCATCCTGTCTATGTCCTTCCAGAGATATGGTCTCCAGAACTGCATGCAGTACTCCAGATGGGGTCTCACCAACTGTTTATAAAGAGGGATAACAACTTCCTGTTTTCTATTAGGGATGCCTCTCGCTATACATCCCAGTATCCCCTCCCTCCCGGAGCCCTCCTTACTGCCTTCTCACATTGCTTGCCTACCTTTAGGTCATCTGATATGACTGCCCAGGTCCCTTTCCATTTTTTGTTGTTGTTAGTTCCCCCCCCCCATTGTGTACTCTTCCTCTGGGTTTTTGTTTCCCAGGTGCATTACTTTGCACTTCTTTGCATTGAATCTAAGCTGCCATGCTTTTGACCATTCCTCCAACCTTGCCAAGTCCCTTCTCATCCTTTCCACCACCCCCTTGTGTATCAACCCTGTTGCAGATATTTGTGTCATCTGCAAAGAGGCATACTTTTCCTGCCAGTCCCTCTGGAATGTCACCTATAAAGACATTAAAGAGGACCAGTCCCAGTACTGAACCCTGCAGTACCCCACTAGTAACCCCCCTTTCTTTGGAGTGGACTCCATTTACTATTACCCTCTGTGTCCTGATATCCAGCCAATCTTTTACCCAGGTTACCACTCTGGGACCCACTCCCAGGCTGGCTAACTTGTTTATTGACCTTTGGTGTGGGACTGTGTCAAATGCCTTGCTAAAGTCCGGGTAGGTCATGTCCACTGCCACTCCCTGGTCTACTACTTTGGTCACCCAGTCAAAGAAATCTATTAGATTCATCTGATGCTACCTTTCCACTGTGAATCCATGCTGCCTTGGGTCCTGTGAATCCATGCTGCCTTGGGTCCTGTGCCCCGTTGGCTTCTAGGCACTCAACAATTCTTTCTTTCAGATGTGATTCCGTCATTTTCTCTACCACCGAGGTCAAACTAACAGGTCTGTAGTTTCCTGCCTCTGCCGTGCTCCCACTTTTGTAAAGGAGAATCACATCTACCCTCCTTCAATCCTGAGGTACTGCACCATCCTCCCATGACTTGTTTAAAAGGGTAGCCAGTGGTGTCACTAGTTCTCCCCTTAGTTCTTTTAGAATTCTGGGGTGAATCCCATCAGGCCCCATTGATTTGTCTTTCAGGACCCTTTCTTCTGTGAATGGACTGATATCGACCCCCCTATCCAGAGTGCTTCTATTGTTTGGTTTAGGTACTGCCCCCTCTTCTTCTTTTGTGAATACTGAGCAGAAGTATTCTTTCAGCATCCATGCTTTTCACTGTCACCCTCTTCCCACTCCCTTCCCTTTATTAAGCCTCACTTTCCCTTCCTTGGTTTTCCTTCACTCCCTAATGTACCTATAAAAGGTTTTATCCCCATTCTTAACTGAGCTGACTATCTTTTCCTCAGTTTGGGCCTGTGCTATTCTGATTGCCTTTCCTGCTGCCTTCTGCTTTAACTGGTACTCTCCCATTTTGCCAAAGTCAGCCCTCCTAAAGTCCAATACCCTCGCTTTTGTATGGCTTGACTCTACAGCTGTGTTTGTCATGAACCACACTGTTTGGTGGTTGCTTATTCTGAGATGGCTACCTACTTCTAAATCTGAGATACTCACTCCATTCCTGTTTGAGAGTACCAGGTCTAAGATTTCTCCCTCCAGAGTGGGTTCCAGTACTAGCTGTCTGAGGCATGCCCCCTGTAGGGCATGCAGCTGCAGCAAAGGTGCTTCAGTTAAAATCTGGAATATTCAGGTCCCCATCAACAATATCTCCCCTTTTTCTGCAATTTTATGGATGCCTTCTATCACTTCTTTGTCTATTTCCTCCCCCTGAGATGGGGATCTGTATACAACCCCCTGCGGATTGTGGTGCCATTTTCTGTCTCCAGGGTGACCCACAGTGAATCCTCTCCTCCCTGCTTACCCTTTAATTCCATTGCTTTGATCCTTTCCCTTATGTAGAGAACTCCTCCTCCTCCTCCTCTTTTACCCTCCCTGTCCCTCCTGTAGATTGTGTACCCTGGTATGTTGACATCCCAGTCATGGTTCTCTGTGTACCATCTTTTTTGTTTTTCTTTTTCATGGTACAGTGGAAAGATAAAAGGGCATCTGCCCTACACAGTGGCAGTTATTGACCAATATATTACAATTTATGTTTCAAAAGTCTTCCAATCATTTATACAAACTGTATTTCAGAGTGTCCATGAAGTTGTATTAAAGACTGCCTTAGAAAGATTTTGCTAGTAGCTAGGCGGAAGACACCTGGAGAAAGGATTGCTGTGTGACTGGACTTCTCTACTGGGACTAAAAAAGTAGAACTCTTGTACTTGGAACTTTAATTTAGGGTAAAAAAAACTAACAAACAAAACAAAAAAAAAGTGTGTGTTTGTCTGAATTAACTGAACTAAATGGTTTTCTGAACACTTATCTATGTGTAAATCTCAGGTGATTGAAAGGACTTGATAGCTGTGAGGTTTAAATTACTTGTAGAAATAGCTAGTAAGTAGGGGGAGTGGCTTAGCTAGAAGGAAGCTACATTTAAAGACTGCCTTAGAAGGATTTTGCTAGTAGCTTGACAGAAGATACCAGGAGAAAGGACTGCTGTGTGACTGGACTTCTCTACTGGGACTAAAGAACTAGAACTCTTGTACTTGGAACTTTAATTTAGGGTAAAAAAAAACTAACAAACAAAACAAAAAAAAGTGTGTGTTTGAGTTAACCGAACTGAATGGTTTACTGAACAGTTATCTAGGTGTAAATCTCAGGTGATTGAAAGGACTTGATAGCTGTGAGGTTTAAATTACTTGTAGAAAGATCTAGCAAGTAGGGGGGTGTGACTTAGCTAAAATGAAGCTACATTTAAAGACCACCTTAGAAAGATTTTGCTAGTAGCTTGGCAGAAGACACCAGGAGAAAGGACTGCTGTGTGACTGGACTTCTCTACTGGGACTATATTGCCCTCCTTCCCTCCACTCCACCCTCCCACCCAAAGCTAGTTCTACTTTTATAGGCACAGAATTTGACTGACAACAGGAACTTCCTGTTTGGGAGCAGAAAGTGAGTGATCACAGAGCCACCAAAGACCCACCATCCTAGAAGGGCAAGAGTAGCTCTCTGGCCCCCTATAACTGCTGGAGGTCTGCCTCTGAGCAAGTAAGGGGTCTACTGAGAAATATAGGATATTCTTGTCTCAGAACAGGACAATCAGGAGCTTAAAGGGCACACAGGCAGAAAGTAAGGAGAGAGAGAGAAAAAAAAAACAGAGGAAAGAGTAAGAATTGCAAACAGTTAAGGGGCCAGAAATAAGACATGCTGGGAGTGGTGCAGTGCAGTGGTTGTGGAGCAGCAGTCTTCCGGGAGACGTTCTGGAGGATGCGGTGTTGTCCCATCTGCAGACACCTCTCTGGGCTGAGGGAGGAGGCTGCTCATCTCCAGGCTGAGTTGGCCAGGATTTGTGGGACCTCCTCTTCCATCCAGGGACCACCAGTGCCACTGCTGTTGCCTCAGAGGCTGCCAAGAAAGAGGAGCGGTTGGACCACAGTGGGCTCAGGGAGGGTGAGGGTGGTGGAACAGAGGTGCATCCTCCAGCTGTACCTCTCCACACCCTATGCCATTCTGGCAAAGTGTGGTTCCTCATGGAGGCAACCGCAGTGGAGACCAAGGAGGATGCTGGGAACCTCCAAAGGAGACCCACAGAAGGGTGGCAGGGGACCCCTGAGGGAAGGAAACAACCCTGGTGGGGGGTCCATTGTTAGGAAGGTAGAACTGTGGGAAGGAAGGAGAGGGAGAAGTAAGGTGGCTGCCTGGCACCATGGCTTGGAGGGACAGGGAGCAAATCCTCAGGATTGCCAGAGCAGCTGCACAGGGAAGGGAGCTGGATGTCATTGTCCACCTAGGGACAAATGACCTGGCTAAGAAGGGGATTAAAGAAGTGCAGGAAGAGTTTGTGGAATTGGGGAGGGACCTTAGACAAATAGCATGCACGGTAACCTTCTCAGAGGTGCTGCCCATCTATGGCATAGGAGAGGCTAGGGTGTTCCACACCATGGGATTCAATCAGTGGGTTGAAAAACTGGTGTGGAGCTCAGGGATTTGGCTTCATTGGGGACTGGGGGTCCACCGGGAGTGATGTAAGCCTATACTGGCATGATGGGTTGCATCTGTCCAGGAGGGGAACCAGAATCCTAGGTGATAGGTTTAAATACTTCATTGGCAAGTATTTAAACTAGCCAAGGGGGGAAGCACTGGAAAGGAGCAGGGAAATCCTAGCCCCCCCAAAAAATCATGGTAGTAAGTGTGGTAAACACCAACATAGAGGTGTTGATAGGAGAAGGGCAGGGGTAAATGGAGAAAGTGACAAAGGCAAGAAGGACAGGGATGGGGCAAAAGGAGTAAGGCCATCAGGAAATGGAGGGTAATGAGTACCAATGCCCATAGTCTGGGCAACAAGCTCCCTGAGCTGGTGGCATTGATGGAAGAGGAATGCCTGGATACCGTAGCAGTCACAGAAACATGGTACACATAAAACCATGACTGGGATGTTAACATGCCAGGGTACATAACCTACAGGAGAGACAGGCAGGGGAGAAGAGGGGGAGGAGTACCTCTCTATGTAAAGGAAGGGATAAAAGCAACTGAACAAAAAGAGTAAACAGGGAGGAGAGGAGGCACTGTGGGTCACCTTGAGACTGAAAAAGGGCACCACAATCCGCACAGGTTGTGTACAGACCCAATGTCAGGGAGGAGAATGGACAAGGATATGATAGAAGGCATTCTTAGAATGGCAGAGAAAGGGGAGATACTGTTGATGGGAGACCTGAATATGCCAGATGTTAACTGGAGCACATTTGCTGCAGCCACATCCAAGAGCAGGGCCATTCTTGATGCCCTACAGGTGGCAGGCCTCAGACAGCTAGTTTCGGAACCCACTCATGAGGGAGCAATCTTAGACCTTGTACTCTCAAATGGGGGCAGTGAGAGGATCTCAGATCTAGAAGTGGGTTGCCATCTGGGAACAAGTGACCATCAAACAGTGTGGTCTCACATTAAACTCAGCTACAGAGTCAAGCCATACAAAAGTGAGGGTACTGGACTCCAGGAGGGCTGACTTTGACAAGATGGGAAAGTGCCTCAGAAAAGCATTAGCAAACAGACTAGAAGGAGATGTGGAGCAACAATGGGGAATCATCAAAACTGCCATCACAGAGGCAACAAGCCTTTGTGTGAAGCAAATAAACAAATCAAAATAGGTGGCTGTGAAAGTCAGGAAGAAAAAGATAGCATTCCGGAAGTATAAGGAAACACAGAAAGAGCAGGACAGAGAGCTGTACCAGTTAAGGCAGAAGGAAGCAGGGAGGGAAGTCAGAATAGCAAAGACCCAAACTGAGGAAAAGATAGCCAACTCAGGTAAGAAGGGGGATAAAACCTTTTATAGGTACATCAGTGAGCATAGAAAGACAAAGGGAGGGATAGTGAGGCTGAATAGAATGAACGGTGGATGGGCAGAGGGGGACAGTGAAAAAGCAGTGATACTGAATGAATATTTCTGCTCAGTATTCACAAAAGAGGATGGGGAAGTGCCTAATCCAATTAACAGAATCACTCTTGATAGGGGGTCAATCCTGTCCTTTCACAGAAGAAAGGGTTCTGCAAGAACTCCTAAAACTGAAGGTGATGTGCAATGGGGCCTGATGGAATTCACCCCAGAATTCTAAAAGAATTAAGGGGGAACTAGTGAAACCACTGGCAACTCTTTTTAATAAATCATGGGAGGATGGTGTGGTACCCGAGGACTGGAGGAAGGCGGATGTGATCCCCCTTCACAAAAGTGGGACCAAGACAGAGGCAGGAAACTACAGACCTGTCAGTCTGACCTCTGTGGTAGGGAAAGTGATGGAGTCACTTCTGAAGGAAAGAATAGTTGAGTACCTAGAGGCCAGTGGGGCACAGGACCCAAGGCAGCATGGGTTCACAGCGGGAAGGTCATGTCAGATGAATCTAATAGATTTCTTTGACTGGGTGACCAAAGTAGTAGACCAGGGAGGGGCTGTGGACATGGCCTACCTAAACTTTAGCAAGGCATCTGACACAGTCCCGCACAAAAGATTAACAGTCAAATTAACCAGCCTGGGAGTGGGTCCCAGTGTGGTAGCCTGGGTAAAACATTGGCTGGACAACAGGACACAGAAGGTAATTGTAAATGGAGTCCACTCTGAAGAAAGAGGGGTTACTAGTG
The DNA here is from genome assembly GCA_016271365.2 of Neoceratodus forsteri. Lineage (NCBI taxonomy): Eukaryota > Metazoa > Chordata > Ceratodontiformes > Ceratodontidae > Neoceratodus > Neoceratodus forsteri. Next base: position 3,276,666 of record JADMNL010000025.1, on the reverse strand, counting down.
GGGTACCGCAGGGTTCAGTATTAGGTCTAGTCCTTTTTAATGTCTTCATAAGTGACATTGCAGAGGGACTGGAAGGAAAAGTATGCCTCTTTGCAGATGACACAAAGATCTGCAAAAGGGTTGATACACAAGGAGGTGGAAAGGATGAGAAGGGACTTGGCAAGGTTGGAGGAATGGTCAGCAGTATGGCAGCTAGGATTCAATGCAAAGAAGTGCAAAATAATGCACCTGGGAAACAAGAACCCAGGGGAAGAATACACAAAGGGGGGGAGGTAGTAACAACAAAAAAGGAAAGGGACCTGGGAGTAATCATATCAGATGATCTTAAGGTTAGCAAGCAATGTGAGAAGGCAGTAGGAAGGGCTGGGGGTATACTGGGATGCATAGGGAGAGGCAGCAGAGAACAGGAAGTTGTTATCCTTCTGTACAGACAGTTGGTGAGACCCCATCTGGAGTACTGTGTCCAGTTCTGGAGACCCCATCTCTACAAAGACATAGACAGAATAGAGGCAGTCCAGAGGAGGGCAACTAAAATGGTGCAGGGTCTGCAAGAGAAGCCATATGAGGAGAGACTAAAGGAGCTTAATATGTATACCCTTGAGGAAAGAAGGGGGGACATGATAGAAACCTTTAAGTACCTCAGTGGAATCAACAAAGTCCAAGAGGGTAGCATCTTTCAGAAAAAGAGACATGCAAGAACAAGGGGACACAATTTAAAGATGGGGGTGGTTCAGGGGCAATGTGAGGAAGTATTATTTTACAGAGAGGGTAGTGGATGCATGGAACAGCCTTCCTGAGGAGGTTGTGGGGTCTAAAACTGTGGGAGAATTCAAGAATGCATGGGACAGACATAAGGCAATTTTTGTGGGGGGTAGGAAGAAATAGGCTGTTGGTTAACTAGGATCTGTGGCCTATCCTGTAGGTAGGGAAATGGGCAGACTCGATCGGACAAGTGGTCCTTATCTGCCGTCAAAGTCTATGTTTCTATGTTTCTATGTTAAATAAATATATCTAAGGTACAAAATTGTTGTCAGTGTCCAGTTTGTATAACACCCATATACAGTATACCAGATTTCTTCAAACACTGACTTGTGGTTCAAATAATGGTACATTTGCAGGAGAGTAGCCAGGCTATAGCCTGAAAACAAAATCCAAAAAGATTTAATGACAAAGAGTACCAACAACAGGAGGAACGCCCTCACCCAGCGCTTCGACTTCTAACAAGTCTTCCTCAGGGGTGTCTGTTGTTGGTACTCTTTGTCATTAAATACTTTACACGATTGCAAATGGTGTGTCAGCTGAATTCTTTTCACAAAGAGAGACCCGAGTGACACCACTTTTTGGATTTTGTTATCGTTACGAGCTGGCCGCTCGTTGTGGTGAGCACTGAATTGACCTAGCCGAGTCGCAGCATTTCTCCTATAGTTATAGCCTGAAAACCTTGGCCTTCATTTGGATTCAACAATTTTGACCAGATATGCCTTAACTTAGCTGGACAAGAATAACAACCGGTTCCACGCACCACATACTGATGCTTGGGCCTTCAGTTTTTGAAATCCTGTCTACTACCCTGGTTTGTTTCTCCAGTCTATATATAGCATCCGCAGTATCCACCCATTGTTTTAAAGTGGGCTCTGTCAGTGACAGCCAAAGCCTAGTAATAACCTACATGACGCTGGTCAACAACAACAGCAAAAATTTGAATTGCCTCCTTGGAATTCTAATAGCCTCTGAGGGGAGAGACATCAAGACTAAGGTTGTGACGATCACACCTGGTGTAGCAAACATTGCCTCATGAATCTTAATTATCTGTGTCCAGTACTGGGCCAGAGAGGGGCAGTCCCAAACAAGCATTTGTCAATGCCGAATGTTTGCTTACTGGCATTGGCAGTGGTAGTGTAGAAGTTACAGAGCTGTGTAATAGGAATGGCAGTGAAGTATTGAACTGAAGCCAACCCCACCACCACCCTGCAGAGTGACAGGCATTAGGGTGTGCATTTGGGTCGTCAGGCATACTTGTGCACCATTTCCACACCCCACTCTGCAGAGACTGACAAGTGTCACGTGTTCCTTGGGGTCTTTGGTCCTATGCGCATCCCATTTCATTAGGAAATACGGTGAGAGGGTGCAATATAGGAGAATGGGGTGAAGTTTGGGGCCGAAGAGTCCAAGGCATACCTCGATGCCTCTCAGTGACTGCAGGGTGTGGAATGGTATGAGCATCACAGGCAAGAATCCCAAGTCACACCCCTGATTCCTGTCATTCTCTATAGGGTTGGGCGATTTAATTGAAAAGCCTAATACCTCAGGCATTCGTTGGTATTTTAACTCCAAATTTTCAACGTTTGTTTTGTGACCCCACCTCATGAACAGGGGGAAGATCAGTTTGGTAGCCGAAAGCTGCTTATGCACAGTGATACGGATTTAGCACCACAGGTGCAAAAATATTCCAACAGGCTGTAAAATGACAGCTGTACTCTGTCATGGGGAGGTGTAAAATGGCTATGTTGCAAATGTAGTAAAATATTTAAAAATGGTGAAGTCACGAAAGGCATATAGAAACTGTGCAACGACACCCGTTATATAAGTAGGTTGGGGATATTTTATAGCAGATTGTCAACTCAGGCATTTTGGTGCCTCCGATCATGAACAGTATCACTGTGATTTTCTTTATCTGTCGAACAATGATTTCCCCACAGCTAATTAATGCATCTTCGCACCGAAAGTGTGAAACACACTCGCCATGCGTTGTGAAAAATGGCAGCCGTACTGTTCATAAAGAAGTGTTGAAAATGCCACTAGTGAAAATCTGGACTGAAAATATTACAAAGTCATGAACTAACGAGGATGCGTGGAAACTGCACAATGCTCACTCGTAACACAGTCATTTTATGGACTTTTGTCACCAAATTTTCAACATAGCCATTTTAAGACCTCTGCTCATGAACAGTGTAACTGTGATTTTCTTAATCTGTCCTAAACATTGCTTTCGCACACCAACAGCACCATTGTACGCTACATGTGCGATAACACATTTTGGGTGACATATGAAAAATTGCAGCTGTACTGTTCATAAGGAAGTTTAATAAAATGGACATGTTGAAAATCTAGAGCGAAAATATTAAATCTGCAAACTTACAAGCATGCATAGGAACTGTGCAACGCACGCTCGTAAAAGTCATTTCTAGGCATTTTTCCACCAAGTTTTCAACATAGCCATTTTAAGACCTCTGCTCATGAACAGTGTCACTGTGGTTTTGTTAATGTGTCCCATACATTGAGCTTGCACACCGACTGTGCCATTGTGCGCTACATGGGCGGAAACACATTTTGGGCAGGATGTGAAAAATGACAGCTGTACTGCTCATAAGGAGGTGTGGAAAAATGGCAATGTTGGAAATTTGGAGTGGAAATATTGAAAATTCGCAAACCTACGAGCGTGCGTGGGAACTGTGCAACGCACACTCGTAAAACAGTCATTTTTAGGAATTCTGTCACCAAATTTTCAACATTGCCATTTTAAGATCTCTGCTCATGAACAGTGACACTGTGATTTCCTTAATGTGTCCCATACACTGAGTTTGCAAGACTGCGCCATTGTGCGCTACATGGGTGGAAACACGTTTTGGGTGAGATGTGAAAAATGACAGCTGTACTACTCATAAGAAGGTGTGGAAAAATGGCAATGTTGAAAATCTGGAGTGGAAATATTGAAAATTCGCAAACCTATGAGCGTGCGTAGGAACTGCGCATTGCTTCCGTAAAACAGTCATTTTAGAATTTTTCACCAAATTTTCAACATAGCCATTTCAAGACCTCTGCTCATGAACAGTGTCACTGTGATTTTTCTTAATTTGTCCCATACATTGATTTTCTTACACCGACTGCGCCATTTTGCGCTACAAGGGCGGAAACACATTTTGAGTGAGATGTGAAAAATGACAACTGTACTACTCATAAGATGGTGTGGTGAAATGGCAATATTGAAAATCTGGAGTGAAAATATTGAAATTTTGCGAACTTACGAGCCTGCGTAGGAACTGCGTAACGCACGCTCGTCAAACAGTCATTTTTTGGAATTTTGGCACCAAATTTTCAACATGGGGGTTTTAGGCCCCTTTCTCATGAATGATTCACTGTCATGGCGGTATTCAGTCCCAAAGGGTGATTTCGCAGTCACTGTGCAGTCACTGCACGAAATCACCCTTCGAGCCCGAATAACGCCATGACAGTGACATCATTCATGAGAAGGGGTCCCAAAAACCCCATGTTGAAAATTTGGTGCAATAATTCCCAAAAATGCCTGAGATACGGAATAAAGTTGAACCCCTCCTATCTAGCCCATTATACAGCTTACCGGCATTTCCTCAGTTCGCGGTTGCCTTTGAAGAGTGCAGACGTGTTCCCGGTCCACCAAAGATCGTCGCGCCGGAGTCAGAGGTAAGTATGGGGTGAGGGGTGTGGGGAGGCTGGGTGCGCAGTGGGTGGGTGCGGGTTGTGGGAGGGGGGTTCGGGAGACGCGCCGTGGGACAGTTTTTGGTTTACAGGTTAAAAAAAAAAAAAAGATGTCACGGGACCGCTCGCCACGTTGGGGTGGGCTCCCAGCGTGACACAACGACTTTGGGGGGGCGTTCAGCTGACGGGGATTGGGCACCCCTGTCGGCAAAAAAAACCTCTTGGGACATTTGCCACACTGGGGTGGGCTCCCAGCGTGGCACAAGGACTTTGAAGGGGGGGCGTTCAGCCGATGGGGGATTGGGCACCCCCGTCGGCAAAATTATTGATTGCCACGCTGGGGTGGGCTCCCAGTGTGGCACCAAATACTGGGAAGGGGAGGAGGCGATGCAGGCGCGGCCAGGGGATTGGGCACCCGTCGGCTATCGGCCCTGCGTGGGCGCGCACACCGCGGGGTTTGGGGGGAGCTGCGTAGAGCAGCTTCATCGCTGCTCACTCAAGCCGTAGCTCCCTTTCAATCAGAAGCCACTGCATTTGGAGCGTGTCACAGACAGCTCCAAATGCATTGGCATTGCCAGGCCACGCCTGCCAGCTCGCTGCCTGAATTGGAGGAGGAGGTGACACACCTCCGAAATCTCCGATGATGGCACTATATTTCTTGCACATGCGTGCAAGCAAACATAAAAATGTGCCACTGGTCCACCAGTAGGTTCCCACATCCCCTCCAACAAAACCCTGCTGTGGTCCTATATATTTTGCTTGAATTGCCCGTGTCCTAAAAAAAAAAACAGGTCCAGCACTTCCAAGCAAACTCCCTTAAGTAAGGGGCCAAGGCCAGTTTATTTGATGGCAGGATGTATTTTAGCTATTGTTCTAAATCCCATGTTGACTGAAGTTCCTCATTCCCATTATGAAGCACAGAAGCAGTTGATTCCATGGAAAATTCCCTCAAAATCAGAATATAATTGCCCCATTAAGTGGGACCCAACTGCTCCCTGTTGATGGTGTATAATTTGCATCACCAAGCCAGGAAGTTGTTCAGGACGTTGCCTGTAACTAGGACCTAGACACCAAATATATGTCCTGATCTGGAGGTATCAGAAGTGGTCCAATGTAGGTAGTTGGACTTTAGTATGCAGGGTCTGAAACGGTGGTATTCCCGAAGTGTCTAGGAATTGATGGTAGTATAGCAGGCCTCTTCTACACCAGTGTTGCAAGAATGGGTCGGTTCTGTTCAGCTGGCAGTTTTGATCTCTTTGCCGAGCCTTGGACAATCTAGTTAAGACTTGATAGTACCCTCCACCTCAGATGGAATGCCATACTGTTAGGGTCATGGCTGTCTTAAACATTTCAGCTGCTGGGTAAGGTAGTAGTGTTATTTATAACTTTAAATAATGTGTCAGTATTTCTGTTTGCCAGACATGACTCCAAAGATAAATTTCTGCTGGGAGCACGTCATAATCTACTGCTTTGTTTTTTTTTTTATTCCTGTGCCATAATGGCACTTTTAACTTCAAAGGGAGATGCTGGTGGCCATTATTCTGTATTGTCTGTGATGTACCTTTTACTGTAGCATTTCTAACTACTGTATATCTTTCAGACAGATCAGATCTGATATTTTATAAACCTTTCTGATATGAGTAATTCAATCCGCTGCAGTAATCAGAGCATTAATGTTGAATATCTTTTGTTAGAATCAAACTAATGTGCAACAAGTACCCAAAACCATCTGGAATCCTTTGAAATTATAGCCTCCTGCAGCTTTGGCTAGAGATTCTTTTTGTATTCTCTCTTTCCTTAGCTTTTAATAACCAGTTATAGTCCTTTTTCAGGTTTGTGCAAGCTTGTCTATATTTCCAGTCTGTAGGCATTTTTCACTTGCCCTATGATTATATGATTATGCTGTCTGCAATCTGGGGTTAGCTGGTTTGCAAAGCATGTTATTACAGTACAATATCCATTAAAGAGATCTACTGCTGGGATAATTATTTTAGATTAATTATTTCGCACCATTTTCATCTTAACTTTAATGATCTCATGCAAATCCATAACTGCTTTAACTTTTTCCTTCGAGTACTCTGTCCAAGCCATTTTTCTCTGATTCACAATACACCAATGCTAATGTGCTTCATTTTTTTCTTATCATTTTCCACATAATCAAGAGAGTCACATTCCATAGGCATATCAACTGTTAGTTTTTTAACTTTACCATATGAGTTTGCAATTATTAGGCATTAATCTTTTTTACTTCTGCCCCCACTACAGTTGGAAATGTAATTTCCCTGTGACAGTCTCCAACAGTTCTTCTGTTCATAACCCTTTAGATTCTTTATTGGCTATTAGTAAAGTGCCACATGTGTTCCAGGCATTTCTTTTCACTTCAATATATTTTCCAGTTCTGGCACTAAAGTGTCCACACATTATTATCTTTGCAGTTGGATAATCTTCCATGTATTGTATTATCAGATCTCTTACTTCTAAAATACTTACAAAATCTTCTAAGAACAAAACTGGTTGTAAATATATATATATATATATATATAGAGAGAGAGAGAGAGAGGAATAAATGAAAGCAAAGTGTTGTATATGAGGCAATAATACCATTGAGGGATTTAACAAGCCATAAAGCCATGAACCTGAAGGGCTATTTGCCTTTATGAGCTTGTTAAACCCCTCAATGGTATTATTTCCTCACACAGGACTTTGCCATCTTTTATTTTATAGAATATGTAAGGTTGGTAGGTTTTGCTTTAAGAGAAAGTGTGCTTTTTTGTGTAGCTTGCTTAAGTTAGAGTGTGTTTGTAATTCTCTAGTTTTCCCTGTAGTGTTCGTTGGTAGTATTGTTCTATATTGTAAGGCATTTGAAGTTCTGAATAGTTTTGTCACTTTAGGGTTACCATAGTGCAGTGGCTTTGTATAAAAGTGGGGCTGGTTCAACCATTTTTTTCTTTTGTGTGATTGAAGAGTGCAGGATGGAAGGAAGCATGTGAAATGTTTGATGAATTTTTCTGTAGGCCTGTTTTACACATTTAGAGGAATGCAGCACAGCATGTGAAATGTTTGTTGAGTTTTTCTGTAGGCCTGTTTTACACATTTAGGGAAATGCAGCACAGCATGTGAAATGTTTGGTGAGTTTGTCTATAGGCCTGTTTTACTCTTTTAGGAAAATGCAGCACAGGATGTGAAATGTTCGGTGAGTGTTTCAGTAGGCCTGTTCTACACAGTTAGGGAAATGCAGCACAGCACATGAAATGTTTGGCGAGTGTTTCAGAAGGCCTGTTTTACACAGTTAGGGAAATGGAGCACAGCACATGAAATGTTTGGTGAGTGTTTCAGTAGGCCTGTTTTACACAGTTAGGGAAATGGAGCACAGCATGTGAAATGTTTGGTATGTGTTTCAGTAGGCCTGTTTACACAGGGAAATGGAGCACAGCATGTGAAATGTTTGGTGAGTTTGTCTGTAGGCCTGTTTTACACTTTTAGGAAAATGCAGCACAGCATTTGAAATGTTTGATGAGTTTTTTCTGTAGGACTGTTTTACACATTTAGGGAAATGTAGCACAGCATGTGATGATTTTTGGGGGGGTGCTTTTTTGCAGGGGCTGTAATTGGAGAGTCTGTTAGGGCTGTAATGTGGGTAGCTAGTAGGTTGTTGTTACATCTGTTATTCAGGTGGTTGTTAAAACATTTTAATAGTTCTGTAATAACATGTATATTTTTCATCCATACTTGTAATAGTAATAGAGTGTTACAAGTCTCTTAATTTTAATGTACTAGAGTGTTATTACATAATGTCAGTTTATTATCATCATATATGATGTTTTTTTCAATTGGGTCAAGGGCCCAACTATGTATTATCTCTCTCTCTCTCTCTCTCTCTCGTTATATATATTTATTGAATTCTGATGACCGGGTAGGCCCACTGGGCCCTGGAGGTCCCTTTTTCAGGGGCGACCTGGGAATAACAGTACATAAACTTGGTAAGCAATAGTACATATACAAGTTATAGGCATGCGGCAATCATACATATATGTGAAGCAGAACAGTCTTTTCTGTCAGTTACATTACATTTTTTTTCAGTGCAACATGTGACTATGTCTCTAAGAAGCCTCGTTGAAGTTCAGTGGGGGGGGAGTTCGCTAAGGAGTTTGTGCTGTCAGTTCGGGTATAGGAGATTTACATGTGGTAAGTGCACAGACCTGGGGTCATGGTTGGAGTGTCAGATACCATAGCATTAGCATTTACTCGTTGCCAGCATATGAGTCCTGAGTCTAGTGTGGAAACACATTACAGATGGGGTTTCTCGCACCACCAGTGGGAGGTTGTTCCAAAGGGAGGGGGCAGCATGAGAAAAGGACTTATAACCTGCCTTGGTCCTGACCTTAGGGACCTCTAGAAGAGTTTGATTTTATATATATATATATATATATATATATATATATATTTATATATGTATATATAGATAGATATAGATATATAGATATATATGGGATATACAATGGTGAGCTGTCAGATAAATGATTAATCTACACAAGTGTTGTTTGACTTCAGGTTACCTCACAAATAGCATAAGCCATGAGTGAGATGTCTGAGGTCAGACAGCACAAGTGTAGATAAATCATTTATCTGACAGCTCACCTTGGTATATTTCATTTATGCAATAGGGATGCTTTGAGTCAATGCAAGGACATTTGCTTTTGATTGTTTATCTTTTTTTGCATATGTTTGTCAAAAAAGTGAACAAAAAATTGCATTGTCTGCTCTTTTTTGCTAATTATAAAAAATCTATAAGGTATCTATAAATGAAACACCACTCATTTCGTAGATAATTTTGTGCTGAACAGCTTTTATGCTCACAGTACCATGCTATCTTTTTCATTTTAAAGTTAATCGCATTTGAATATGGGTAGTACTGCTGCTGAGGCCGAACATTCTAAATGATTTCCAGAGTGATTGTGACATAGCTACTATATGAATACATTTTATTTATTCAATGACTGTGAAGATAAATGGATTTATTCAGTGAGTTTTGAGCCCTCTCCTATTGCATATATATATATATATATATATATATATACAATGGCAGCACAGTAGTGCTACCATAGTTAGGGTTGAGTAGCCCTTTTAAGGTTAAAGGGCAAAAATTTGCACCTTAATAACTTTGCCACCGTTCAATGGATTTGTCTGAAATTTGACAGACACAGGGCGTAACCATACCAGTCAGATATACGGCTGTGGAGTTATTAAGTGACATCCGTGTGCACATTTACTTTTCTTGCGCATTCTTTGCTCGCGCCTACAGGTTGCACAGTTTGCGCAACCAGTCTGACAACTTCAGGGAATGTGTGGCCAGGGTGCCCGATGTGTATTTTGAAGATTTCGTGAAAAAATATTAAACGGTTCAAAAGTTATTAAAAAAACACGTTTCCATTATAAGTCAATGGGAAAAGTTAACAAAAAGTTTGACACTTTCGCAAATGCACTTTTTAGTGTCGCAAATGGCCCTAGTGGTGTCATGAGTCAGCCATTTTTTTTCAGTTACTGATCACAGAAATGCTTGCCATTTAAAATTAGGACCATCAAGGGACATAATTCTTTTTGTGTTTACCTATTCAAGCCATAAGGATGCTAGCCATGTCTTTATTTTGGGGTTAAACACCCCAGAAATATGTTTTTCAAATTTCTGGAAAAAGTAGTGTCGCAAAATAGTGTCGCACTCCCGACACTTTCACAAATTTTGCAAAAGCTTTCGTAAATCACGACACTACTTTCCAGACTATGGCCAAAATGACAAGAGTTCTTTGCCACCCTGCTGCAAAAGAACAGTTTGGTCTTTTGAGCTGAAATTCAGAGGGAAGGCAGCCAACATCTCACAGATGTGCCTTTTGGTGTTTTGGTGACAAAATATTCTACGGATGCCAAGTTATGGTACACCAAAGTTGATGTTTTTTCCCCATAGACTAACATGGTGGCAAACACCGTACCTTTCGGGGCTCGTATCTCAAAATGGTGCAAGATACGAATTTTCATTGTGACCGTAAACCTATATCTTACACATTTAGAAATGTGGCACAGCATGTGTTGTTTTTTGGGGGTACTTTTTGCAGGGGCTGTAGTTGGAGAGGCTGTTAGGGCTGTAATGTGGATGGTTAGTAGGTTGTTGTTACATCTGTTATTCAGGCGGTTGTTAAACATATTAATAGTTCTGTAATAACATGTATATTTTTCATTCACACTTGTAATAGTAATAGAGTGTTACAAGTGTGTTAATTTTAATGTACTAGAGTGTTATTACATAATGTCAGTTTATTATTCATCCACATATATTTTTCATTGGCTACGCATGTGCTGAAAACCTAGCCAGGGCAGTCATGAATCATGTGAAATTTTAATCCTTTTTCTACGTCGTACAGTTACTGAGATAGCATTTTAGTATTACAACTGCTCGTTTTCTGCTCCAAGGCACATTATTATGCATACATTCCTTGTTTTCACTGACTTTCTCAATGGAGCTTTTTGGTAACAATACGATGTGCTGTCCACTTACTGTTACATGTAGGCTTTACACTTGTTTTCCATGCCCGTTTGCGTTACCGTTACTGTGTATGCCACCGTATGCGTTACCCTTTACGTTACTGTTATCATTTGTGTGTCCACTATGGTTTGTGTTTGTGTTTCACTTAGTGTCACCATGCGCATTACCATTTCTGTTGGCGGCCGCCCTTCCATTTTCATTAGTGTTTGTCTTTTGTTTTGCTTCATCGTTGTTCTTACCGTTACCATTTGCATTTCCAATTGTGTTCCCGTGCCCGTGTGCGTTACAGTTTGTGTTTCCATACACGCTGATGTTTGCATTCGTGTTTTTGTTTTCTTTGACATTATTGTTGCAGTTACCATTACCATTTGCATTTACAATTGCGGTGCCGTCACCGAGCGCATTACGGTTTGCATTTCCATACGCGCTTGCGTTTCCATTTCTGTTTCCTTTTGCGTTACTGTTGCTGTTACACTTATCATTTGCATTTACAATAGCGGTAACATGACTGTGCATGTTACCAGTTGTATTTACAGATGCGCTTGCATCTCTGTTTGCGTCACTGTTCACTTTGGTGTCATTTTGTGCCTGCGTTTCTAGTAATGCTTGCTTTACAATTTATGTTTCTGTCACCATGTGCGTAACTGTTACCGCTTGCATTTGCATTGCTGTTACCGTTACTATGTCACAAAAAATCACGTGGTGGGAGCATTCCATTCACTATTTTAGTCCTCATTCTCAAAAAAAAGGGAAATTAGAGGCAAAAAACTCCATTTAATGCATCAGTTAGGGTTGCTCCACAGCAACAAAAGTGAGAAATTCAGTGTTGGGTTGAAAACCCCTTGCCCCTCAGCCCACCCTCCAACTAGCTTCAGGTTGTCGTTGGGCTCATCAGTTCTAACTCTTACCCCATTCTCCTATGCCTCAGCTTGTTCATGCATGTGATGGGGTGAATTGGGCAGGAGGCCCAATGCACACCTTGATGCGGTTGGGGGGAGGCTGAGGGAAGAGTTCTACCTGACTGCAGGCTTCTGTCACTGTGGACACTGTAACTGATGCGTTAAATGGATTTTTGCCTCATATATATATATATATATATATAGATATAGATATATACACACACACACATATATATACATACACACACACATTTAAAAATACATAGATATCTACTTTACCAATACCCCTAATAGGGTTGCTCAGATCCATACTGACATATTTGGATTCCTTGGATTTGGACTTTTTTTCACAATTCAGAATTTCAGTATCTAAGTCCAAAAATCTGAATTCTGAAAAAAACAATTGAATGCAAAATCCAAATCCGATTCTACCTTACCACTGGAAACAAGGAGGGAAAGGGGGACATAATTGAAACCTTCAAATATGTAAAGAGGATCAGTAAAGTAGGTGAAGGGGTCTGCTGAGGAGGAAGGAGGGGGCCAGAACTAGAGGGCACAGCCTCAGATTGCAAGGAAATAGGTTAGGGGCAATGTGAGGGGGGCTTCTTCACAGAGAGAGTAGTGGAGCCCTGGAATGGACTGCCAGACAGAGTGGTAGGGGCTGAGATGGTGGAGGAATTTAAGAGGGCATGGGACAGGCATATTGGACTGAGTAGTGGGGGGAGGGTAGGGGCAAGTGGGGAGGGGAGTATGTAAAAGGGGAGGGTTGGGCAGACTAGATGGGCAGGAGGGGGCCTTTTCTGCCATCAAATTTCTATGATTCTATGATTGTGAAGCTGCTCCCCAACTGAAGGCTAGCACAAACACTTTAATTTTCCTATCTGCACATACTGGTCTGCAGCAGTAGCAATAGCTCAAAGAATGCCTTGGGGTCCTGAGTCCAATCCAGCTGTGGCACTCTCCCATCTTCTGGTTGTCCATGTCCAGAGGGATTCCATTTAAATTCAGACTGCAAGCAGGGACTCTTGCAGTCTCTCTTCTCCCCCTCCCCAACTTGTGCCTAACCCTTTGTCTTATTTTTCTCCTTATTGTAGCACTGTTGGGCAGGGCACTCAAAGTAGAAGGGAAATAAAAGCTATACTCTAAGTCTGGGGCTGTGCCTGTAGTCTCACTCCTCCATGGCCATGGTATTGCATGATGACCCATCCCTGCTTCTATTCCCTGGGAAATTGGAGCAGTGGAAGTGGTGGCCTACCTGCACTGCATCCTGGGTTTATTAACCCATGCCTCTGCAGACTGCAGAGCAATATTTGTCTGGGCTGGGACTTACCAAGATTTGGCACAGGTAGGCCACTTCATTAGGCATGGCATTATGTGAGTGCGCACAATGACGTGAGTCAACAGCAGTTTGCGGAATGGATGAAGAGCATGTCATGCATGATGACTGGCAGCCTGTAGTCTGGCCTTGGTCAAGATTCTCATTTTTTGGGGTCCAGTACCAAGGGACGGGTCAAGTCAGATCTTGTGTTGAGTTGGGGGGGGTGAAATTCCACTGTCTAGACCAGCGCTATCTGGATTGGAGTTCACACTTTGGAGAGGAATACTGGAAGGAAAGAGCACAGGCTGGCAGTGGCAGCATTATCAATGGGATGAGAAGGTTGTGATCACCACTAGTCACATGACTTGCCAGCCAGAAACACTGCATCCAGCCACCCAGAGTTACCAGCAGTCAGAGGAGGACTAGCACGACCCTGGAGTCTGGACTTGGATCGGTGGTCGGTCACATCACACAACAAGCATGGCGAAAGGTGGGGAGGTCTTTCAGGGAAACTGGCAAATTGGCAGAATTTATTTTTATGTGAAGGGAGGAGGCAAGGCTACTACTGGTGGAGTGGGTTGTAAAAGTAAATGATTTGGCAATGTGTTGTTTTAACAAGTTTCTTCTTTGTTTGTGAGTATTTGCCTCTTTTATACTGGCCAGGGGGGAGGATTAACAATCCAGAAGGTATTAGGATGTGGATTCTGAAGTTCCAATTCCATCTCCTGTACCATTCCAATGCCTTAATTTGATCATTTAAAAAGAATGGCGCCTTTTTGCCCTCTCGTTTCTATTGAGATTTTACTATGAATCCAATGGCACTGTAACTCACATATGACCTTCTGTGGAACAAACAGAAGGAAATGAATGTAATCCAAAATAACCTTAGTTGTTATAAAGAGACATAATTAGTGTAAATGTTCTAAATGGATTCGGGGAATGATAAACATCATATAAGAAATTATTCAGTGAAATGCTGTATATGGTTGCTTACACTGCTCCAGGAACCTGAGGGGACAAAAAAAATCAACGAAGTGAGAAAAAAAGAATATCAAAGAATGTTGTGAGATTTAGACATGCTATACATCTTTGTGATATAAGACATGTTTGGAATTCCTGAAAATTTGTTGTAGAGGATTATGTTACTGAAGAATAACAATTTTTGAATTTTGGGAAATCACATTTTAAAGGCATCTCTTGAAAAAGCCTACGCATTAGGTGAAATGTTGAGTCGTTTGCCATTTTTAAATAATAAAGAGACACATTACTGAAACTGGAAAAGACTGTCTGCAGTAAAATTTGTTCAGCACCCCTCATCCTTTTGCTTTGAGATAGAGAATCATTTCCTACTTAATTTGAAGTAGAACAGAATCAGACTCAGAATTGGAACTGGCCAAATTCCGATATTTTTAATTGGAACGCATTCCAGAGAATCTGAGCAGCCCTAACCCATATAGGTGACACATACATCTCATAACTTTACACAAAATAGGGAGAATTACTTGCATCCCATGTTTCTTAGATAAGTATGATATCAAATTAATTTAAAAAATCCACACAAAACTCTTATCTTCTAGTCCAGTTTTCAAATCTGCTATATCCCAATTTAGCAGTTTTAGAGCTTGACCAGAATCAATTTTTACCATTGGTTGTCAGATATCTGCATCTGAAAGGACTACTGTGTCACCAGAGTCAGGGCCATCACTTTTGATGTAGCAGACTCAGAAACAGAGGTACTTAAGACCAGTGTTGGGTAAGTTACTTTTTCTATTACTTTCTATTATGTTTGGAAACTTGTTCCAGGAAGCTCTGTGCAGTCACTAGCAAGGATGGAGAAGTATTAGAAAAAGTAATACACCTTACAATTATAGTTACTTATTTCTTTTTATACAAAAACAATACAAAAATAATAAATAACTATAACAGATTACATTTTTTGAAAGTAATAGGTTAGTTACTAGTTACTTTCAAATAAATGTAATCAGTTAATATGTAATTTGTTTGTATAAAAAGATATAAGTAATTGTAACTGTAAGGTGTATTCCTTTTTCCAGTACTTCTCCATCCTTGCTAGTGACTGCACAGCGCTTTCTGGAAAAAGTTTCCAAAAGTAATAGAAAGTAATAGACAAAGTAACTTACCCAGCACTGCTTAAGACACTATTCCCACCTTCATCTGATGCTTTTAAAACCACATTTAAGTTAATTCTTAAGCCCTTTCTTGACTGACCTTCCCCTTATCAAGTTTGTATTTCTATCTACTGCAGTCTTTGTCCCCATAAGAAAAAGAAAATACTCATTTTCCATTGGTTTTAGGAACTCTGTTATTCTATACTGTTTATTAATGTTAGCCTTAGCCTGTGTTTTTTACTTACTATCTTTACAGCGGCACCCTCCTCAGGTCTCTGACTCAAACTGATCACAGTGGCATTCTGCAGCAGCTTCTCATATACACTCAGCATCTCTGACTGAGTGGTAGGAGGGCCTTAGCTCAGTCCTGCTTTCCCATTAGTGTAGATTAGCAGTACAAATGCAGGGGACTACATGTTCCAGAATTTCATGGGGGGCAGCTTTCTGTGTCTTTGGGAGGATGTGACTCTCTCCTGGCCTCCTGTTGGTCTGCCAAGTGTGGGTGCGTTGTGCAAACCCTGACCCCTTTGCCAGTCCCAGGGGGTCAGGGGATGTCCAGATGGCAGCACCCCTAATTAACTTTTTATTATTTTATTTATTAAGCCCTATATCATGGCTTCTGGTCATGGGTTATATGCTGTTCCTAATCCCTGCTGAATGTCCTGAGGACCAGGAGAGGTGAGGAGCATCTATGAGTGCACTGGCACTGTTCTCAGTGTCCTTCAGGCAGTTTGCCTCTTCGTAGGCTGTGACCCCACAAGCATATGGTTGTTCAGGTCCCCTGCCACATTTGGCAGAGAATCAGAAGCAGATGCTGTCCGCTGTGAGTTGTACCCTGACCCAGTGCTGCAGACCAGGGGCCAAGAGCAAATATGATAGATGCCTGGGCTGATGGGAGTACTGACTCTGAGCAGCCCTCAGGTAAGCCCCATTGGGGTGGCTAAAATAGTTACAATGGAACCCTATTACAATTGCAGCAACTCCCTCCCCAACAGTAGAGGGCAAGGTTGTCGCTAGCCATACCCTGAATAGAATTTTGGAGGGCCTCTGCATCTGCCTCTGTGGGATAATGGGGATAAGGAGATATGAGCACTGTAAGAGGAGCCCCTGTTGCCTGATAAGCTGTGTGGACAGTATTCAAGAGACAAAGTGTGACATTCATACCCTCAAAAAAATTTTAATAGTTTTTCATGACTCAACCTTAATTTAAATGACTACATGTGGTAGCTGCATAATACAAAATATAAAGATAGTTCTGTATTTCTAAGTTTTGAAAAATGGCACAGTAAATTTATTTATTTATTTATTGAGAAAATGGAATTACAACCTTTGAGCTAAAAGCTCATTTACAAAGGATCCTCATCAAGCATAGAGGGAAAAAAACATCAAATACATGGATAAGACATCAAATACATCAGTAAAACATAAAATACATAAGTAGCAGGAGACACTGATAGCTTACTGGCATTGTCAAGGAGAAATTAGCAGCTAACAGGCATTGTCGCAGATACAACCAACAAGTGAACATAGGACTAATCTACATCACATTAGGACAGGCAGAGGATATTGAGTAGTCTAAGTCATAGGTACAACAGACTCAGGGGGAACAATCACAAGGGCTGGGAGGGACAGACTGAAGTGCATATATTTTCAAACTAGGCAGTCTGTTCTTTAAGGTAATAATGGGTAGAGACTCTCAGTATTACTCTCAGTTTTTAAAAGTGGAAGCAGGCACTAGGCCCATCGGGACCACTTTCCCCACAATAGTGGGGGTAATTACTTTTATCTACCCAACAGTAGCCTATCTAATTTCACTTTAAACTGGTTCCATGATGTCCGCTCAACTATATACTGTGGCAAAGAATTCCAGAGTACCGCATTTCTCACTGTTAAAAAATATTTCTGCTTGTTGGTAGTTGCCTTTGGTATTTTAATTTGCCTGTTATTACATCTTAATCCATATAATTTATCCAAATATGTTAATCCACTTAGTTCCATAAGATATTCATCATTTAGAATATTAAAAAATAACAGCAGATCCCCTCTATCATGTCTTGTTTGTAAATCATATAATCCCAATGATTTTACCCTGTCTGGATATGGTAAGGATTTTATTTCCGGTATTAATTTAGTCATTCTTCTCTGTAAGCTTTCTATCATTTTTTAATCTTTTTCCAGATATGATGCCCAAAAGGAAACAGCATAATCTATATGTGGTCTAATATCCATTAAATCATCAGGAGTATTAGGCTAAGGGGGTGTGAAAGAGGAAACAGCAGTAGGTAGGTAGAAGAAGAGAGGGCCTGGGGGAATAAGCAGAGGGAGCATGATCTGGGGGAGGTGGGGAAGTAGGGAGGTGAGGGTATAAAAGGTAGCAGGGGGATACAACAGGAGGAGGAGGAGGAGAAGAGGGAGGAGTGGTACAAGCACATAGCATAGGGTTGGGGAGGTGGGTGAGGTGGGAGCATCAATCTAGACGGTCCCAGACGAGTCAGTACATAGCTGAGGGGCAGGAGAAGAAATAGTTTCAGCTGGGGTTAAGTGTGGTAGAAGTAGCATTCAGAAGGGAAGATGGAATTCCAAAGTTCAGATTTGAAGTGACCGAGGCACGTGAGGCTTGTGGTGGAGTGGGGGAGTTCATTTAGCCAGACAGGGGCCCTTACTGCAAAGGCTTACCTTCCCTGGGCAGTTCTTCTGTAAGGCACTGCTAGGGTGTGTTTTGTTACACTTCTTGTGGCATGTTCAGCTGGAGCAGGTTGGAATAAAGCCTGTAAGGACAAGGGTGCAAGTCCTAGGAGGGCCTTCTTTCCTACTGTAGTAGGCAGGACTGGAACTTGATTCGATCCATGAGTGGTAGCCATTTAGTCCTAATGTATAGTTCACAAGTGTGCATAAGGCAGTTGGCATCCAGAACAAATCTGCAGGCTTTGTTGAGGGTCATGTGTACTTTGTTCAGGCTTGAATCAGAGGCTGCACAGTATGCCACATTTCCATAGTCCAAGACAGGTAGGATAGTACCTCTGACCACTAGAAACTTAGCCTCAGGTATAAGGCAGAATTGTAGCCTATAATGGGTCCCTAGCTTCCTATTGGCCGTAGAAGTTATACTGTGTATGTGTTCGTTGAAGGCAAAGGACTCATCGATTGTGACACCTAAGTACCGGAGCGAGTGCACCTGCTCAAGTGTGGAGTCAGAGTTATAGGTTATTGAGAAGGGTGCAGTAGATCTCCTTTTTTAATGCCCAGCAAAGAGCATTGTCTTGTTTTTTTTTTTGCTGTTGAACACTAACAGACTATTTTTGAACCGGTCCTGAAGGAGGTCAAAGTTGCTTTGTAGGTTCCTGGTGAGCGCTTCTTGGCAGGAATCACAAGAGAACACCACCGTGTTGTCTGCGTATAGCAGTACTTTGGTTGTGGGGCATGCATCTGGTAGGTTATTCACAAAGAGGTTGAACAAGAGAGGGCCCAAGATGGACCCTTGAGGGATCCCAACTGTGACATCATTGGATGAGAAGATGGCTCCATTGATTTTTACTTGCTGAGAGTGCCCAGACAGGTAGCTAGTGAACCACCCAACCGTAATGGTGGACAGCCCAAGGCAAGTTAACCTGTGGAGCAGTAGATGGTGATCCACAAGGTCAAATGCCTTGGTTAGGTCGATAAAGATTGCCTCAACCAATTGCCCCTGGTAAAGAGCCTCATGTACTGTACGTAATTCATAAAGTCAATTAGAGCAGTGCTCGTACTGTGCATCCTGTGGAAGCCATGCTGCTGGGAGCTAAGGAGGTTTTACTTATAAAGATGGTCAGTCTGTTGGTCTGTGAAGATTCTTTCAAGTGCTTTAGAGAGTGGGTAGAGAATAGAGATGGGTCTATAATAGGATACCAGTGACTAGTCACCTCCTTTTAGCACAGGGGTGACCAGAGCAGTTTTCCAGGTTGAAGAAAATGTGGACAGGCGGAGCAACAAGTTAAAGAATTTAGTGATGGGTACTATGACCTCAGGAAGAGCAATAACGATCAGCTTCATGTCAAATCCCTCGCCTTCCATCCTAGTTTTGCCAAGGACTTTTGCAAGGTATTTTCTTGTTTCCTTGATGGACATCTGTCAGAAGTAGAAGTTAAGGCTGTACCTAGTGTCACGACAGGAGGGCAGTCAGTCTGTGGTTGGTATCCCATCAGAGTGAGTAGCAGGTCTGGGGGGGAGGACTGCACTATGGTCCGTGAATGCCTTGTTGAAGATGTTGGCCATCGTAACATTGTCACGTATGACTTTGTCATTATGGTGAAGCATGGTGGGGGGTGTCCAGTTGCCAGTCCCAAGGAGATTCTTGATAGAGGCCCAGAATTTCCTTCCGTCACCGCAGCATTGAGACTGCCAATTTTTGTGATACATGGCCTTGGCATGCTGGATTGCCCAAGTACACCAGTTGTGAGCCGCTTTGTAGGTTTGTGTGTCCATGGATGTCCCTGTTGCTTTGGCTCAGTGCCAAAGGAGTTCCCTTTTCCTCATCATTCTGAGGAGTTAAGCGGTAACCCAGTCCATGTTTCTTCCTTTTATCATTTTATTCTGATATGGGACAAACCTGTCCGTCACAGAATTGAAATGAGTGAGGAAGAGCTGAAGGTCTGTGTCAACAGAGGGGCAGGAGTCAAGGAAGCTCCAATCTGTACTTGCAAGGTGGTTCTTGAAATTGGCCATAGAGTTATTTTCGATAACTCTGTTCCTCACCAGTCCTGAGGGAATCTTAATCTGTTTTGCTGACCACTCGCATTGGAAGGGTGAGTGGTTACTCAGAGGATCAGGGAGTACCTTGACATCAATTAGCCTTTCAGGGTGTGAGGTTAGCACCCAGTTGATCAGAATGCTAGTCCCCATGTGGTAGTTTGTTCTAGTGCAACTCCAGACCATTTGTGTTAAGTAGAGTCCCTGATCCCTGTGAACAGCATTGGAGCTGGCTAGCCAGTTGGAGTTAAAGTCCCCTAAAATGATGGTTTCCTTGCTCTGGCTAGCCTGGGTGTATTGGTTAGCAAAGGCTTCAAGCCACATTGCTGCCTCCCTGGTGGGATATAGACAGCCACAAGAATCAATCATTTCCACCCCTTGCCTAGCAGGATTTTTATTGCTAAACATTCACAGTCATTATTGTTTGTAGTCAGTTGGAGTCTGTGACATTGTAGGTGACTGGCGTGTAGATTGCACAGCCGCCCCCTCTTTTCCCAGAATGGTCCTGCTTAAGGAGGTTGTATCCCAGGAGAGAGACTACTGAGTCAGCTGTACATGGGGTGAGCCAGGTCTCTGTCAACACTACCACATCTAGCTGGATATGAGCTACCCAAGCTTCAAACTGTGCTAGTTTAGCAAGGTGGCTGCCGGTGTTTGTGGCCACAATCTTTAGGTGCCCCATAGGTGCTGGCATCTGAGAGTTGGTAGGCTGGGGACCAGGGTTGGGGTGGATGTTTCCTGAGATCAGCAGTGGGATTAAGATAAATTTCCTTGATATTTTTAGGGGAAGACATTTCACTCTTGACCTCAGCAGATTTAGCAGGGGGTGGGGGGGGCGCATTTAGTAGGCAGAGGGCCAAGCACATTATGGAGGCCAGGAAGCAAGCATAAGGCTGTACTGGAGATCCACGAGGGAGTCGAAATCCAACAGTAGAGCTATGTAGGATGAGCATGAGGGGGCGCACTATTACTTGTCTCCCACTGTGCAGGTATCCCACATCAAAGGGTAGTAAAGTCTTGGTTGCAGGTGGTGGTGGCTAAGTTTTAATGCTTCTGTGTTGAGGCTAGAGCCAAGAGTAGGATCAGATGGATAACAATGCCCCCAGGAACACAGTGCCAACTCATTCTGAGGTACATACTGTTACAGGTGCTAAGTATCTCCCAACACAATCCTTATACTCCGAGTCCCTGATTCCCTCCTCCAGTATGCAGCAGAGAGAGAGAGAGTTGGGGGGGGGATTAGCAGGGGAACAAGTGGTAAGCAGGGGAAAGAGGATAAATTTAGACCAAGGATAAACTGAGGTAATTTGTTCCGCCAGATACATTGTCACTTGGAACAATCGATTATACCCAGAGATGCAGTGGTGTGGGCCCTTTAGAGTAGGTGTATCCTAGAGGTAGAACTGTCAATGTAGGGGTAGGCCAGCCAGCTGTTTATGCCCCTGATGCAGTAGATTTTGTACTGGGGTATAGCAGTGTAGCCAATTTAGTATGACAGGACAGAAAGGTAGGGCTGTCACTTTAAGGGTATGCTAGCCTGGGGGGGCAGTAAATGGGCAGAGTCTCTGAAGGTAAAAGGGTGGAGTCTTTCGGGGGAGGAAGAGTATTTAATTAAGGCTGAGGGAGTGGGTGGGGGTGGGGAAAATTTGATTTAAAAAAATGTATCGCAGAGTAAGGGCAGTCTAGTAAAGAGAGCTAAAGAACAGAGGCAGCCAATGGGGAGCCTGGCTTTCTGGCCAAGGTCCAATCAGAGTAGCGGCATTCAAGCCATCTTTCCCTGGAGCCCTTTACCATACCTATAGAGCTGGACAGGCAGCCTGAAGCAGGAGTGCAGCCAGCAGGTCCTTTGCCTGGCCACCATGCAGCAGCAAGCCTGGCCAGGGACTTGTACCTAGGAGGAGACAGAGAGAGTGAGAAACTGGGGTCAGCACTCAAAAGTTAAGGGGGGGTCAAATCGGTGGGAGGTCCATGTGTGAGACAAAAGGTGGGAGGGAGTGAGAAATAGGGGAGGGGAGGGGAGAGATCACAGGTAGGGAATGTCTGGGCTACAGCACCAACGTCACCACTAGAAACAAAAGAAAAAAAGAAGCGCCAATATTTGAAAGGCTTGGGAGCACAGGGAGGGGTGGGCTATGGATAGAGAGCAACGAAAGTCAGCTTTAGGGCTTCAGGTTATTAGAAGAGAGTGCGAGCATGGGCGGCTAGCAGAGGGCAAAGGGTAGGCAGTAGTAAACACAACTAAAAAGTAAATAAATAAATAGAAAGACAGCAAGAGGGCAGTTAGCAAGGAGGGAAAGGACAGGCAGAAGCAGGTAACTTAACAAGGGAAATGCTCTAGAGTGGGGCAAACTGCTTATATGCAGTCACAACCTTAGACTTGCAGCTAACAGCAGTCCAGTCTTAATTGTGCAGTAGTACAGTTAGCAATTCGAAATCCGGCTGGAAATATAGCATATAATAGAAGCAAGCAGCTAGCAGCAGTTCCAATTAACAATGGTAAAATATAGCAAATAAGGAAAATAAGCAGCTAGCAGCAGTTCCAGTTAACAGTGGTAAAAACATAGATGTGCAGCAGTAAAGTTATCAATTAGAAATTCGATTTAGGAAATGTAGTAAATTGAAAATATGATTTAAAAAATATATCGCAGAGTAAGAGCAGTCCAGTAAAGAGAGCTGAAGGACAGAGGCAGCCAATGGGGAGCCTGGCTTACTCTCCGAGGTCCAATCAGAGTGGCCGCACTTCAGCCATCTTTCCCCAGAGTGCTTTACCGTACCTTTAGAGCTGGGTGGGTGGGCTGAAGCAGGAGCACAGCCGGCAGGCCCTTTGCTGGGCCACCGTGCAGCAGGAAGCCCAGTCAGGGGCTTCTACCTTTAGAGCTGGGTGGGCAGGATGAAGCAGGAGTGCAGCTGGCAGGTCCTTTGCCAGGCCACCATGCGGCAGGAAGCCCAGTCAGGGGATTGTACCTTTACAGCTGGACAGGCTGAAGCAAGAGTGTGGCCGGCAGGTCCTTTGCCGGGCCACCATGTGGCAGGAAGCCCAGTCAGAAGCTTGTACCTTTAGAGCTGGGAGGGTGAGCTGGAGCAGGAGTGCAGCCAGCAAGTCCTTTGCAGGGCTGCCATGCAGCAGGAAGCCCAGTTAGGGGCTTGTACCTTTAGAGCTGGGTGAGCTGAAGCAGGAGCATGGCCAGCATGTCCTTTGCTGGGCTGCTGTGCAGCAGGAAGCCTGGTCAGGGGCTTGTACCTAGGAGGAGAGAGAGGGAGAGGGAGAGAGAAAGAGAGAGAGAGAGAGAGAGAGAGAGAAGTTATGGTATGGAAACTAATTATGTAGGTAAAATTATGTACATTATGCAGTATTTCCCATTTCTAATCATAAAATCAAATTATAAATGCAGTGTCTCTGTCTTCTATTTAGGTGTATTAGTTTACAACATATAATCATTTGTTCTTCTTCCATACCTATGTGTTGCTATTTATCCTCCAACATGGACACCACTGAAAAAACAAATAAGAGGTTGTCAAAGTATTGTTACTTCATGCTTATACTGTTTTTTCTCCACTCTACATATATGCAGGAGCATAAGCAGAAAGATAAACACCAACAAATCACTTGGTTGCACTTGATTTATTATATGACCAGCTTTGTCTTATACTCCTACTATGGGTAACACGGTCACCACAGCAGCAATGTGACATTTGCAATATATGAGACACAGCACCAAGTGAAATCTACTTCATGTCCTCAAAAAAAAGTTTGTTTCGTTATCATGACTCTGCCTTATTTTCAATGACTATATGTGATAGTTGTATAATCCGAAATATAAAGATACTTCATCACTTCCAAGTTTCAAAAAATGGGACTGCAAGTTATGCTATAAAAACTATTACGTGGGTAACATAGTATCCATGTTGTCAAAGGTGCCATTTTTTAGTAATAAAGTAAATTTGCGATTTCAATGCCTTTGTCTTCAATTTAGGTTTTCTAGTTTGCAAAATGTAATCATTTGTTCTTAATCCACACCTGTGGGTCATAACTCACCTTTCAATGTAGGACACCATTATATCACAAACAAGAGCATTTCACAGTTTAGCTGTTATCATACACATATTGGTTTTCCTAGACTACCTTTGTTGCACAGCTAAGAAGGCCTATAAGCAACAGATAGGTAACAACAAATCATTTAGTTGTACTTTATTTTTTAAGTTTTGGCAGCCTTTACTAAGACTCAATTTGTGAGTAACAAGGACACCATCATAGCAATATGACATTACATAAGTATGATACATCACATATAAGTACATATACACTCCCTATAACAATGTAATATAAATAAAGGGAATATATTCCTAAATTTGCTATGCACAGTGAAAAAGATATTAATCTCAAATGCCCTGTAGTGATGGAGCCAAAAATGGACAGCAAAAGAAAGAGGAATTCATCATTTGGAACAATTGTCTATCAAGTTATTAAAATAATAATTCAATTCACTGGACCTAATCACATAATATTTAAGTAATGCTGCCAACAAAGTCTAACAAATGTAATTGTCTCAGTCATGGTATAGCTCATAGATACCCTGGAACCCCAGGCAGGGCTAGAGCAGATACAACTGATATGATATACATGCAAGACAATAGATGCACATATGAGAACATGGTACCAAGCCTCCCTCCAGGGATGTACAGAGGGGGGATTGGGGGTTGACCCCCAAACAAAATTGGACTAGCACAGTTAGAAAGAAATGGACCACACATTAAGTTTGTCTTGACATGACTTCTCAGCACACCCCAACCACTCCACCCCCAAAAAACGACAATCTCAGTACAACCCTGCCTACCTCTCCCCAGATTCAATACCCTAGGACTGTAACATGCACCTTATGGCAATCAGACAGTGTGACGACAAGGAGGCAGAAGTCCACAAGCCCCATGAGGGGTTACCAAGGAGGTTATATACACATGAAAACACAGTACTATGTTTCTATCTCCCTGCTTTCAACACCTCAAGACTGTACTATGGAGAATATGGCAATTGGTCAATGTGACAAAAGGGGGCAGAAGAACAAAAACTCCAAGAGAGGTTACCCAGGGTACTTATGCCCATGAGAACAGGGTGACATGACTCCTTCTCCCTGGTTTCAACACCCCAGGTCTGTGACATGGAGAATATGGCAATTGGACATTTTGATGACAAGGGGATAAAGGCACACAAGCCCCAAGTGAGGTAACGCAGGGGATATATGCATATGAGAACATTGGTGCAATACTCCCTCTCCCTCAGTTTATGTTTGGACATTGGGCTGATCTTGGGAGGGCACCTAACAAAGTTGCTATACCCTATTAGCACATCTGGGTGTTCCTTTTTGAACTGGTCACCTGAACCACATAGTACACTAAACTGCTGCAGACGCTCTCTGTTAAAAGCTGTGAACTGCACCCAGACACAACAGTTTGACATCTCTTGGTATTAACATTACAGTTTTGGGGGTAAAATGGATGCAAAAATACAAAGACAGGGTGATGAGGGGCTAGAATCATGTGCATTACAAGGATACCTCCAGGGTAGTATCCTTGTAATGCACATGAACTAGCACAATTAAACAGTTATAACAGAAAAAAACTACACCACAGGCAACATAAAACAATGAAACATAGTGCTGCACATTGCAAGCCTTGCCAGAGCCACGTCCTTTCATTTTTATGACTGTGGGTGGATCCAACAGGAGTATTGCATGTGCAAAAGGAGTGATGTCATGTTTTCTGTCCGTGGAACTGACTGAAGGTGTAAATAGTCTCCTCTGCCTTACCCTCCTCCAAGAAATGTTTTCTGCTCTCAAATAAATACGCTTTCATGTTAGTCAATGGTTGCAGGGTACTATTTTCTTCTTTAAATGGGTGGTACAAGAACTGGAATCTGAGTGGTGGGAGGCAGCATTGTTTTTTGGGGGAAGTAAGATCCAACCCACCTCCACCAAGAAGCTCCTAAAAATCCAGCCCACCTCTTTTTTTATTCATGTGGGAGGGGCATGAGGTGGATCCTATCATGCTGAAAGAAGAGTCACTAATTTGGTATCTGGCCAAGGAACAGAACAAATCTGTGGAGTCCCTGCATTTTGTTAATGACTAGGAGAACAGATAATACTTAATGCATTCAAACTGACTTAAAAACCCTTGGAACAAATAATTATCAGAGTCACCTGGTGTCTCAAAAGGAAAGACTCAGCTTTCAAGTATTTGTTAAACATTTATATACTAAAAACAAAGTTCAGCTTTTGGGATTAACAATATTTGTTTACCATATTCTATCTATCTATCTATCTATCTATCTATATATAGTTGGTCTTTTTAGTAGTTTCAAACCTTGAAAGCATTGGTTAGTAATGCATTTAGAAATACATTTTTAATTGTCTTTACAGATAAATCATGCTGGTTCATGTACTTGGTGTAAACAGTCTGTGATGAAATATATTTTACTTTTTTCCTGGCTCAGTTTCTATCAGTGAAAAGAAAGACTGGAACAACTATCAGAGTTGCCATTCCCCTAACATTCCTGCTGAGTTTATACTCATTGGAACCTGTTATTCCAGTTTCTGTGCCTATGTGTAGTATATAGGAAGCTTTAGAGCACTAGTTTTCTTCTGGCTTGAGGAGTTAATTGAGACCACAGAAAATTAAAGAAGTAGTCCACCCAGAATGTGCAAAAAACATATGTTATTTAGAGTGTTTTGATATATATGTTAACTCCTAGTGTGTCCTTCCCTCTGTCTGCTATTAGGAGTTTTTCCTAAATTAGCTTGCTAGCTGTATGGTAGTTTTATGACACTGGGGATCTCCATAACAAATAGTTTTATTGGCTTTCTTTCTCCTATGATGTCCCCTTTCTCATGTGACAGCGATGTAGCCATGCCCTTAGATTTAGCATGTGTACTGCTTTAAAATTAGTTTTGCAACAGCAGAGCCTAGTAACTGTTCTTATCCAGGGAGCACAAATGTCAACAGTTAGTTTAGCAGATACCTGAGAGCAAGCTAACTGGGATTTCTATAAGACAACAGCTAATAAATAGCTCTAATTCACTACTTTTGTTTTCTATGTGCATTAGATCTAGCTAGCAGGAGTATTTTAACATCAAAAACACAAATAATGAATAAGAGCTATTTAGCAGCTGTTTAAAGAGCTGCTCCCTGGAAAATTACCTGGTTTTGAAGGGGGTGCCACAAGTGGAATGGAACTTCACAGATGGGGGAGCTCATAACAGCAGAAGTGGCATGTTGGCATTAAAAACTTAGTGGTATGGATGTAGAAGCATCAGTATTTAAGCATGACTTTGGTAGAGGATTAATTGTGATGGGGAGAGTGAGTCTTGGTATTTTAAACATAATGATTTTCTAAAACTTCAGCCTTCAATGGGTTAGACTTTGTAGCCATCTGTACAGTATATCACTAAGCCACATGTAGTGGGGTATGGGTAAAACCCAGATCACCAGACCCAGGCCAGAGCTGTAAAATCTGGACTGGGCTTAGCTTGGGTAAATATTGCTGATCCGTGGAGCAGCAATAAAAGATAAACTATGCAATACCCTCAATAACACACCTACCCCAGTTTACATTTACCTGATGCCCATTTTTAGGCCTTATATAGTAATATCTTCCTTCAAGAGAACAGCTTGTAATGAAATGTGGCATTTGGGCATATGCACTTTTATATTATATGAATTTTGTGTGTGAACTGTATATCAGTCTCTAAAAAAAACAAAACAGTCAAACACATCAAATGTCTTCAAAAACTTGTCTCAACATTGTGTTTATCATCCACATTGTCACAACATATAGTTGTCTCAGCAGTGTTTTCAGTTAGGATACAGTACCTTCATGTATATGATGGCCTGGTTCTGTTGAGTTGATTGCTATAACAGTGCATAGAATAAGTTGCAAAACATATAAGTAACTATAATACAGATGGTGGTATTATTTTTAATTATACAATGGCAAGGAAAAATGTAAGAAGCTGATTGCCTGCTGATCCATTGAAACAGTGATGTTATTACACAGTAACTTTGGATTTGGATCATTCCTTGCACTTTCTCTCAAGAAATCTTTTTCCACACTAACAAAAACATCTTTTAAATTCTGTATATAACAACAAGCCACTGTATAGTTGCAATAAGGCACTCCAGGGTGTGTGTTATTGTGTAATAATGTCACTCCTGAGGTGGTGGAAGCACTCAGCTTCACCTCTGGAACTGCTTAAATATGCCCTTTCTCAATGTACTGTACTTTGATTTAGTTAGTGTATGCAACAGCCTTCATGGGGGTGGAAATGATGAGAAGGAACTTGGCAAGGTTGGAGGAATGGTCAAAAGTATGGCACCTTAGATTCAATGCAAAGAAGTGCAAAGTAATGCACTTGGGAAACAAAAACCCAGGGGAAGAGTACACAATGGAGGGAAAGGGGGGAATAACAACAACAAAAATGGAAAGGGACTTGGGGGCAGTCATATCAGATGACCTAAAGATAAGCAAGCAATGTGAGAAGGCAGTAAGGAGAGCTACGGGGACACTGGGATGTATAGGAAGAGGCATCACCAGTAGAAAACAAGAAGTTGTTATCCCTCTGTACAGACAGTTGGTGAGACCCCATCTGGAGTACTGCATGCAGTTCTGGAGACCCCATCTCTGCAAGGACATAGACAGGATGGAGGCAGTCCAAAGAAGGGCAACTAAAAGGGTGCAGGGGCTGCACCAGAAGCCATATGAAAAGAGACTAAAGGAGCTTAATATGTATACCCTTGAGGAAAGGAGGGAGAAGGGGGACATGATAGAAACTTTCAACTACCTCAAGGGAATCAACAAAGTCCAGGAGGGTAGCATATTTCAGAAAACAAGATGTGCAAGAACAAGGGAGCACAATTTGAAGATAGAGGAAGACTGCTCAAGGGCAATGTGAGGAAGTATTTTTTCACGGAGAGGGTGTTGGATGCATGGAACAGCCTTCCTGAGGAGGTTGTGGGGTCAATAACAGTGGGGGAGCTCAAGAATGCATGGGACAGACATAAGACAATTCTGGTGAGGGTAGGAAGAAGTAGGTTGTTGGTTAACTAGGATCTGCAGCTTATCCAATAGGTAGGGAATGAGCAGACTGGGTAGGTCAAATGGTCCTCATCTGCTGTCAAAGTCTATGTTTCTATGTTTTTATGTTTTAAGCAGATGTAACTGTTAGAAAACTGCACCACAAACAACATAATGCAAAGGAATGCAGTGCTGGACATTGCAAGCCTTGCCTGAGCCACATCCCTTATTTTGCTATCAGTTTAACCCCATGAAGCCACACTGTGCACAGCCTGAACCACATGACCCTCCAAACTGTTGCAGATGCTCACTGTTAAAAGCTGCAATGTGCACCCCAAAACAGCAGTTTGTTGTTTCTTAGTATTAACAGGATGGCATTTGGGGTGTAACAATGCAAAAATGTAAAAATGAGTGATTAGGCCCCAGAATTCTGTGCATTACAAGGACACTGCCACTGTGGCATCCTTGTAATGCACTTGCAGTACCATAGTTAAACAGGTATAAAAGTAGTCAAAAGTAGCCAAACTTCCCCAGAAATGGCATATAGTAAAGAGACACGGTGCTGGACATTACATCACCTAATCGCATAATATCCATTTTATTCTGCCCCTTCTCGACTTGCACTGGACAAAGCCCTCTGGCTGCTGACACTGTACTACCTCATGACAAAGCCTTTTCTGGCTGCTAACACCACACTACCAGCACTTATAAACCAAACTGTGATTCGTAGCTTCTACTTTATAAATGAGACATGATGTTCCTGCTATTACACCTGTAACTGCCTTATATCTAATACTGTTTGCATTTAGCATGACTCTGCCAATTTTGTATTTTGTGATCGTATTTTAAGTGTACTGTAATGTGTTGTTTTTATGTCCATTTGACTTGGAACCTTTGTAAAAGAGCCCTGCTGGCTCAAAGGTATTAATCTGAATCTAGCATAAATAAATAAATAAATTGCATGTCCTGTCCGAACCACATCCTTTTATCTGACAATCAGTTTTAACCTGCAAAGTCATGGGATTTGTCCCCCACCCTAACAAAAAAAATTATAATGCATCCCTAGCAATATTATGCTTTGACATCATATACACACATGAAGTGAAATTCAAGTATTTCAATTCAAACAAGTTCATTTGTAGATCATATCACATATGATTACGTGCATAACACTGAGCAACGTTCTGGACACTGCAGATTTCTCCAACTCCACTAGACTGTAGAAGGGGCAAATACACATGAAGCAAATGGATATATGGTGCAAGGGAGCACCTTAAGTAAACATAGTCATTCCCTTCCAGGTGACAGTTAGGGGGACCAATCAACAAACTACCCATTACATGGGTAACGTGCAAACACCATGGAGACAACATTACTTTAAAAGCAAAAGTCTCTGAATTGGGAGCAAAACCTGATTGAAGCCCTGTGGCAGTTTGCAGGGGAAATCCACTGCCATGTAAAAATGTGGGACTAATAAGAAATCTGGAGAGAAAAAAAGATAGACTAAAAACTTGGTTTGCCAAGGGCAGCAAGGTATCAGTTCAGGGAAAAGTTATTCCCAGTCACAGATAGTAAAGGTGGGACTAAGAAGGTTTTCAAAAGGCTTGGCAATGTCAGGAGAACAGAGAGCAAGAGAATTCTGGACAGTGATATAGGTCAGGTAGCGGCTCCAGTTTGTGACAAAGGAATATTCAAAGGAGTTACCATACTTACAGTAGCTGTGTAGATGTCAAACTTGTTTAGGTTTTTGTGACAAAATTAATTCACTGTTGTACCCCACATATCAACTGCCTTGGTGCAGGAGAGTCAAAGGATAAATAATCTTGTGTTTGAGTGGTTATTTCTACTGACCCATAATGCCTGTCTCAGTAGCTCTTACAGAAAGGAGAAGGGGTGAGCCAGTCAAAATGTGTGATTGTTTTCAAGGGACTTCTGGCAAGATGAATAATCTAACACCTTGACACAAGAGTCCCCCGTGCCATGCGCAGCCCTATCAGGTGCACAGCCATGTCATTCTGCAAATCAAGTGAACAGGAGGTTGCATACTGAAGTGCAGCTTTCACACCAAAATGTCATTAGAGCAAGCCATTTATAATAATATGTTTGCCTCTCACAGCAATGCTCATCATCGTTAGGGGCTCAGAGCCTCTGCTGGATTTTAGCTGCTCCCTCTCCCAACCTGGCATACCCTCTTGCAGTGGTTCCCAATAGCCTCTGCAGCTCATCCATACAGAACATTATACCTAACTTTTCATGAAAAGGTTTAGAACTCTTCGGAAGCCCAAGGATTTTTGATATCTGTCCAGGGTTTCAATGCTCACAGTAGATAAGCTTAAACATTGTCAGAGTATAGAAATTTGTGCATGCCCCCCCCCCCCTCCAGCTTTTCTGACGCTTGAATGTCTTCTTCGAATCTCTTGAACTTTTAGTATGAGACAACTGGAGGGTGGGATTAGCAGGGAAAGGTTTGGACAATCTTATTAACACTTTAGCAGTCCATGAGAAATCTAGTGCAAAGTGTTAAAAGAGAAATGACTACAGGAATGAAACAATATGTACAGAGTTCACAGACAATGAGAGATATACAGGTTGATCAGTTGAAAAACTATTTTCCTTCATATTCAAGCAGTCATAATACATTTCTGATTGTATCTGTTTTCTGATAGGTCCCAAATGTACTTTAATATCAAGAATCTAAGCTTTAATAAATTTGTGTTGCTGAGTTGAAGGGAAATAGCTGATGCCTCTGAGACTAGGGAGGCAAGGGTTGATTCCTGGGTCTGACATATGCCTGTATTTCAGTTTACAGAAGATGTCCTCCACAAGCTGGTGGGATATTAGAGATGCAAGTTTAGGTTTTAGGACTCATTTCACAACAAGTCTTTGAAAAATATGTTGTATATTTTTAAAGTAGCGGTACAAAAAAAATCAGATCTTCTGTAACAGTTTGTTCCATGTGCTCTGTTGAGCACTTACTTGGTAATCTTTCTTGTTTTCGCTGTACTACCACTCTGTAATTTTCTGTTTTTCTTTATTTTTGTTTACATTTCTCCCACCCGCTGTGTTGAACTGGAACCCTCTGCTGCCGATTGCACAGGCGCATGACAAGCAGTACTATGCCCAGACAGTGGGAATGCACAGCACAGGGTCCCACAGAAGTAAACAAAAGACATGATGTGACATGAAGGGGGAGCTTGGTTGCAAATTAGGCACCAGCCATATTTACTGTGGATCCACAACAATGGAAATAAATTTAAAATATCTAAAAAAAACTAAAGATCACTAGAAAAATTATACTTACAGATATGTAAATCAGAACTATAGCTACATGCTACCAGCCAAAAAGCAGAACTTTGAGAATCACTTCCTGATTATCCAGTACTGCTGCTTTAAGACAGGTTGTGGTTTTGTCATATATAGTAACTGACATTCATCTTGCTGTGCATCAGATAATGAACTGATTTTTTGCTCTGACTTTCTGAACCCGCTTTTTGAACCTTACACTAATGAAGCAGTACATTAAAAGCAGCAGTGCAATGGAAGATGTTTTTTCCCAAAAAAATATTTTCTGCTAATATTAATAAAATATTAACATACTTGTCAAATCTACTTTTCTAGGTAGCTGTAACCTCCTATGCTGTGCACCAAGACTTTTTTTTAATTTTATTTTATCAGTCCTAACCATTGCCAGGTCTACAATGTTGTTTCCAAGCCAAACGTGGTGGCCATTTTTTTCTTCTTGAGAAAAAAATAAATTAAAATACTTATAAAATTCTCACATTTTGGTGGAACTATAATATTTCACCACCAACCAAAACTGGGAGATGCCTGGACTCCATTATAGTGACAAAGGGGTATGGTCAAATTGTTTGCCCAAGTGTGTTGCACTGCTGCTTTAAATTTGTGTCGTAGCTTTTGTTTTTCTGTATGAGAGGAGTAGCTTCAGGGTGATGATGCTAGATGTGAAAAAAACGTAGACAGAACCACCCCAGGAGAACTGAGACTGCCTTCTGGAAAGGCTCAGAAACACTAGAAGGCACAGTGGAAACATGTAAAGTAGCTAATAGCTGTGCAGTCAAAAAAGTTCCAGCTGAATAGTAAAAGCACAGATTTCTAATACAATAGATTATAGGTTCAATCCTCCCTCAGGGCCACAAACAATCTTACCTAACTAAATCTGAAGTATAGTAAACTTTTTTTTAGCAAGTTACTGTCATAGCTCAGCAAAGTTTAGACTGAGACTTCCGAATGATCTAAACATTCCTAAGAAAATCTAGGTGTCAATACCATCATAGATTTTCTAAGCTTTACTCTCTGTTGGAGGTCAAAGAAAACATAGGGGGCCCGATTTTCATACAGGTTGCATTTGCTGCAGTGGACTTGCAGCAGAAAATGTGACGCAAGTGGCAACTTGAGTCAGGCAATGCCGCAAGTCCGATTTTGGAATGCTCGGAGCCGCAACTCCCTAATGCAAGTCCCTTGGGCCAACTGCAAGACCTAGATCAGCTCTCCCCCTGGTCTACATGTGTGCCATTGGAGGAGTCATTTAATGGGGCTTGCACCATACCTTTGGTGCAAGCTGCCATAAAATGAGTAAACTGTCGCAATTGTGCCAGCCCTACTAAATTCAGACTGCATTGCATCTGAGGGCTTTGACACAGCTGCATCAAACTTTGTGGGGATGCAGAGCTTGCTTGCAAGTCCTTAGTCCTGTTTGAAAATTAGGCCAAGGAAGTTTAACCTTTTTCAAGCTAAACTTTTCAGACCTGGACATTTCTGATCTTAGATATATGTAAGTCCTTCTCCCTGGTCTAGGGGTGAATGAAGGTAGCAAACGTTTGCAGGGAGGGGACCCACACAGAACACCAAAGCATACTTACTTGACTTGACCTCCAGGGCTCCACTGGGCACATGGAACAGTGATGGCAGTTGTAGTTAAAGGGATTAGCAGAACTTGGCAAAAAACAGAGTCAAAATATCTAGACGGGGTTTAAAAACAAACAGGATCCTTTTATTCTACAGAAGCGAGTGCACAGATTCTGATGGTAAAAGCTCCTTTTCAGAAAATGAAATACTTAAGATGACACATTCTTTTCCCTTCTCACAAAGAAGTGAACATTTTCAGACTCCTGTGTTTTCTGCAACCTTGGTGGGGTACAACTTGGCTTATTACTTGCCTCACTGGAGGCACCAGTGTCTCTCTTTGGATCCGCCACCCCAGGCAGCAAAGGTGTGGACCCCCCTGAGCATCAACTAGCCCATCTTCCTCATTTCCTCCAAAACTGGTAGCTGAAACAGTTCAAGTGCTTACTGTAGTACAGAACTATTTGACCTTCTGACAGATAGATCCTGAATAAAACTTTGCCTTCCCACAAAGTGTATTTACGTGGCAATTTCTTGCATACTAATGGACTTTAACTTTCCCACTTCACCCACAGAGGGTATTTTTTTCTGGTGTCATAGGCAATCTCATAGAAACATAGACTATGACGGCAGATAAGGACTGCTTGGCCCACCCAGTCTGCCATTTCCTACCTATTGGATAAGCTGCAGATTCTAGTTTACCAACAGCCTACTTCTTCCTACCATCCATGATAATTGCCTTCTGGCTGTCCCATGCATTCTTGAATTCCCCCACTGGTTTTGACCCCACAACCTCCTCAGGAAGGCAGTTCCATGTGTCCAGCACTCTCTCCGTGAAATAATATTTCCTCACGTTGCCCCTGAGCTGTCCCCTCTCTGTCTTTAATGGTCACATATTTTGCCCAAGTGCACTGCACTGCTGCTTTCAATTTGTGTTGTAGCTTTTTTTTTCTGTATCTCCAAACACTGAACAATTCTCACCCAGGGGGAACACTCTGAGAAATATTCCTATGCACTGACAGGAATTTACAGATAAATTAGTCACTTGTCCTCACTTGTGGAGGGAGGGCATCGCTGGATGCTGGAACAAGTCACTGGATACTAGACCAAGCCACTTTAGTTGTCAAAAAGAGTTAATATTAAGGTCATGCAAGTTGCCAAATTTGGCTCAGCAGGCCAATTTCGAGCCAGGCCAGGTATAACCTGAATTAACCTGATTTGGTCTGAAATTAAATGAAGGGTTTTGAAGGTCAAAACACATATGATTTTAAATGGCTTCTCATTTACTATTATAACATGCTGCTAAAGTGCATGAAAATCAACTAACAATAACTGTAAGCAAAACCTTCACAATGGTAGGGTATCATACCAAGAAGTTTAAAGTTGAGTAAACACCTTCCTCCTCCACTGTTTGTTCTGTCCCACCCAACCCTGCTTCACTGCAGGGTTGGGTGGTAACTTCCCTCATCCATGCTCTCCTAGGTACTCCCTAGCAAAATAGTTTCTGAGATAGATAGATAGATAGATAGATAGATAGATAGATAGATAGATAGATATTTGCAACCAATCAATGAATTTGCACAAAATTTGGTATGTGCTGTCCCTTGGGGTAGGTCTCTTGACATGGCAAATGGCTTTCCAGTTGGATGTATGGAGTCTGAGATACAGATAATGCAAAAACCTTAAAAGTTGCAATTTTTTGCAGTTTTTCCCTCAATGCCTTGCATCCAGATGGTGTGGAATTTTGGTGCAATTTTTCTATGGTAGATACAGTTTGTGTAACAGAACTGCCTTGCTTTGTTTGGTGAAAAAATATTAATCTGTTGCACAGTTATTACATTTTTTAATTCCCATAGTTTTCAATAGGAAAATCACTATCTAGAATAAAGGGACAAAGTTCAACAAAGTACTGATCTCGCAAAAAAGGATTCTGTCTTGTGAGATCCATTCCTTTTTCATGATGACAAAATCCTTTTTCATGAAAGAAAAATCCCTTTTCACCAGCTGCCATCTTACTTTCTTTTCCACAAACTAAAAAGGGTGGAAAATACATAAAATGTTATCATTTTACAAATCAAACACCAGAACCTAGCTAAACAGGCCACGTTTAGCTAGATTCTGATGTTTATTTTTGAAAATTAGAGTCAGAACTACTTTGTTCGGGCACCCAAAATCCCGGGTGCCCAGCCTAGCGAGAGGAGTCTTCCTCCACATTCTCTGCATGAGAACAGTTGACTTTTTTTTAGTTTAGTATACAGACCCCCATCTCAGGGGGAGGGAATGGACAAGGAAATGATAGAAGGCTTTCTTAGAATGGCAGAAAAAGGGGAGATATTGTTGATGGGGGACCTGAATATGCCAGATGTTAACTGGAGCACCTTTGTTGCAGGCACATCCAAGAGCAGGGTCATTCTTGATGCCCTACAGGGGGCATGTCTCAGACAGCTAGTATTGGAACCCACTGGAGGGAGCAATCTTAGACCTGGTACTCTCAAATGGGGATGGAGAAAGAATCTCAGATTTAGAAGGGTAGCCATCTGGGAACAAGCGACCACCAAACAGTGTGGTTCATGATAAACACAGCCATACAATCAAGCCATACAAAAGCAAGAGTACTGGACTTTAGGAGGGCTGACTTTGGGAAAATGAGAGAGTGCCTCAGAAAAGCACTAGCAAACAGGCAAGAAGGGGTGGAGGAACAATGGGGAGTGATCAAAACAGCCATCACAGAGGCAACAAGCCTTGTAAAGCAAATCAATAAAACACAATGAAGGAAAAAACGCTATGGTTCTCAAAAAGAGGTGGCAGGAAGGTTAAGGAGAAAAGGACAGCATTCAGGAAATATAAGGAAACACAGAAGGAGCAGGACAGAGAACTTTATCAGTTAAAGCAGAAAGAGGCAGGGAAGGCAGTCAGACTAAGCAAAGGCCCAAACCAAGGAAAGGATAGCCAATTCTGTTAAGAAGGGGGATAAGACATTTTATAGGTACATTAGGGAGCGAAGAAAGACCAAAGGAGGGATACTGAAGCTTAATAAGGGGGGGGAATGTGGGTAGAGGGTGACAGTGAAAAAGCAGGG
This sequence comes from Neoceratodus forsteri, assembly GCA_016271365.2. Classification (NCBI taxonomy): domain Eukaryota; kingdom Metazoa; phylum Chordata; order Ceratodontiformes; family Ceratodontidae; genus Neoceratodus; species Neoceratodus forsteri. Next base: position 3,239,599 of record JADMNL010000025.1, on the reverse strand, counting down.
ATACTGAACGAATATTTGCTCAGTATTCACAAAGGAAGAGGAGGGGGAGTTACCTAAACCAAACAAGAGAAACACTCTGAAGATGGGGGTCGCTACCAGTCCATTTACAGAAGAAAGGGTTCTGAAAGAACTAATAAAATTGAAGGTGGACAAAGCAATGGGGCCTGATGGGATTCATCCAAGAATTCTAAAAGAACTAAGGGCAGAACTAGTGACACCGCTGACTACTCTCTTTAACAAATCATGGGAGGATGGGGTGGTACTCGAGGACTGGAGGAGAGCAGATGTGATTCCTCTTCACAAAAGTGGGAGCAGGACAGAGGCAGGAAACTACAGACCAGTTAGTTTGACCTCAGTGGTAGGAAAATGATGGAATCACTTCTGAAGGAAAGAATTGTTGAGTACCTAGAGGCCAGTGGGCTGGGACCCAAGGCAGCATGGATTCACGATGGGAAGGTCGTGTCAGATGAATCTAATAGATTTCTTTGACTGGGTGACCAAAGTAGTAGACCAGAAGGGCTGTGGGCATGGCCTACCTAGATTTTAGCAAGGCATTTGATACAGTCCCACACAAAGATTAATACACAAGATAGCCAGCCTTGGAGTGGGTCCCAAGGTGGTAGCCTGGATAAAAATTGGCTAGACAACAGGACTCAAGGGTAGTAGTAAATGGAGTACACAGTGAAGAAAGGAGGGTTACTAGCGGGGTACCGCAGGGTTCAGTACTGGGACCGGTCCTTTCTAATGTCTTTATAAGTGACATTGCAGAGGAACTGGAAGGAAAAGTATGTCTCTTTGCAGATGACACAAAGATCTGCAACAGGGTTGATACACAAGATGGAGTGGAAAGGATGAGAAGGGACTTGGCAAGGTTGGAGGAATGGTCAAATGTATGGGAGCTCAGATTCAATGCAAAAAAGTGCAAGGTAATGCACAGGGGAAACAAAAACCCAGGGGAAGCATACACAATGGGGGTGAGATACTGACAACAGTAAAAATAGAAAGAGACCTGGGGGTAATTATATCAGATGACCTAAAGGTAGGCAAGCAATGTGAGAAGGCAGGAAGGAAGGCTGGGGGGATACTGGGATGTATAGGAAGAGGCATCAATAGTAGAAAACAGGAAGTTGTTATCCCTCTGTACAGACAGTTGGTGAGACCCCATCTGGAGTACTGTGTGCAGTTCTGGAGACCCCATCTCCGCAAAGATATAGACAGAGTGGAGGCTGTCCAGAGGAGGGCAACTAAAATGGTGCAGGGTCTGCACCAGAAGACATACGAAGAAAGACTAAAGGAGCTTAATATGTATACTCTTGAGGAAAGAAGGGAGAGAGGGGACATGATAGAAACTTTCAAGTACCTCAAGGGAATTAACAAAGTCCAAGAGGGTAGCATCTTCCAGAAAAAGAGATGTTCAAGAACAAGGGGGCACAATTTGAAGATAGAGGGAGACGGCTCAGAGGTAATGTGAGGAAGTATTTTTTCACTGAGAGGGTTGTGGATGCATGGAACAGCCTCCCTGAGGAGGTCGTGGTGTCAAGAACAGTGGGGGACTTCAAGAATGCATGGGACAGGCATAAAGCAGTCCTAGTGGGGGGGTAGGAGGAAGTAAGCTGTTGGTTAACTAGGATCTACAGCTTATCTGTTAGGTAGGAAAATGGGCAGACTAGGTGGGCCAAGTGGTCCTTATCTGCCGTCAAATTCTATGTTTCTATGTTTCTGCAGCTGCAGCTGCAGCTGAACTCCTGCTGCTAGCTGCAGTGTGAGATGTGAGCTGTCCTGCCATTTCCCTGGTGTTTGGTGGTGCAAATGCCCCCCCCCACTCCACACAAGCAAAAATGTTTGCCATTGACAGAAAGCTGTGCCCCCATGAAAAACAAGATACTGAATCTCCACTGAGTTATCCTGGGTAAATACAGTATAAAAATATGTGAAAGCTGGACACCATTGAAAATAAGATAACTGCATCTCAGCTTGGCTATCCTGGGTAAATACGGTCTGAAAATGAATGAATGTAGGACCCCAGTGAAAATGAGATAATGCATCCCAACTGTGCTGTACTGGTTAAATACAGTAGAGTATAAATTAAAATGATCTGCCAGTTGCCTCAAAATTCAGTTTCGATTTATGTTTTTTTGTAAGAATTTTTTTTTAATAACCATAGTACACTAATCAAAAGAAACATGACAGGCCCTACAATAACCCAAATTTGCAGGTCGTTCAGCAATAAATCAAAAGTCAAGAAAAAACAAAGTAAACACACCCTGAAATCTAATTACTAACTCTGTACTAAACCTACTGCACAAAGCACAGTAGCACAGTAAATCACATAATTGCACTACTTAGACATTTAAATTACATATCTATGCTCACTGTGGCATACAAACAAAGAAAACAAATATGTCCCACATACAGCAGGTAATGTTTTGTCACCAGCTACTGAGACTGCATTATATATGCATTTTTTTGTTGTTTGCATGCCACAATTAGCAAAATTAAATTTGCAAATAGTACATTTCTGTAGCTAGGTGTGATGGTGTTTTGGGGGCAGTAGATGTGGAACAGAGTTCATATGGAGCTTTCTGGGGGTGGGTGCACCATTTACAGTGTTTTTCTTGTCTTTTGACTTATCAGTATCAGATGTCTCACAACCCCCACAGCCCATTATTTTACTTACTGTAGCCAACATCAGGGGTCCAATCCCCGTATCAGCATTTAGAGACCCCCCAGCACTGTGGGACACTGAGGAGCCCACCCCCAGTGTCCCAAAATACTTTTTGTACCTGCAATAAAAAAACCATCCCAGTGTCTTTTTTTAACCTGAAAAAAAAAGAAAACAGTTCCTTGTTGTCGCTGCCGCTCCACTCCACCCATCCCAATCCTCCCACTGAGCACACACCTCCCCACCCCCCACCCTGTTCTTACCACCAGAGGTCATACTTACCACACTGTCATCTTCTGTGGACCAAGACAATTCTGCACTCTTCAAAGCCAAAGCGTGAACTGAGGAATAAAGGTAAGTGCTGTATAATGTATTTTAATGGCATTTTGAACTTATGTTCATACCTTTGCCATTTTTGGAAATGTTTTCACCAAATTTTCAACATGGCCTTTTTGGGACACCACCTCATGAGCACTGGGACTGTTATTTCATTAATTGGGCCTGGAAGGTGATTTCATGGTTGCTGCATGAAATCACCTTTCGGGACTGAATAACAAATTTGCTATCAGTGTTCACAAGGTGAAGTCCCATGAAAATTATGGTGAAACAATTTCTAAAGAAATTGCTGAGTTATGAGCATTCATTGAAATGTTTCATGCACACACATAACTTTGGTAATTTTTAATATTTTGACTCCGAATTTTAAACATAGCAATTTTTTCACACCACCTCATGAACAGTACAGCTGTCCTTTTTCACATCCTGTCCAAAACATGTTTTCGCACCTGTGGCACAGAATGACGTTTAGTCATGCATTTGAAAATGTTCACCTATGGGGTTTATGAGGTAGGGTCATAAGAAGACTATGTTGCAAATTTGGGGTCAAAATATGAAAAAAATGCCAAAGTTATGATGACTATTCATTGCAATTTCGCTATGCATGCTCGTAACTTTGGTAATTTTAAACAGTTTGACACAAGGTTTTCCACATAGCCTTCTTATAACTCCACCTCATGTATGTCACAGCTGTCATTTTTCAAATCATGCCCAAAATGTATTTTCACACCTATGGCATGGAATGGCGTTGCAGTTTCGCAATAACGCTTTGGTGGGGATTCAAAGATTTTCTATATTGGGTACATGAGGTGGAGTAATACAATGGCTATGCTGACAATTTGGTCACAGTTGTCCTACAAATGGAAGGGCAGGGCCCATAGGGCCTTTCGCTTCTACAGCTATATACATATATGCATCTACAGAGGGATGGGAGCGCAGGCAAATAAGGATATGATTATACAGTCTCAAAAGGTAAGGAAATAAATTGCAAAAACTGTGTTAATGCTCTAGTTAGGCTTACAGCCACAACAGTAGGGAAATGTGGCATTAGGGTTTCCAAACCAGACACCCCACCCCCACACTGTACACACCAACAAGCGTTTGGAGTGTGCCTTGGGGTTGTCAGCCCTAATGCTCATCTCAGTCTCCTATACGGTACCCATCTCAGATTATTTACTTATGGAATGGGGTGAGTGTTAGGGCTGACAACCTCAAGACACACCCCAATGCCTATTGGTGTGTGTAGCATGGGGGTGGGGTGTTAGGTTTGGAAACCCTAATTCCACATTTCCCTACTTTTGTGACTGTAACCCTAACTAGAGCATTAACACAGTATATATACACACATATATATATATATATATATATATATATATATATATATATATATATATGCATTGCTCTGCAGTCTGCTGTGATTTTATAGTACAGCTTGTCAAGTTTTCGCTAATCCTGCCTGCCCTGAAAGCCACCCAAGCCTCTGCCTCCTAGTCCATTTCTAAATGCCACTTGAGCCACACAATGACGATGTGCCACTGTCTCTCGGACATGCAAGTGCCATGCTGCTTGCCTCTGACCCTGCTGCACTAACATGAGTGGTTTATAAACAGGCACAACATCATCTTGCATGGTCCAGTCATGATACACCTACCAGCAGCAGGTTCAGAGTGGGCAAAGACACAGACACTTCAACTGGAAACAGTTAGTGCAGTCAAATGATTCCCCTACCAGTTGGTGTCTGAGTGTGCATACACGCACTGCAGAGGAGGACTGTGAGCAACTTAAGAGAGCATCCCTTTCAGCTGCCTTGAGTGCACAGCACACACTCTCACTAAGGAGGAGCCAGACTTATCCACCTTCAGGTACAGCCTTCCTTCCTGGCTTCAGCTCTGCCATCAGTCTCGCCTCACCCCCTCCCATTGCTGGATGCTTGCCAGCCAGTCAACTGGCCACATCAGTGCAAGTTTATTTATATTTTAACAGGATAAGGCATTAGGCAGAACCTGTTTTCAGAGCCGTCCTGTGTACATTGTACATTCACACAAAATGTTAACACAAAAACAAGTTACATATAACTACGGTAAGTAATGTAACAGAGTCAATGACAATCACATACAAAAGGATACAATTCTAAAAAGGCAATTTTTAAACTTTTGTAAGAAGGCATGTTAAGTAGTTTTGGGGGGAGGGAATTCCAGTTATTTGTTGCAAAATAATCAAAACACATACACCCATATCTAGTTTTTACTCTAGGGACTTTCAATACCCTATCCTTGACTTCTCGCAGAGAATAATAACCTGTTGTGCTTGGTGTCATTTTGTCCGTGAGATATTCTGGTGCTAAACCCTTTGCACATTTGTATAAAATAATTACATAGTAATCTTTCTCTTCTAAGTTCTAGATATCTCCAGTTTACTTGAAAAAGAATATTACAATGATGATGCAATACATAGGGTCCTGCCAAACCTAAAATAAATCTCGCTAATCAGCACTGGAGTCTATCAAGCTTCTATAAAGTATTTTTCCTTGCTGAACAATAAATAATACTTCCATAGTCTAATAAAGGAATTATTACTGTATTTACCAGTTGCTCTTTTGTCTCACGGTTCATACAGTTTTTGTGTCCGTGGAGAGCTTATAATGTTTGAGATACTACGGCGCAAATGTAATCAACGTGGGTGTCAAAGTTTAATTCAGAGTCAACCCAGAGTCCCAGGTATTTATAAGAAGTAACCTGATCTAAAGCTGTTCCCCTAACATATTTAATCATTATGTCAGTTGACTCAGAACTTGTCTTAGATTTCAGAAGGATGGACTTTGTTAAGATGGGGGGATGTATCAAAGAAGCCCTGGCGAGGAGGGGGGAGAGAGGGGGGAATTGAGGATCAGTGAAAACACCTGAAAGGAGCCATAGGGGAGGTAACGAACCAGTGCTTCAGGTTGATAAACAAAGGCAAGAGAAGGAGGAAATCACTATGGTTCTCAAAAGGGGTGACAGACAATGTAATGGCCAAAAGGGCAGATTTCAAGAAACGTAAGGAGACTCAAAGGGAGAAGGGCGAGGAAGTGTACCTTGAACATCTAAGGCAAGCAGGGAAGGCTGTAAGGAGCACAAAGGCATGGACTGAGAAAGGATTAGTGCAGACAGTAAGGAAGGGGGACAAGACATTCTATAGGTACATCAGTGAGAGAAGGAAAGCTGGGGGGGCACTGTAAGGCTCAGAGAGGATGAAGGGGAGTATAAGGAGGGAGACCTGGAAAAGGCAGAAATACTAAATAAATACTTCTGTTCAGTATTCACTGAAGAAGGGGAGGGTCAGGGGCCACAGCTGGGCAACAGATACGAAGGGGGGAGGCAAACACTAGTCCATTCACAGAGGAGAGAGTCCTGGAGGAGCTCACAAAACTGAAGGTGGACAAAACAATGAGGCCAGATGGCATACACCTGAGGATATTAAAGGGAATATAAACATTCACCCACCCAACAGCGAAACATTGATGTCGACAGACACTACAGCAACTACAGCGCCAGGTTGCTGTAGTGTCAGTGCTGGACCCCGGCACTGTCTTTTGGGGGTCTTGCACCCCCCCCAATCAGCTCCAACCCAGAGTTGATTATATGTAGTGGGGGTGTGGGAGAACAGCCCCCATGTGGGGGTTCGGGGAGAAGCCCCCAAAGAAAACATATTGTTCTATAAGAAACCGTCAGTCAACCGTGAAAAGTGGTCGACTTGACGGTCTCGCTGTCTGGTCATTCGACACAAATTTTGTCGATGACCAGTCATAGATCCGAATATAAGCAGGTTGTTTTTAACAGCAAACCAAAAACCACAGCATGGTAGCTTAGAGGCTTGCCACCATAAAGATATGGTCCATTTGCCTCTGACATGCATTTTAATGTATTTTCATCATTCCATAAAAAGTTCTGATCAAGGTAAACAAATCCGTGGTAACCTTCTCACCCACATGCACAATGAGGCATTTTGAGGAGAAGCACTTTGCTAAGGTTATTGTAACACTTTATTAATAAGGTCCCTGTTAAAACTACATAATCATTCCAGAGCACTGTCGCTCCACTGACATCATCACATTCAGGTCATCACTGCCATTTTAGAGTCACGCTACAGCATGAACTTTGAATACTGTCATGAATTTGTTTACATCGATCAGCACTTTTACGGAGCAATGGAAATGCATTAAAACACATGTCAGAGGCAAACGGATCATATTTTTATGATGGTAAGCCTCTAAGCTTCCCTGTTGTGGGTTTTGTTTGCTGTTAAAACAACCTGTTTATATTCCCTTTAAGGGAGCTGAGGAGAGAGTTAGCAGTGCCTCTGGCAGCCATGTTAACCAAGTCTCTAAACACAGGAGTATTTCTGGAGAACTGGAGGAGGGCACATGTGGTCCCTCTACACAAAAGTGGTAGCAGGGAGAAGGTAGGGATCTATAGGCTGGTCAGCCTCACCTCAGTAGTGGGGAAGATCATGGAGGCACTGCTTAAAGAAAGAATAGTGGGACACTTGGAATCCAATGGTGCCCAGGATCTGAGGCAACATGGATTAACAGCAGGGATGTCATGTCAAACAAATCTGGTAGACTTTTTTGACTGAGTGACAAGGGAAGTAAATCAAGGGAGAGCGGTGAATGTTGCCTACCTCGATTTCAGCAAGGCCTTCGAAACCATCCCACATAAAAGGCTGGTCTGCAAGATGGACAGTCTGGGTATGGGCCACAAGACAGTAAACTGGGTAAGGAACTGGTTAACAGACAGGAGGCAGAGGGTGGTGGTAAATGTGATCCAATCCAGGGAGAGGGGGGTGACCAGTAGGGAACCTCAGTGATCAGTCCTTGGGCAGTCCTGTTTAACGTGTTCATTGGTGACATAGTGGATGGGCTGGAGGGACAGGTCTGCCTGTTTGCAGATGACACCAAGATCTGCAACAGGGTGGATACTCCAGAGGGGAGGGAGAAAATGATGAGAGACTTGGGAAACCTTGAAAAATGGTCCGCGGAGTGTCAGTTGTCATTCGTCTCAAAGAAGTGTAAAATAATGCAGCTGGGATGAGGAAACCCTGGAGAGAGCTAAGGAGGGAGTTGCTGATGCTCATTTAGGAGGAAATGAATCTGGGGGTTATCATTTTAGATGATCTAAAGGTGTCTCAGCACAGTATTAAGGCAGCAGGGAGGTCCAATGGCATGCTGGGGTGCATAGACAGAGGTATCACTACTAGAAGAATGGAGGTGTTGATACCATTATATAAAACACTAGTGAGGCCTCACCTAAAGTACTGTGTACAGTTCTGGAGACCACATCTTCGTAAGGACATTGACAGGGTGGAGGTGGTCCAGAGAAGGGAGACAAAGATGGTACCGGGCTTGCACCCGAATACATATGAGGAGAGACTAAGGGACCTCAATATGTACTCACAAGAGGAGAAGAGGGATTGGGGGACATGATAGAAACATTCAAGTACCTTAAAGGTATAAACAGGTTCCATGTAATTATAGAAAATGAATAAAAGCGAAAGTCAAAACAGCGACTTTCTAATAGCGAATACAAAATAGGCGCTATGTCAAAATAGCCCTATGCCAGAAATAGCTTAAGCAATAGCAGCACACGGAAGCAAATGCCGACAATGCCAGATGTCTCTAATTGACATATGCCGGGGGCTATTCCCCCCCAACCCCCCACGGGGGGGGCTGCAACCCCAGACCCCTTATATTAAATATACCAACACTGAGGTGCTCATTGATAGTGGGGCGATTAGACATTACCTTCCAAGTGCTCTTTTGACCATTTTGCTCTTTTTTTCACTGAGCCACATGACGTATTCAGTACGTTTTGTCCACATCAGTGTTATTTACCGATTGCTGTATTACCAGTCGCCTTTTATGTGTCGACCAAATTACTTTGCTATTATAGCATCGCTATCATCACATGATTCCCATGAACATGGTGCAGGGGGGCAGCATCTTCCAATATAGGAGGAGTACAAGAATGAGGGGGCATGTTATGAAATTGGAAGGCAGCAGGTTAAGGGTAAATGCAAGGATGTTTTTCTTCAATTCTAGTGGGAGGTAGGAGGAAGCAGGCTGTTGGTAAAACTAGAATCTGCAGCTTATCCAATAGGTAGGGAAATGAGCAGACTGGGTGGGCCGAGCAATCCTTATCTGCCATCAAAGTCTATGTCTCTGTGTTTCACTGAGAGGGTGGAGGACGCATGGAATAGTCTGTCAAAGGAGGTGGCGGGAGCAAGCACAGTGGAGGGATTTAAACATGCACGGGGCAGACATAAGGGAACCATAGAAGTGGGAAGGAAAGGAGAAAGTTATTGATCTATTAGGGTCAGAGGCTGCAAAACAGGGGGATGGCTTGCAGGCAGACTAGGTGGGCATGGCAGTCCTCATCTGTCAACAAGTTATTTGTTTCTATAGGTCTGTAATTGTCTGCCTAGTGTCAGTCACCTTTCTTGAAAACCGGAACTGTTTGCACTCTTCCAGAGTTCAGGGAAGTGTCCACAGCAGACAGTTCTGTTGAAACGTTTTGTTAAAGGTAAAGCAATAACATCAGCTCCGTCTCTCAGCAGCCTCGCCTCAAAGCCATCTAAGCCTCCAGCTTTAAATATAGGGATTTAAGTTGTTTCCATAGCTCCCTTGAATCCAAAACCCTAAACCTAAACACAGGGCTGCCCACCTCCTGTAACTCACTCATTTTATCATAGTCATTTACTCTATGAGGATGTTTTAACTTATCCTGATATAATGAAGGTAAGTTTGTGAAAACATTATTTACAGTCTCTGTCATTTGTTTAGGGTCAGATGTTAACCCTCCCCTCTGTCTTCAAAGATGTGGGGAGCATAGTAGTAACTGGTGACAGTATCTGTCTTAACAGTTTTCCACAAATCCTGGGAATTATTAGCTGACTCAAATTTATTTTTAAAGTATCTCCCTTTTTCTTCTTTAATAAAGTTTTGACATTTATTCTTATATGTTTTATTCCAGTCACTATCCCAGTTGTTTTTTCTGGCTAGTCTCTATAATCTATTCTGGACTTTAATATGTTTCGGAACCCTCCCATTTATCCAGCGTAAGCTGTTATGCTTTCTTTTTAATTGTAATGTTGGGGTATGCCTATCACAGATCAGTGGAAACTCATTCAAGAAGAATTTAACAGCATCTTCTAAGTCTGATATTCAGTCCAGACGATACCATTTGACCTTTCATAAGTCATTTAGAAAAGCCATATTGTTAAATGTCCTATAGAACCTGCTGGTTGTAGGGGGAGTTCCCACTGGCGTACGACAGTATTCCAATTTGATTGTGCTCTCAATGGCACAGTGGTCACCTAATAAAGGTGTTCCAACTTGTCATTTGTTTTTCAGTAAGTTGTTAAATACAAAAAACAAATCAATGATAGTTCTTGTATCTCCCATGTTACAAATTTGTCTCGGTGACTATTATTCATTTAACATTCAAAGGATCAGTGACACAGTTCTGTTCCAGGGCCCACCCCCCATCCCCCACAGTGCCAGCTATATTTTTTTACTTTCTGCAGCACAGTAAAGGAGGACTGCCATTTTAGGTTGAGGGCTTTTCAGGTTTGTGCAGTGAAACTTTATTCAGAGGTTTATTTCCAAGCACTGCCAAACCCGAATGCCCCAATGTTCGGCGTAGCTCGATTCCCAGCCCTAGTTAATGTCACCTCAGTTTCTTTGTCCAAGCTCCTTCATTTTCAATATTTCCTCTCAGACAAACCATAGAGCTTCCTTTTATTCTGTTCAACTGGAGAAGGGCACCCCCTTTCTAGGGTCTTGTACCAATGGCAGTCGGCATGAATTAGTACTTTTACATGATGCCAGGCTCTAGATAGAAACTTCTGTACAATGAGAGCTGGCGCTGTGTGCCAGGTACGAGCCTACCACAAACTCACAATCACCAGTCCAAGACATTCAACTTGGCCCACAGTCTCCTCCCCCTTGGAATGCCATGTCAGAGCAGCTGACCCAGTCCTCCAGGGGCATAGAAAGCTGGCATACCTAGAGGTCAGCAGATACTCTTAAAGGTACATAGCACCTGAGGGGGCTACATGTCGAGGGCAATCCCTGTTTTGCCTCCATAGTCACTAATTCCCCCTATAGTGGGGTCCAGCACCTAGGAGCTGGCACCTGCAGGTCTTCCTCCTTTCAAATCTGGTTGACTGGGGGAGGCTTGTTAGCTGGGGTGCATCAAGGCGAAGGAGCCATGGCTTATAGGGAGATGTTGTAGCATTTGTAATCCCTTGGATACATAGAATGTATCAGCAGAAAAGAATCAGTAGGCCCATCTAGTCTGCCCTATTTTCTTGCATAACATTACACCCTGACTGGCCCAGTGGCACTGAGGGTTGAGGCGCTGGACACCACACCTCATGCCATGCCAGTGACCTGGGTTCGGGAATGGACTCGGGTCATTCAGGGGCCGGCGGGGAAGGCAAGGATTGAGCATCACAGCTCTCCTTCCTCAGGGTGGGGGGGGCTGTGCTGTGAATGGCACAGCTAGGAGGGCGCGCCCACACCCAGGGTGCTTGGTTGCCACCACGGAGGTGGAGACAGCTGCTGCATCCATTGCATGGTGCGCAGGCGCAAAAGGGGCGAAAAAAGGAGGAAAAATCCCCAGTGGCAGGATGATGCCCAACTCCCCGCAGGCACTGCTTCTGGGCCGGGCATAAGGTAAGCCCCAGTAATTCTGGGAGACGGAGCTGGGGGGGGGTCGGGCAGAAGAGGGCTGCTGGGGGGGGTGCAGAAACAGCAGCTGTGATAAAAAATAACATTACACCCTGGACTCTACCTGGTCACAGGTGTCCCCCCTCCTCTTTTACCTCTACTTATACAAATGTGCCTATCCCAAAGGATGTCTGAAGCTCCCCACTGTCTTTGCCCCTACCATCTCTTCTGGCACGCTGTTCCAGGAGTCTAGTGTAACCCACCCCCCCATCGGGGGATTACCTGTCAGCCCCTGAAATAAGGCTCATTTTCCTGGGGTTTTGCTTCCACCCCCCCATCCTTTTTTGTCCTGGGTCGTGAGTTTCCTGACTGCCCCCTGTTTTTTCAATCCTCTCCTGTCGGTCCCCATGTGGTTTTTGGAAAAAGAGCAGGGCTGTAGGACCATGTCCGGTCCCGTTGGGCAATAAGAGAGGGGCCAGAGACTTTGGGACAACCAGAGAGGTGGCAGGGACGCGGCAGAAAAGAAATTTGTGAGCATCAGTCATGCTTAAGATACTGAGGGCTACCTCATTAATATTCATGAGGTGGGTCATGAATAATGATAAGCTGGGAGCCTGTCTAGTGCTGGGGCACAGAGTGAGCACTAGCGACAGGCTGGCAAAAGGAAACGTTTAAATAAATAAAGCACTGGGGTGAAAGAAAAAGGGAAGGCTGCCAGCCCATGGGGGAAATAAATAAATAAAATGTATCCACGGACTGCAGCCAAGGAATGAAGTGGGGCTCTATGTGTGTGCTGCCTAGGGGCTATGTGAAACTGCAGCAGCAGCTGAAGAAGGGCTAAGGGAATGCGTTGATGTATGCAGTCGCTTTACAGGGCACAGGGGTGGCTACCAAATGCTAGGACTCATGTAAGATAAAGATAAAGGATTTGGCTGCAGGGACACTTGAAACCTGGGACAGTGTTAAAATGTGTGGACACTATTTACAGCAGCCACCATGTTTTGCAGTTATTTTATTTATTTATTTATTGGAGAAGAATCGGACATACCTTTGAATCAGGGACTGTTTTACAAAGGTTCCACACCATTGAACAATATACAGACAAATATGGAACAGTGATGCACAGCGGTAGGCAACAGCACGAACATAATTCATAATTGATTACAGAAAAATCAAGCAAAATCTAAATATTACATAGGGATGTAGGACATAGAGACGAGCAAAATACAATAGGGATAAAACAACGATGTTACAAGGCAGAAATTTCAACCATATTGAAGTTATACACTAATGCTGTCTACGGGTCAGAGGTCTAAGCAGGAGAAATCCTTTGTAAAAAAAGGAAGTGGGGCACAAAGCCCTCAGTGCTGCTGTGGGACCTCACGCCGAATTAGCAGCACTCCAAATCCCTGGGGCATTCTGCCCTCGGTGCTGCTGTGGGAGTTCATGCCGAATTAGCAGCACTCCTAATCGTTGGGGCATTCTGCCCTTGGTGCTGCTGTGGGAGCTCATGCCGAATTAGCAGCACCCCTAATCCTTGGGGCATTCTGCTCTCTGTGCTGCTGTGGGACCTCACGCCAAATTAGCAGCACTCCAAATCCCTGGGGCATTCTGCCCTCGGTGCTGCTGTGGGAGCTCATGCCGAATTAGCAGCACTCCTAATCCTTGGGGCATTCTGCCCACGGTGCTGCTGTGGGAGCTCATGCCGAATTAGCAGCACTCCTAATCCCTGGGGCATTCTGCCCTCGGTGCTGCTGTGGAACCTCATGCCGAATTAGCAGCACTCCTAATCCTTGGGGCATTCTGCCCTTGGTGCTGCTGTGGAACCTCATGCTGAATTAGCAGCACTCCTAATCCCTGGGGCATTCTGCCCTCAGTGCTGCTGTGGGACCTCACGCCGAATTAGCAGCACTCCTAATCCCTGGGGCATTCTGCCCTCGGTGCTGCTGTGGGAGTTTATGCCGAATGAGCAGTTATGGACAACAATACGCTGATGGAGAAACAGCCGGCTTCTGTCCAGGATTCAAAGTTGGTGCCTTTTTCAGTTCGCCTTTCGAGCTGCGCACTGTACAGCATCCCTTGTCTGGCGCTTCTTATTTTAAAACTTGGTCTGCAGGGCAATTAATTCCCAACTACCACCTACTTCAAACTGGGGATTTTGGATTGATTTTCTATTTTATCCACTCCCTGAGGGCTAATAATAGGAGGAGGATTGGTAATTTTATTCAGCGGAGCATTCAGCAGAGCTCACTCCTATTGCCCAACAAATTGCAAGCTCCGATTACAGCAGCCCTCAGCAGTAGTAAATTCGGAGGCAATTTCCATCAACATCCAAAACTGAGATTCTTTTCTCAGGGCTGCTGCGTCTCTGCTTTAACTTCAGCAACAGCGCCACTTTGAGCTCCAGTTAGTGCCAAGTCCTGAACTGCTTCTCTAGCTCCTCGGAGCATTTAGTACAGCTAAAACTTCACAGTGTTTCTCTGGTTGGGGCTTCTATTCCCGCGGCAGATATCGCGTTGCTCCTGCCCGCCCCCAATACCCTCCACCCTTAGCTGGCTTTACTTATATTGACCAAGGCAAACACGTGATATGTGAGAGAACGTGGTGTTTTTCCCTATAAGCCTAATTTCTCATCTGCAGGTTATATTGTTTCTCCAGCAGGTGTCGCCACCTCTCCAACTAGCCTGGATCACAACATACTTTAACACAGCTTCATGCTCTAGTGTTGTAATCTTCCATACTTCTACTGCCTGCATTCTGTTTCCTTAGGATTTTGGCAGCCCTCTCTGTCCTTATACCGAGCCTGTGCTGTTGATCTATCTCTGACATAACCTTTTCCACCCTCTGTACCTCTTCACTCTCACTCCTGTCCCTTTGCTCTAGGAACTCTTTATTGTCTGCTAACTGCCCTTGCTCAGACTCTCTTGCTAAGATGACTTGTTCTGCTATGTTCTACCTCACTTCAACGTTTATTGCCTTACTTGCCCTCAACTCATTATCCCTTTTTACTAGGACCCCTTCCCTCCTGTCTGAGGTGCCCCCTGTAACTTTATCTACTCCAACATGATTGTTGAATGGTCATCCACACCAATTCCGCCATCGTACCTCGGCTACAAATTATTTGGGTCACTACTAAGGCACATAATTTACAGGAAACATACCTCCTCTGCAAAAGTCTCTTGTGCTGTTGCACTCGCTTTTCTTTGGGTCATCACTTTATCCCTAACTCTAGCTAGATATATTAAAACCAACCCTGGCCCTTTAGTCAGTCCTAGCCAAGCTCACCCCTGTGCTACCCACTTCCTGCCCCAGGCTTTGGGCCTGACTATTGCTCACCTTAATATCCACAGTCTCCTAACCAATCTCCCTGAGCTAGAGGCCTGGATTCAGGTTAAAAGCCTGGATATCTTCGTTCTATCCGAAACCTAGTTGAAACCAACCATACTGGACCCTAACTGTGCCCTACCAGGCTATAGCATGTACAGGGCTGACCGACCTTTCTCCAAAAGAGGTGGTGGCCTGACCCTGTATTACAAGTCTCATCTGAATGTCTCTCTGCTGCCCCCCACTGAATAACAGTGAGGTATTACACTCTATCCTACTCCTTGGTGGTGCCAAGAAAGTGCACATTTTTGGGGTATATCTACCTCCTCGTAATAGCAAGCTTGGTCTTGAGGAGCTTACTGGCCTAATCCCTGCCATGACCAAGAACAATGAGGTGATATGCCTGGGTGATTTTAACCTTGACTGGCTTGGTCCAAACTCCACCTCCCTTGCCTCCACTATCAGTAAGGCCAACCTCTTTCAACTAATTTCATCCCATACTCGGATACCTCAGAGCAACCCCGGCCGTACTATGATTGACTGAATTCTCACTAACCCCAAGGACCGTTACTCCCTCACTGGGGTTCTACCAGATTCAATCAGTGATCACTGCCCAGTCTACTGCATGAGGGGAGCATCTTCTCCCACATATCCTCCCAAAGTTTTGTTCTTTGCTAATTTTTCCAAACTTTACCCTGTTGGGTTCCTACATGATCTAAAAACATGCTGACTGGTCTCCCCTATTTACTACCATTGACATTAACCTGGCTACTGACTACTTCAACACAACCTTACTTGCCTTACAGAAAAAGCACATTCCAGTCAATACGCGGACAGCCTGTGGGAGGGTAACCAAATGGTTGAAGCAGCCTCTCCTGAAACAGCTAAAGATGTGTGACAAACTTTGGGCTAAATGGAAATCATCCTCTAAATGACTTTGCTAAGTATTGTGTATTGCAGAACACTTGCAAGAAGGAGGTTCAGACTGCCAAAAGCAACTACTATCAGAAACTTCTCTAATCCTTGGCCTCTGACCCTAAGAATCACTGGAACCAGATTAATGAGATCCTAGGGAATACAAAGCCACTGTCTCCCAAACACATGCTAATCAATGATACTCTATGCAGTAACCCCCACACTATTGCCAACGCCTTTAATTCCAGCGAGGTTCCGAATATCTCCCCTCTGGCATCTTATGGCGCCCTGCCCCCTCCTCCTCCTGCTTCTCCTGATGCTCCTCCTGCCCTGCAGCTCTCCCATATATTGCGTTTGGAGGTTCTTAGGCTACTATAATCCATTCCCACTCATAGCTACGCCAGTCCAGATGGTGTTGAACCCAGAATCCTTAGACTTGGAGCCCCTCTCCTAGCTACCCCATCACTAGGCTGTTTAATCTGTCCATCAGCTCCTCTACAGTGCCATCAGCCTGGAAATCGGCCAGGGTCATCCCAGTGTTCAAGAAAGGTGATTCTAAAGTCCTGTCTAACTATCAGCCTATTGCCTTACTGCCTACCCTTGGTAAGATACTGGATAAACTTATTCACTGACAGATCTCTGCTCATCTACTAAATTTCAATCTTCAGTCCCCTGTTCAACATGGTTTCAGGGTGGGGCATAGCACTACTACTGCCCTCACCCTATTCACCAGTGAGGTTAAGTCCAACATGGACAAAGGCCTATTTACTGGTGCTGTGTTCATTGACCTCACCAAAGCTTTTGACTTGGTTAATCACCTACTGCTCCCATACAAATTGCATTCACTTGGTGCCTCTGGCACCACCTTATCATGGTTCAGAAGCTACCTCACTAACTGATCCCAATCTGTCTCTTTTAGAAAGGTACTTTCATCTCCTACTCCCATCTCCTGCAGCACCCCTGCAAGGGTCCATCCTGGGACCTTTGCTCTTCTCCATCTTTATTAATGACATTCCCACTTCCTTTTTCCACTGTCACTCCATTATGTATGCTGATGACCTTGTGCTCTATGCTGCCTCTCGTTTTTGTCACTGATCTTAATGTTCACCTGTCACCGGTGTTCCAACAGATTCAACTCTAGCTCCCCTCCAACTCCCTTATCCTCAATCTACCCAAGACTCAGGCCATGCTATTTGAGTCTTCCAGAAAAGTCCATGCCGAGTCCGCCAAGCTTTGGGTGCTTTGCTGTGATGGTTCAGCTGTCAGGTCCACTGACTCCTTTAAGTACCTTGGAGTGACGCTGGATCCCGCACTTAATTTCTCCTCTCACATAAATGAGATATGTAGATCCATTAACATCAAGATAGGTGCTGCCTACCATATGCAGCACTCCCTCACCCCCTGCCGCCAGGATCTCTGTGGTGAGAGGTGTCCTGCTCCTGAGGCTACAATATACCCTCCCTACCCTTTCCCATGCCAATGCTAGTACTCTTCATAAATGGGACACCACATACAATAACATCTGTAGATTTGCCCTATCGGCCCCCCGCCTTACTCATCATTGCCTCCTTTACTCTACCCTGCATTGGCAGTCCCCTAAATCCCTGCGCTCCTTCTCGCTGGGTTGCTTCATTGACTCCATGTCCAGAACCCCTCGCCCTGACTGTCTTGGTGCTATGCTTACCCACGTGCATCACTCCCACACTCTGAGGTCATCAAACCCCCCTCTGCTCTCAGTCCCACACTGTTCAACAAAAATGGGTGAGCAAGCTTTCTCCTATTTTGCCTCCAAGTTCTGGAACTCCCTGCCTGCCAGCTTAAAGCATTCCTTGTCTCACTCCTCCTTCAAGACTGCACTCCTCTCCTACCTTCATGTACTTGACTCCTGTGACTGTACCTAACCTTCACTGCACCCTGTTCCTGCTTTCTCCCTACCTAGTATTACTTGCCTTCCCTAACATCATATGCATTTACCTGGATCTGTCACCATCCTTATCATCCCCTGTGTGGATGGCTACTACTTGAATGTGTAACTCCAGGCGCCCCCTTCGGGGGAACTATTGTAGCATCTAAGGACAGTTCTTGAATTCAATCTGTGTCTGTTTGAATGCTTGTTCTCTCCCATAATGACTGTGAGCATTTATGGAATGTTCTCTTATTCATACTGTGTTGATTGTATGCCTGTATCTTGTACTCTCCCGGGGCGTGCTTGAAAATAGGCAGGGTTATTGCCTAATGCACTTACCCAGTCACCAAAAGCTAATAAATAAATAAATAAATTGTAGGGAAGAGAAGGGGGGAGGGAAGAGGGGTTGAGGGGAGGCATAAGCAGACACCAGCCAACCAACCACCGAGCCAGGATTCTTGCCAAGGACTCTGGGACTGATTGAAAGGACTTTCAGGGAAAAATACTGGGGAATGTTTGCGTGCCTTTTTTCTGCACCAAAGAGGCATCAAGGAAGCCTCATACATATTAATTTTTGCCCAAGAACAATGGCTTCAGCCAATGGGGAGCAAGGAAAGGGCTTCCAAAAAATCAAGGACTGTTGGACTTGGAGTTAGTTCGGTGGGAGCTCTGCCAGAGGGAAGGGGCTCCTTCCCCTGGAGAGATTAGAGCTGTGAGATGGGCCTGCCTGGGGGCTGCCAGCAATTTGTCCCCCACGGCAGGGAGTGCCTGCCCCACTGGGAAAAGGAAGAAGCAACTTGGGGAAGAGAGAAAAAGGGAAAGCTGCAGGATGCTGAAAATTCTGTGTTGTTCTGAAGTTGAACCACAGCGGTGAGAGAAGTGCAGCTTGAATGGAAAATGGAAAGCTGCAGATTGCAAGATAGAGGTTGTGTCCTGAGTGTGAATAAAAGGACAAAGGTTGGGACTAAGCCTGGAAAAAGACCAAGGTTGCATTCTGAGCCTGGAAAAAGAACAAAGGTTACATCTATCTCTGGAAAACGATGGGATACAGAGAATGAGGAACAAGAGAATATAAATGTGCTGAGAAGAGGAAAAGGAAGAGTAAGCCTCTTCAATTAGAGAATTGCTATATACCTGCTCGGTGAGAAAAGGGACTGTGAGTGCAGGTGATCTGTGAGCCAGAGCGAGAATGTGACTGTGTTAAAGCTGAGAGACTGTGAAAGCAGAAGGATGGATTGGTGCTTCTCAGGGTCACATGCCTGTTGTCGGCTCCTGAGATACAGCAAGGAAAAGAGAGAAACAGATTACTGTGGCTACACACCGTGGCAGGAAAGATTGAGAAAGAAAGAGAAGAAGCAGAAGAGAATGTACTGAATTGTTTCTGCTGACAACCAGGGCCAGGTGGGGAACTTGCTAACCCCCAGCAAGTGGGGTCCGCTGCTGCAGAGAGTTATGGGTCTTGTACCCGAGTGCTAAGGCACTCTGATCAGAGGGAAGTGGGCCATGGGGCTACTCCCCGGTCTGGATCCTCTGTAGTTGGTAGGCCTTGCACACATGCCCTGCAATGAGGCCTGTAATGGGCTGAAGAGGACAAGCTGCAAGATCTGCTAGGAAGAGAAAGAGCCAGTTGTAGCCTCTGTGCCCCTTGTTTCAAGCATCAGAGCCCGGTTCTGCCTGTGTTGCCATCCACCCCCAGGACTTCAGCGAATGGTGCCATCCTAGGTATGATTCTGCAGAACTGTGAGTAAAAAGCAGGAATTGCCCTGCACCTGGGAGCTGTAAATAGTTCACATGCCCACTAGGGCAGGAGGTAGAGCTGAGGACTAGAGGGAAAAGATAAAGGGTTAGCTGTAACCAAAAGAAAGAAATGTAATAAGTTATTTAATTCAAGTAAGCGTGCCATCGCCGGCTACCAGCTGCACCTCAGGCCTGCAATTTTAAATCTGGGTACCTAGTGAAGGACTTTGGGGTTTAAATGAACTGAGAACTGTGGGTCTGGGTTTGGGCACTCCCGCAGCAGATAGCTAGTTATACAGATCAGATGGCTGCACGGATGGAAATATGGATTTGAACCAAAAGGAAAATGCTTACTTAAACTCTATTCCACTTTCCCCATTCCTAAACCGTCCCCCTGTAAATAAACCATGAAGTTATTGTTTTGCAGCAGAGATGATTCCAGAGCCTAATTTTAGTGAGCCTGCTTATTGGATGAAATGGAAAAGGTAAATGTTTTAACTGCATGTGGGGAGGTTCGAACTTGGTAAGTCCATGTCTGGGGTAACTGTTGGGGAGGTGGGTTGGTACAACATCCCGGTGGGTTGTACTGCAGATAACCAGACCCACTGAATATGTACTCTGGGTGGATGCACCACTATTTTATTTTTATCTTTTGGAGAAAGGACCCCTGTAGGTCAGCTATGGGAACCCAGGCCCCTTATCCGTGGTCAGGCCTGCATGGTAGGGGCAGTAGCCCTCTCCAATATGGTGCCAGAGAGGGGCTACACTACTACCCTTTCTGTGATGAAGTATTTCCTCATATTCCTCTTGAACACCTCCCCCTCAAGTTTCATAAGATTCCCCCATGTTCTGGTGCTCCTCTTCCTTTGAAAGTGACCCCCTCCTGCACCTTGTTTGCCCCTGTGAGGTACTTATAGGCCTCAAGAATGTCTCCTCTCACTCTCTTCCTCTTCCAGGGAATACTTATTGAGTTCCCACAACCTCCCCTCACATGGTTTCTCATCCAACCCCTGCACCATTTTAGTATCCCTCTTCTGGACTGCTTCCACCCTGTCAATGTCCTTGCAGAGGAGTGGCCTCCAGAACTAGACACAGTACTCCAGGTGGAGTCTCACCAGTGAATGACACAGACGCTACACTACCTCCCTTCTCCTGCTAGAGAATCCCCTCTCCAGGCACCCCAGCATCTGGCTTGCCATGCCTACTGCTCTGTTGCACTGCCCTAATACCATAAGATTATCAAATATGCTCACTCCAAGGTCCCTCTCTTGCTTATTAAATGTAAGTACCTTCCTCCATCATATACACAGCCCTTGGGTTTCCCGCTCCAGGTGTGTGATATTGCACTTTTTGGCACTGAAACCCAGCTGCCACTCCACAGACCACTCCCCTAGTTTTGCCAGATCCCTTTGCATTCTCTCCACCCCCTCCCGAGTTTCCAACCTGTTGCAAAATTTTGTGTCATTTGCAAAAGACACATCTTCCCCTCCAGTTCCTCAGCAATGTCACTTATGAAAGCATTGAAGAGGATGGAAACCGATACCAATCCCTGTGGTACTCCACTGGTCACTTTCCCGTCCTCTGAGTGACTGCTGTTTACCACCACCCTCTGACTCCTATCTGTCAACCAGTTTGACCCCCCAGCTCACCACCTTCTTCCCCACTCCCGGGCTGCTAAGTTTCTTTATCCACCTACTGTGTGGTAGAGTGCCAAAGACTTTACTGTAGTCCAGATAGGCCACATCCTTACTGAAGTCCAGATACTCCTCATTTTTTGCCATTATTTCTGATGCTGATATTCTGCCCACAAGGATACAGACATGTCACCATGCATACATCATTCCCACCCACTAGCACTCCCTGACTGCACAGCCACCTGTGATCACCCACATGTCACTCTCACAGCACCATGAGCATGGTTTTCCAAATACTGAATGTGATAGGGTGGAATAAAAAAAAAAACAGGAATGTGAAACATTACCTGAATGGCATGGGTATTATTTAAAACAAGCAAGAAAAAGACCGGGGAGGACTTATCAGCAGGAACTTTCAAAAGCAGCACCTAGAAGGCAAACAAAAGCATGGCATGCATGGAGAAACTTTGTAAGCAGTTCTAAAGATGATGGGCTCGATTCTAGAAGGGTGGCGCAAGTCACCACCAAACACAACTTGCGCCACCCGCAACTGCGACATTGATCCTGCACCCTATGCTAGGAGGGGCAGGGTCTCCGCAGCTAAGTCCTGCGACTTGCGACATGTGGCCAGGTACACCGAACTGCGGGCACACCTGGTGAGCATGTTGCAAACAGCAAAAAGCAGGTCGCAAGGGCACCCCCAGGCCCAGAAAGCCTCAAAGCTACCCCACAGGGCTGCCCACACCCCCAGACCCCCTAAAACATACCCACAGAGCCCCGCAGGGCTGGTCACACAAACTGCCCCACCCGACACCACTGTAGATATGCCCCGCATGACTGCCCACACCCCCAGCCCCCTGAAGTGGTCCAAAAGAACCCTGCAGGGCTGCCCACACCCCCATGTTCCCGACTCTATCCATCCAATAATCCCCACAGGGTGACTCAATCAACCCCCCCCACCCGTGCCCCGACCTCCGAGTTGCCGGCTGCAAAGCAGCAAATATCCTGCCCTGGCAGCTTCTAGTGGCCCCCAGCCATGCCAGTCCACCCCAGCACCCTCCCACCTGTCCCCAGCCGGCAGCTGGCACAGCCACCTCTCACCACCATGGCCAGACACTGACTGAGTTCAGTATGAGCGCATACTGAACAGGACGTGCCCAGAATTTAATTTCTGAGCACCTCTGTTCAGTACGCACTCATACTGAACTCAGTCGGTGGTTGGCCGTGGTGGTGAGAGGTGGGCTGTGCCAGTCACCAGCTGGAGACAGGTGGGGGAGCTGAGTGGGCTGGCACAGCTGGGTTGGGGGGCCACTAGGCTGCCAGGGCAGGATATTTGCTGGTTTGCAGCTGGCACTGGGGTCGGGCATGGATGAGGGGATGACGGTGCCGCCTGTGGGGCATTTTACACCGGGGATCTGGGGGCATGGGCAGCTCTGCCAGGGCAAGCAGTACACAGGGTGTCAGGGGCAGGGGGGTGGGCAACCCTGTGGGGCACTTACTGTATGGGGTGTACAGTAGGTGGATGGGGCGAGATCATGCCCTCATGTCTAGCACTGGTTCTGTGCAGTGCCCATTGGGGCACCCACGGGGTCAGTCAGGGCATGGGGGCCACAAGGACCGGGTTCTACAGAACCCTCAGAGGACATATGTAAGTTACACCACCTAATTGCAGGTGTAACTTACGATGCCGGTTCTCCTCTGGGGGTTCTTGTAGAATCCCGACTTTGGGGTCTTTGTTGCTGCCCTTCTGGAATGGGGTGCAACTGCTGCCGTAAACCCCCTAGCGCCATGTCGCAGGTGGTTTATGGTGCAACTGCCAGCGTAACTGCTGTTCGACACAAGTTGCTACTTGCACCATTCTACTTGGCACAACTGCTGTTATGCCAGGCGTATGCTTTCTAGAATCGGGCCCAATGTCTATACTGCTCCTCAGCACATAAGAAAGGATTTTGTGACAATCACTCTTCAGCACATAAGAAAGGATTTTGTGACAATCAGAATATAAATGATTGCATAATGTATAATTTACTGTCTGTGATTCTTTGCACTTATATTTATTGATATTTTATCCATTTTATTTTTACCTATCTGTCTAGATTATATGAAAATCGCTGGATTTTCTGAAACCTGAATGATTATCCTAGCTCTTTGTGTGATTTGATATTGTATTTTTATTTTTTATTATTCTTTTGTTAACCCGGTAAAGCCCATTGGGTACAAGGACCATTTACAGGGGTGACTGGGAGCACTGGGGAGGTTATGTGACTTGCTTAGAGTCACGCAGTATGCAAGTTGAGGTTGCGGGAATTAAACCCAAGACTGCTGGATGTACCAAGCTCATTTATAGCGTGTTACTCTAACTTCCAGACTACACTACAAGCCCCATGTTTTTTTGTAATGGTTTCTGACCAATCAATAACATGAATCTGAAAAAAAAAAGGTCTTGAGATGTTAAATGTCCTTATACAGAACTCTGGCAGGCCCCATCTAAAGTACAATGTGCAGTTTTGGCCTTTGTATCTAAGGAAGGATAGGGACACGATGGAGAAAGTACTTAGGAGAGTGGCCAAGACGGACTGGATTATTAGCACCTATAGGTCCTGTTTATAAACATTGATCTGAGTTTCTATTAAAAAACAGCTGCAACTAATACAATTAACATAGAAACATAGAATTTGACGGCAGATAAGGACTACTTGGCCCACCCAGTCTGCCCATTTCCCTACCTAATGGATAAGCTGCAGATCCTAGTAACCAGCAGCCTACTTCTTTCTACCCCCACCCCCTAGAATTGCCTTATGGCTGTCCCATGCATGCTTGAATTCAACCACTGTTTTTGACTCCACCTCCGGAAGGCCGTTTCATGCATCCACAACCTCTCTGTGAAAAATACTTCCTTACATTACCTCTGAGCCACCACCCCCCATTTTCAAATTGTGCCCCTTGTTCTTGCACACCTCTTTTTTTGAAAGATGCTACCTACCCTCTTGGACTTTGTTGATTCCCTTGAGGTACTTGAAAGTTTCTATCATGTCCCCCCTCTCCCTCCTTTCCTAGAGGCTATACATATTAAGCTCCTTTAGTCTCTCTTCATATGTCTTCTGGTGCAGACCCTGCACCATTTTAGTTGCCCTCCTCTGGACAGCTTCCATCCTGTCTATGTCCTTGCAGAGATTGGGTCTCCAGAACTGCACACAGTACTCCAGATGGGGTCTCACCAGCTGTCTGTACAGAAGGATAACAACTTCCTGTTTTCTACTGGTGATGCCTCTCCCTATGCATCCCAGTATCCCCCCAACCCTCTTTACTGCCCTCTCACATTGCTTGACCACCTTTAAGTCACCTGATATGACTACCCCCAGGTCCCTTTCCATTTTTGTTGTTGTTAGTATCTCACCCCCCATTGTGTACTCTTCCCCTGGGTTTTTGTTTCCCAGGTGCATTACCTACACTTCTTAGCATTAAATCTAAGCTGCCATACATTTGACCAGTCCTCTAACCTTGCCAAGTCCCTTCTCATCCTTTCCACCCCACCCTGTGCATTAACTCTGTTGCAGATCTTTGTGTCATCTGCAAAGAGACATACTTTTCCTTCCAGTCCCTCTGCAATGTCACTTATAAAGACATTGAAGAGGACTGGTCCTAATACTGAACCCTGCGGTACCCCACTAGTAACCCTCCTTCTTCTTGAGTGGACTCCATTTACTATTACTCTCTGTGTCCTATTCTCCAGCCAATTTTTACCCAGGCTGTCATCGTGGGACCCACTCCCAGGCTGGCTAACTTGTATATTAATCTTTGTGTGGGACTGTGTCAAATGCCTTGCTAAAGTCTAGGTAGGCCATGTCCACAGCCCTCCCTGATCTACTACTTTGGTCACCCAGTCAAAGAAATCTATCAGATTCGTCTGGCATGACCTTCCCGCTGTGAATCCATGCTGCCTAGGGTCCTGTGCCATCTGGCCTCTAGATACTCGACAATTCTGTTCTTCAGAAGTGATTCCATCATTTTCCTTATCACTGAGGTTAAACTAACAGGTCTGTAGTTTCCTGCTTCTGCCTTGCTCCCACTTTTGTGAAGGGGAATCACATCTGCCCTCCTCCAGTCCCCGGGTAACACCCCATCCTCCCATGATTTGTTAAAAAGGGTAGTCAGTGGTGTCAGTAGTTCTACCCTTAGTTCTTTTAGAATTCTGGGATGAATCCCATCAGGCCCCATTGCTTTTCCACCTTCAGTTTTAAGAGTTCTTTCAGAACCCTTTCTTCTGTAAATGGGCTGGTATCAACTTCTGCATCCAGAGTGTTTCTACTGTTTGTTTTAGGTACCTCCCCCTCTTCATTTGTAAATACTGAGCAAAAATATTTGTTTAGTATCTCTGTCTTTTCACAGTCTCCCTCTGCCCACCTCTCTCCCCTTTATTAAGCCCTCACTATCCCTCCCTTGGTCTTCCTTCGCTCCCTGATGTACCTATAAAAAGGTTTTATCCTTCTTAACTGAGTTGGCTATCTTTTCCTCGGTTTGGGCCTTTGCTGTTCTGACTGCCTTCCCAGCCTCCTTTTGCTTTAACTGATACAGTTCTCTGTCCTGCTTCTTCTGCGATTCCTTGTACTTCCTGAATGCTTTCTTTTTCTCTTGAACCTTCACTGCCACTTCCTTTGAGAACCATAGTGGTTTCTTACACCGTTTTGTTTTGTTTATTTGCTTCACACAAAGGCTTGTTACCTCTGTGATGGCAGTTTTTATTATTCCCATTGTTCTTCCACCCCTCCTTCCTGCCCATTTGCTAGTGCATTCCTTAGGCACTCACCCATTTTGGCAAAGTCAGCCCTCCTAAAGTCCAGTACTTTTGCCTTTGTATGGCTTGACTCTATTGCTGTGTTTATTGTGAACATACTGTTCGATGGTCGCTAGTTCCCAGATGGCTACCCACTTCTACATCTGTGATCCTCTCTCCATCTCCATTTGAGAGAACCAGGTCTAAGATTGCTCCCTCTCGAATGGGCTCCAATACTAGTTGTCTAAGGCATGCCCCCTGTAGGGCATCTAGAATAACCCCACTCTTCGAAGTGGCTGCTGCAACTGCACTCCAGTTAACATCTGGCATATTCAGATCACCCATCAGCAATATCTCCCCTTTTTCTGCCATTCTAAGTATACTTTCTATCATTTCCTTGTCCATTTCCTCCCCTGAGAAGGGTCTGTATCAACCCTGTGCGGATTGTGGTGCCATTGCCTGTCTCCAAATTTACCCACAGTGCTTCTTCTCCTCCCTGTTTGCCCTTTTGTTCTGTTGCTTTATTCCTTCCTTATGTAAAGAGCTACTCCTCCTCCTCTTTTACCCTCCTGTCCCTCCTGTAGATAGTGTATCCTGGTATGTTTACGTCCCAGTCATGGTTTTGTGTGTACCATGTTTCTGTGACTGCCACTATATCCAGATGTTCCTCCTCCATCAAGGCCACTAATTCAGGAAGCTTGTTACTCAGACTACGGGCATTGGTACTCATTGCTCTCCATTTTTTGATGGCTTTACCTTCTGTTGCAGCATCCCCCACTGACCTTTCTACCTCAGTCTTTTTCTCATTTAGTACCCTGTTTTGTAGGGAGAGGCTGGGATTTTCCTGCTGCTTATCAGTGCCTCCCCCTTTGACTAGTTTAAAAGCTTGCCAATGAAGCATTTAAACCAATTGCTCAAAAGACTTGTTCCCTTCCTGGACAGATGCAGACCATCCTGCCAGTATAGGTTGGTGTCCCTCCAGGTAGAACCCCAGTCCCCAATGAAGCCAAACCCCTGTGCTCCGTACCATTTTTTCAACCATTCATTAAACTGCATGGTGCTAATTACCCTCGCCTCCCCCATGCCATTGGCAGCAGCACCTCTGAGAAGGATACTGTGTGTGCTACTTGTCTTAGGCCCTCCCCAACTCTACAATGTCCTCCTGCACTGCTCTAATCTCATGATGAGCCAAGTCATTTGTCCCTAGGTGGACAATGACATCCAGCTCAGACTCCTTGCAGCTGTTCTTGTGATCCTGAGGATGCGCTTCCTGTCCCTCCAAGCCATGGCACCAGGCAGGCACCTTACTTCAGTTTTCCCAGCTCCCCTGAGTTCTATCCCCCTGATAATTGAGTCCCCCACCAGAAGCTGCTTCCTTTCCCTGTGGTGTCCTCTGCCTCCTTCCTGTGGGCCTCCCTTGTGACAGTTGTCATCAGTCTTCTCTGCGGGTGCATCCATAGGGGAGCTATGCTCCCTAGAATGGTGTATGGATTGTGGAGTGGAACAATTGACTGGGTGTGCCTTTGTTCCACCATCCTCACCTCCCTGAGCCCACTGTGGTCCAACTGCTGTGCTTTCTTTGCAGCCTCTGAGGGTGGTGGTGGATCTGGTGCTCCCTGGATGGGGAGGTTCCTCCTACTGTCCAGTGTGGCCTGGGGAAGGTTTTTCACTACTGTCCAGTGCGGCCTGAAGACGGGCAACTTCCTCCCTCAGGGCAGAGAGTTGTCTGCAAATAGCAGCATCTCAGCCTCCAGAAAGACTACCTGAAGACTGCTGCCCCACAGCCATTACATTGCACTACTCCCACATGTTTATCTACTTTTGTTTGTTTTGTCTGTGTGTGTGTGTGTGCGTGTGTGTGTGACGCTGTGTGTGATTGGTTTGTTATATAAAAATATATATATTATACAATGTGTATGCTTATATTGTCAGTGCAGTGTGCTAGAGAGGATATGACAGTGATATGCACCTTGCACTTGAGGAAATGATGTCAGAACATCAGGTATAAAGGAACTATTTCCAGGGGTGGGTGGGTGAGGGTGGGAAGGGTTGGGCCTAAACTGTGCCCTCACAAAACAATCAGCTAAAAGCTCTCACCCACCACTGCGATGAGTGCCTTCCTGTCAGCAAGATGCCCTACACAACAATTTGACAGAGAAAATACCCTGCTAATCAAACAGAGAAAAATCCAGACATCCAAGTCAGACACAGGTAAACCTCTCCAGCCCCAAAACAGCCTGGTAGTTTGTTAGCCACAAAGGAAAATCAAATATGCAGTTATTTCAGCCCTTCTGAAGATGCTGACAAGATAAGCAGTTTTGAAAACCCCCTTCCTGAATTAAAAACTAAAATAATTAAACACAAAGCAATACCAATGTAAAAGTAAGGAAAACTTTCCTCAGATGTAAGCAAGACAGAGAGATTCGTTACAGATATCTAGTCCAATATAGTATATCCCATGCAGCTTCTCAGTTGTTTCAAAGCACACCCAGTACACAACTTGGAAGAAGATGGACTTCTGTCTGAAACAGGATCACACCAGTAGTTTACAGTAATTGATCAATGCTGAAATGGTCAAGCTAGAACAATTGGCTGTGATGCAGGCCTCCCTGATTTGTGAAGACAATTTCCCCCACCTCAAGCTATGTCTGGCATCCAATTACAAACTGCAGCCTTTGCTATTTTAAATCACACAACCACCACCACCAAAAGTGTCGGAATCCCATATGCATGCATGACTAACCATAAATATTCATGAGACACATGGTCAAAAGCTTTCATCTGGTCAAAACTCACAACATATCCAGAAATTTATTTGCAAATCCTTTATCCATCAGTTCTCTGATGAGAATGAGGGCATTTGTAATATTTCGTCCTGAAAATGAACCATACTGTGATGGATGAATTAGTTCCACTGCTACTTTTGCCAGTCTTATTACATAATAATTTTGAAACAATTTTAAAATCTATATTTAATAAAGTGATTGGCCTCCAGTTACTTATTTGTGTCTGATCACCTTTCTTAAAAAAAATCAACCCTTCATACGGCCCTTCCGAGATCCTGTGTTCTTTCAAAGAGGCATTAAACAAACTAAGCATTTCTGTGGGCATATAATCTCATAACAGTTTATACAATTCACTAGAAAGACCATCTGAACCTTGTGCTATGTTATTTCTTAAAGATTTAATCACCACCTCTGCCTCATATTAAGAAAAATCTAAAGTAATTCCAGATAACTGTTCTTCATTTAAACAAGGGGGAGCTGCAGCTTTTATCAAGGTTACCATTTGATCTGATTCAGGTTCTGGAGTCCCAAATTGGTCAAAAATGAAAGCTTCCAACTGGGCCATTATCCCTTTATTAGCTACCTTAATTTCTCCAGTATTTGTCTGCAGTGTTGTAAATAGCCTTGCATTTTACCCGGGATTTACAGTCCTCGAAAGGGCTAGTTTGTTCCCGTCTACCCTGTGTCCCAAATTTCTGCTCTTTTTCTAATGTAACCTGTCTATTATATTGGCGTACCATCATCTCTGATTTTACTTTGGCTATCTGTTCCAAATAGTCTGTGTTTGTGGTAGCTTGTAATTACATTAATTCATGTAATTAATTCCAAAATTGTAAATAAACCTGGTATTTCTGTTGTGATTGATTTTTTTGCATTGTGTTTAAACTAATCTGATAAACAGTTTTTAGTGTCTTCCCACCAAGGAATTGTAGAGTCATATAAGAATAAAACTGATTTTCTATCCTCTAAAATTGCTTTTACTATCCTCCTGTACTAATGTTTGTGATAGTAAACTGGTATTTAACCTCCAGTGTCCTCTTCCTGCTACCGTAGGGAGATGGGAGGAAACCTGTATGCCTATCAAAGCATGGTCAGAGGTTTCCAGTGGCCTTGTTTCTGACCAGACAATGGGCAAAGAGTGAGAAACTAACCATAAGTCTATTCTGGTTGCGAGTTTTCCTTTAAAAAATGTATTCAAAAGTGAATGTGAGCCTGCCATTAGGGCATCTTTTAAAGTGGCTTGTTGTATTATAGTTTTTAGTGCTGCCTTGTCACAATAAATCTTTGATTTAGTAGGCCCAGTGTGTGTGTATATGTATATGTATGTATATGTGTGTGTGTGTGTATATATATATATATATATATATATTTTTTTTTTGGGGGGGGGGCAAACTAATGTTAAAATCCCCACCCCATAGTATCTGCCCACTGGTGTAAAGATATGGTTGACTTTTACTCAATAAAATTACTTTTAATACCTTAGTTTGTGTACCATATATATTTATTAACCTACAAGCTAAACCCTGAAACTGAATATCTAGTATCAGAGGCCGTCCAGGTTCTACTTTGCCAGTTTCTGGACTGTAACCTTGGTGTGGTAAAATAAATACCTACACCAGAGTGCTGCTCTTCACCTATTGACCAATAAGAAGTACCCTGAAACCACTCTGTTGAAGCCTGATGTATTTCTTGTTGAGTGTGTAACCGAGTATCCCGTAACAAAAAAGCATCTTACTGTAATGTTTGCAATAATGAAACAGTAGCCTTCCTTTTAAAATCAGACTTGATACTGTTGCTGTTCAGGCTAGCTAACATCAGTTCGGAAGATCACCCTCTGTCAGTTGTACTTTTTTCTTACTAGACCTAGTGGTCCATTTTTTTACTTTAGATGCGACTATTTCTTATGCACTCAAGTCAGTAGGAGGTTCACTTTGTGTTGATTGATGGGACATATCTGAGTCCTCGTCATCCATTACCCCCCACACACACACACACAACTTTGCAGTACCTCATATTGGTTTTCAGTAGCAAGAGGTTCGGCAATTGCTGATTTCAAAGTTTTTAGGGACGAACCTTTCTGTTGTTTAGGAGAAGGGTGTAAAGCAGTTGAATCTTCAGAAGATGCCATAGGAGAGGTAACTGGATTACAGGGGGAATGAGTTGGGGGGATCTCATCTGAAGGTGGCTTTGAAATGTTCTAAGTCTCTGATGTGTTACCTTTATTCACAATAGGCTGGGCACTTGTATCCACTGAGGGGGTAGCCAACATGCTACTGACATTTTGCACCAATTTCTTAGATCTTGGCGGGGGGGGGGAGCTGGTGTTTTTCACTGTATGCTACTAGAGTGAGCGTGTGTTGCTCTATTGACATAAAAGTCCTGTTCTGCAAAATCAGAGGCATTGTCGGCTGCCCATGG
This sequence comes from Neoceratodus forsteri, assembly GCA_016271365.2. NCBI lineage: Eukaryota > Metazoa > Chordata > Ceratodontiformes > Ceratodontidae > Neoceratodus > Neoceratodus forsteri. The sequence goes on along the minus strand of JADMNL010000025.1, from coordinate 3,208,400 downwards.
ACAAGGTGGAAAGGAGTGATCCTCTGCTCCACACAAATTACAGCTGGGAGGAATGGTGCATCGATTTGCTGTATGCACCCTCCTCACCCATTGGAGGCACTTCTGTTTGTCGCAGTCTGAGTTCTCATGTGTTAGTGCTCCACACCTGTAGCAAAAGCGAGGCTGTCTTGGATAAAAAAAAATTCCTCTGTCTCGGCCGAGAAAAAAACAGTTGGGTAAATGTTATATACCCTGTTCTGTATGCTTTAGCTGAATTCTGAAATGCCATCTCTTCTCTCCCCCCCCGTCCAAAATCCATTATCATCAACAATGGCTTCAGCTGTCCCATTAACCATACAGCGTTTTTCTGACCAATAAGTAATATAATTGACATTTGCTCCTTCACTCTGGAATAAAACCATAATAGTTTTAAAGGTTGGTTTGGTAATAAGTATTGCAATAAATGGTTTCCATACCGGAGTATCTTTTACTGTGTGGTAAAGTGCCCAAAATTTATCTAGGAGATTTGCTGATCTGAAACTTGTATCGAAGTTCTGATCTCCTGATGCGTGAATAAAGGCGTAAACCTCTGCTGGGGAAAAGTGCAAGGAATCAGTAATAAGTTCCTTTCCCACATAGCTCCAATCTGGTGGGAGATCCAGTCCTCCCTCTGTACCTAAGGCACACTACATACTGCCTTTTTGCAGCTTATGATGGCCTCTGAAACAGACTGGCATAACTAGCCGGCATTTTTTGCGGTTCTACAAGTTCACTGCCTTCAGTACATTCAGCAGTCACATCTAACACTTCATCATTATTCATTACATTTGTAAGATTCGTTCCTATCTGTGGGTTTATACTCTGAGCCTTTGAAGAAATTGATCCTGGAATTGCTGCTGCCACAGCTCGACCCTCTTGCTGTGCTGTCTGACTGGGCGCGCCCTTCGAGACCCTTTCTGTGCTCTCAGCTGGTGTAGTAGTTTGCTCCTTGCGGTGTCTGATGCAGGAGCATCAAAGGGAGTTGCCATACTGTCTGATTCATCTGCCATTGCTTCTGCTGTCAACTCGCTGACCATCCATATTGGGTGCTTCAGTTGCCACTACCAAATCTGGAAATTTGGTCCCGCGATCTCTCATGGGTGTTCCAGGTAAGGGAATATCCGGATCAGGTACCCACTGTCCATTACTGTATATCCAGCCTGAATTTTGCAAAGCAATATCTAGAGTCCATTCTGATTGCTGTCCTGAAAATGGAAAATCTTGAGAATCCTGTTGTTGTTGGCTACTCTCATTAACATACTAACATATTAAAAGCCAGCAGAATAGGCCAAATGGTCAGTCTTGTCTGCTCGAAAGCCAGCAACCTAGTGGTTGCTCACCTGACAACCCCCCCAGCCTCCAAGAGGGTCTTCTTTATCATTACCATTACCAGGCAGTTCATTTTCTTCTCCAGAAGTATTGGTAGTATAATTACCTTTCTTTACTGCTGAAGTAGTTGGTCTTTGAGCGGATCTTTTCCGTTTTTTTCTTTTGTCCAGTTTGCCTTTATTCATCTCAGATTTTTTCTCTGCTTCATTCAGCATTATTAATAGATACTTTTTTTTTTTTCTAATTCTTTTTTCAGCCTCTCTCACCTCTGGTATATTATCCACAGATTCTGAAGTATTTGTCTATATTTCCATATCGTCTGTCCCCTGCATTGTTGAACACTACGGAGCACAACCTGCTCCTTGCTCCAACTCTTACAGGCTGGGATCCTCCATGCACCTACCTAGAGACAGCGCCCACTGGCAAGAGTAAGGGATTTCCCCCAGTGTCCTAGCCAACACCCCTTCCCATGAAACCAGTTCCGCAGTTGTCCAAGGTTGTGTGTGGGTGTTGTGTGGACTGCCACTACGCGTTTACAGTCACTTCACTACTAGTCTCTCATTGCTTGTAAAGTGCTTTGTGATGCAGTCCATGTGACAAGCTGTAAATAAATACTAATTCTTTTTTAAACTGAATCCTCCTTCCTAAGTTAATGGCAGTATTTCGTGAGCTGCAGGGCTCACTTCAGAACTGTGGGGTTCTCCACTACTAATAGTTCTGAAGCTGTCAGGCTTTGACCTGGTAACCAAGGGGCTTTAGGAACCCTGCTTTTGTTGCATAACTACCAAGAGTTGGGAACAGTCAAGCAGGATGTTTAAGGGTTTGATAACAAGCGGTAAGACTTTGGTATTATACTAAGGATCATACTAAGGACATTTGGGGAGTGAGAAGGCTAAAAAAGGCCCATAAGTGCTCCTGTCAGTTAATAATTATAGTATTGCAGTGAATTCCCTGTTAGATAGTTATCCAGTCGTTTTCTGAATTTGGTTTTAGATTTACTAACAATTATTTTGACTGGTAATTTATTCCAGGGATTAACATCTCTTAAAATAAAGAAGTATTTCCTATTTTTACGATAAAAATGTTGACCTCTAAGTTGTAATGGATGCCCTTTGGTATTATGGAATGTGTCCTTAAATTTACTAATAATCAGATCTTTTGGAGGTGATCTAGTTCAATACACGGCATTCTACTTGAGGGAAAGAGAGGAAGAGAGAGCATGATTACCTGGAAATGTGGGAGACATTTTTATTTCTTGGAAAAGTTTTCTAGATGTGTCCTGGAGGAATGAACAATTGGGAATGACGTAATATGATATACGTGAAAATTACAGAATGTCAAACAATGCAGTAAGCAAATGGTACAGGCTGAAAGGCAGTGGATAAATGGATGGACTTGTCTTCAGATGACAGAGATCGTTGATGTCATGTTATTTGAAGTTTCACATCCAGGCTAGCCACATTTAGTTTTAACACCTAGTTTTCAAGAAGGTTCTGGGAGTCCAAAAAGAGCAGAATAGGAGGGAAGACCTCCAAAGATCAGTTAGGGTGTGTGGAGACAGATTAGGCTGGGAACACAGCTCTAACACAGCTGCCCCCCCTTGCATCCTTCTGTGATGAACATGGGCTGACGCAACTTATTACTGAACCAAGACGCCCAAACGTGAAGAACCCCAGTAAAAGTACACTTTTGGATGTGCTAATGGTGAGCAAACCTCATCTCTTCTGCCACACTGATGTCTTCTTCTCAGACGCCAGTGACCATTGTTTTATTGCGGGAGTAAGATCCACCAACAACCCAGCACCCATCAGCAAGTTCTCTATGAAGAGATCCAGGCGCAACTTCAATGAACATGCCTACCTAAACGAGCTTAAGTACTCCCTGAGTGGCAAGATTTCTACCTGCACAAAACGACGCCAGCTTACAATATCTTCCACAACATTCTATCAAGGGCCCTTAATAAGTATGCTCCCCTATTAAAGTTCGAACTAGGACCAAAACCTGTAAATGGTTCACCCCTCAGATCAAGTCCTTGCTTCTAGAAAGAGATAAGCTCTGGAAAAAAGCACGTAGACTGAACACTGCAGAGAATTGAAACCAGTTCAGGAGACTACGAAATTTATGTACCAAAACAATCAGAGAATCGAAGGCCACCTTCTTCAAATCCGAACTCGACTCTGCCACAAAGAGCCCAATCAAGCTCTGGAACACAATCAATGATCTGCTAGGCCACTCCCCAGGAAATTCACTCCCGACCAAGATTACCTCTGGCAACTTGACTATAACCGAAAAGATGGATATACTTGACGCATTCAATAACCACTTTGCTACTGCAGGCATGGCATTTGATAACTCCCTGCAAACATACTTGCCTCCCCAGACTGCCAGCCAACTGCCTGAAACTCCGATAGCTTCGCGCCTTTCTCACTTCAATCTGCCACACTGAAAGAGGTAGAGGACCTCTGTCTTCAGTTGGATACTAGAAAAGTGCTGGGGCTGACTCCTTGACCCTTACTTCCTAAAAATTGCCCACCACCGCGTACTAGCAATACCCGTCACCCACCTTTTGCTTATCCCTGTCTCGGGGCACCTTACCACCTATATGGAAGACAGCACATGTCATACCACTGTTCAAATCAGGTGACCATGGCAATCTCAATAACTACAGGCCAATTTCCCTCCTTCTGGTCCTGTCCAAGCTCCTAGAGAAAATTGTAAATGCACAGCTGAGGACTCACCTTGAGTCTAGGGAACTGCTAAATCCTATGCAGTCCAGATTCAGAGCTAAACATAGCACTATCTCAGCCCTCGCCAAAGTTACTAACGACTGGCAGCGTAATCTTGAGAGCAAAAACTTTATTTGTGCTGTTTTCCTTGATCTAAGCAAGGCTTTCGACACCGTTGACCATAGTCTGCTCCTCTCCGCCTCTTCAAACCATAGGTGTGGACCCTCCTCTGTGCGTTGGTTCACTGACTATCTTCAGGGCGCCTTCAACAAGTTAAAGCCAAGGAGGCCTGTCCCCTTAAAAATTCTGCAAAGAGGGGTATCTCAAGGTTCTATATTAGGGCCCTTACTTTTGCAATCTACATTAATAACATCGACTACTGTATAAAGAAGCCAACATCCATCTGTTTGCAGATGATACAGTCTCTCACGTGAGTCACCCAACACCTGAAGCTGCCTGCAATGACCTACAGTCAGAATTCAACCTTTGCAAAGCCAACTCCTCCAAAAAAGCTACTCTTAATGCCAAAAACTAAAGTGATGGTCCTCTCCTTTATCCGATAGCTAACCCTGTGTCCAGTGGGACAGTTCCCCAAATTACCACAGTTCTAGGTGAAAACTAGAATTTGTTACAAAATTCAAGTATCTGGGAGTTTGGATAGACCAAAGACTCTCCTTCATTGAACATATCGAGGACTTGCTAAAACGACTTCGGCAAAGGCTTGGACTGTTTTTTAGAATCAGCCAATTTCTCACCAGAGATGCCAAGAAACAACTGGTCCAATCCATTTTCCTATCATTGGTTGATTACGCTGACTTCCTCTACAGCCAATGCCCCAACTCTTACATGGCTAAACTGAACACACTCTACCATCGAGCACTGAGGTTTATAAGGGGACTCCCCTTCGACACACATCACTGCACCCTATATGCGGCAGTGGGATGGACATCACTAAAGTTCAGGTGCCACAGAAATGCCGCTCTCTGGACCTATAGAGCCATCTCTAATAAGCTGCCTTACTATATCTCCTGCTGTCTTCCCCTGAGTATAATTGGGAAATACGCATTAAGAAGTTACTCAGCTATTACACTTAAAGTACCCAAAGCAAAATCCCGCTTCGGCAGGGCAGCCATAAGCTTCATGCTACCTACCTTATGGAACGATCTACAAAAAACCCTCAAATTAAGCACTCTAATTGGTATAAATGCTTTCAAGATGCTTTATTTCGTACAATCAGAGAAGTATGTAACTGCTTCACCCACTCAGACCCAGTACTGGTATATAGCCTCGCTAGACCCAATTTTAAGTACTGACCCCCAGCTTGCTCCTCACCAGCCTAATTGTTTCTCTCTTATCCCCTGTCTTATCAACCCTAGGCCCATCCATCCCCTTATTCTTCCTTTTCCCAACCTCGGATAGGAGCTCACTACCTGGGTTGTGACATCCTACCATGCCCGTGCTTTATAGCATTCAATCCCGGGATCACATACTCCTTTTCTCCATCCACCTTCTACATCCAGCTTTACCAACTCCTTTCTGTGCACCGTGCCTCCTAGCCTTTCTCCCCTACTTCCTCCCTCTTTTCCCCCCTAGCTTCACCTCTATCTGGTGTATATTTTTATTTTTATTTTTTTCTTCCGTTACTTCCTCCTGCAACCTTAGATAACCAGCTTTATCTTTCTATAGACACTTCTATGTATGTAAATACCGTGTAATCTGTACAATATCTGTATAATTCTATGTACACATGAACTTCTTTTTCTTCCTCTCTGTAAGGAGTATTATCTGTATTGCCTTGTAAATACCTGTGTTGATCTGTATATACAATTGTTCATGCTCCACCCAGGTCCATCTTGCAAATGAGCTTCTGCTCAACGATGAACGCCTGGTTAAATAAAGACTTGATTGATTGATTGATTGAACATCTGGGCACACTGAGTAGTCCAAGCGGTCCCTTCCTGCCAACAAATTATATGTTTCTATTTAAGTATCTTCTAGAGCTAAAGTAAACAACACTAGTCACACAGTGTGGTTAAAGCAGAGGTTCTTCCTATATACATATTCCCAGACTGGCCAGTAGGGGAGAGTATAGTGGTGTACTAGATGTCCACATGGCCAGCTGGGCTTGTGTAGGTTTGTCAGTTCATGTGATAACAAACAGGCCGGTTAGTGAGTGTTTTGAGCTGAGACGGAGAGAGGCAGTGATTGGAGCATGGAGTCAGGACAGATTACAGATTGGTAGCGAGGATTGACCGCTTGCCAGGCTACCATGGATTAAGGTGCAGTGGCACTTGCAAGGTGTTGATACCTTGCCTTTCTGATGGTTCAGTAAGTGTGCATTCAGTTTTTTTGAGCTGTCAATTACTGACTTCCAGATTTTGGGTGCAGCTGTGCTGAAAGCTTTTGCTTCCCTTGATTTGCTGTCCTGTGGGATGTAGAGAGAATTCTTGTATTTGGACCTCAGATGATAGGTCTACAGTGGTCTAGCTAAGAGGGTACACAGGTAGTTGGGGTAGAGGCCTTGCACGCATATTAAGATAAGGGCAATCTACTTGTGCTACCTTCTATCAGCTGGGGAAAGGAGTCCTAGTCTGCTAGCCGAGTACAAATCTATAGATATTGTTAAATGCTTCACTGACTTTGTGCAATTGAAGGTTGGTGCAGTCCTGTAGATTTCTCTACCACATTCCAGTACAGCAAGTAGGGACTGGAATGAAGAACCTTAGGAGTACTTTTGGTTAGGTAGCAACTGTTTTTCGATAGAGAAGAAATGGGTAAGAGACCTAGATGACAGGCAGTATAGTGTAATGGATAAGGACACTGAGCTGCAAACCTGGAGACCTGAGTTTGAATCTCATCAGCCCCTACTTGCATACCGTGTGACCCTGAGCAAGTCACTTAACTTCCTTGTGCTCCCACAGGTCGCACCTGGAAACTAGCTCCAGCTTAGTGTGCCTTTCCTGGTTAAACAATTTTCCCTGTCCTCTTTTTGATTTGAGCTCTGAACTGCTCTGAAGATTTGTTCTGTAAAGATTAATTTTGGGTCACGTCCCAGGCCCAGGTATTTAAAACGGTATATTCTCAAGTGTTGGATCTGAGAGCGGAGGTATTTGTAATGAGTTAGAACTAGCCACTGTTCTGTTCCTGGAGAATATTGTGTTTGTTTTGGGGTTATTGAGCAGAAGGCAGTTTTCTTGCTGTCCAGTGTTGCGTTCCATGGAAGACTGATAGAAATTTAGTGATGAGTTATTTGGTGGAGTTAGCAGCTGTGTAAATGACTGTATCAGAGTATAAGTGGATGTTGGAGTTGGTGTGTGAGCAGGTAGGTCATTGATAAACTGAGGAGTGGTCCTAGTAATCCTTGCGTTATGCCTGAATTAAGTGTTTTCAGAGGGGAGGTTTCACCGTTGGTTTTGTCTACCTATGACCTGCTTGCTAGGTTATTTGTGAGCCTGGTGAGGAATCCTGCAAAGAGAACAATCCTATGTAGTTTGCTGAGCAATAAGATATAGTATTGTTTACTGTGAAGGCCTTGGTCAGGTTGGTGATGATTGCCTCAATTAAGCAACCTTTACTCGCGTTACTTATTATATAATTTGAGGCCTTCTGGAGTGTCTGTGCCGTAATAGTGGACTGTTTTGGACAGAAGACAGATTGGACTTGGAATAGGATGTTGTGCCTGATATATGTCTCTCAATGAGTTTACTGAGTGTAAATTCACCCCTCCAGACTGAAGCAGAGAGAAGGAAGGACCCGAGGACAGGGAAATCTTACAGGGTGCAAAACAGACAAAAAAGCAGTTTGGTAGAAAACAAAAGGGATGGGAACAAGAGTTGTAAAAAGAGAGTGGGGGAAAAAAGGCAGGGCAAAAGGGGGGGCAGGGCAGAGTGGGAATAAAGTGTGAAAGGTCATGTATGCAAATGCAAGAAGTTTAGGAAACAAAATTCGAGACCTAGAGGCCATCATGGCAGAGGCAGACCTGGAAATTGTGGACATTACTGAGATGTGGTGCACAGGAAACCATTGCTGAGACATGGTTATTCCAGGCTATACACAGTTCAGGGAAGAAAGGGAGTGGAGTTGTGCTGTTTGTAAGGGTCGGCATCAAGGCGATGGAGACAGAGGAAATCCGGGGGGGGGGGGGGTGGAGGGATTGGAGGTACTGTGGGTCATCCTGGAGATGGGAACTGGTGCCACTAGCCACGGAACCACTGGTGTGACATACAGACCTCCAGCACAGGGGAGAAACTGGATAGGGTACTGGTGGGTGCCGTTAGCACAATTGCAGAAAAGGGGAGGTGCTGGTGGTGGGGGACTTCAGTCTGCCAAATATAGAATGGAGCCTCCCAGCCACAGCTTCAGCTAGAAGCAGGGACATTCTAGACACCCTGCAGGGGGTTTCTCAGGCAGCTAGTCAGTGAACCAACTCATGATGGGGCAGTACTGGACCTGGTGCTCGCAAACAGGGACAGTATTGCAGATGTCCACGTAGGAGGCCACCTAGGGACCAGTGATCATTGTACAGTGTAGTTCAACAGAAGGATGGTAGCAGAAGCAAATTACACAAGTGCAAGGGTCCTGGATTTCCGAAGAGCGGATTAAAAAAAAAATAATAATGGGTGATGCCTCAGAAATGACCTAGCAGGGAGGATGATCTGAGTGGGGTGGAGGAACAGTGGGCTAATTTAAGGAAAAGCGTAGTGAAGGCAGAAAACCTCCCTGCAAGGGAAGTAAGCAAAAACTGGAGAAAAAATGAGACCATTGTGATTTTCAAAGGATGAACTGAAAAGGTAGCATTCAGGAGGAATAAAGAGGGAAGAGAATAGGGAGGTATGTTAGGAGAAGCAGAGGAAAGCTGGGAAATTGGTGAGGAGCGTAAAGGTACAACCTAAGGAAAGAATAGCCCATGGGGTAACTAAAGGGAACAAGATCTCTCCCAGGTAGATAAGTGAAAAGAGGAAGCTGAGGGCAGGGTTTGTGAAGATAACAAGGGCAGGTAGGGATTGTGCAGAAGGGGTGCCCCATCAAAACAGCGAAAGCAAAACAGCATGATCAAAAACAGAGCTGTAACAACGTGTGTTGTTTCGGAGGTAGTTTATCTAATCTAGTACAATTTTGGACCATGTAATTTTCTATTGACTGAGTGGCACCCTTTTTTTGCCTGTACCATTTTGCTTTTTCATTTTTTTGACGTGGAACCAGCAGAGGGGATCAGGAAAAAGCAGATTCAGTCTTCACAGACGAAGGGGGTGGGCCAGATAAAAGCAGCAGGAGCAGGGGAGGGAGGGAGGGAGGTAGAGACAAGTCCATTTACATAGGAGAGAGTCCTGAAGGACTTTCAAATCTGAAAATGGACAAAAGTAATGGTGTCAGATGAGGTACACCCATGGGTATTGAGGGAGCTAAGGGTTGCACCTCATGACAGCACTGTTCTTTTTTTTTATTTGAAATTTATTAAGTTTTGTGGTATATCTTACTTAGACTATCAGGGCATACCATACTGCTCATTAGGGTTCAGAGGTCTTTAAACATTACAGCATAGAGAGTGGGCAGGATGCTATCTAGTGTGCTATTAATCAATGCCAGGAGAGGTGAGCTGTCTGCAGTAAGATTGGGGGGGGGGTCTGCTGGAGTGTAAGGGGGGCAGGCATAGGCTTGTGTGCTGTCCAGTCTGGTCTGTTTCTCTCCCATGGGAGCTGCAGGAGCCCCGACCTTGTGGGTAGTTATGGTATGTCGGACCTGTGTTCCATAATATACTGTACATAAGCCAGGTATTCCAATTGTTTTGCAGGGTTGGAAGCTTATTTTGCAGCTGTGCTGCCATCTTTTCCAATCTATTGATATCTATAAGTAGATCTTCCCATTACTTAGGCTGTGGTTGGATTGGTTGGAGACATACCTTTGTGATGGCTTTCTTAGCTGGCATTAGCAATATCCCTAGGACATATAGGTGATGTTGGTTTTTAATGTACAATGGGTAATATAGTACGAGGGCTGTTGCTGGTGTGAGGGGGGCCTATGCTCAGTACCAGTTTCAGCAAAACCTGTTCCACCAATTGCCAGTACGTTGTTAATCTTGGGCATGGCCATGGGATGAGTATGAGTGGCTACTTCATGTCCACATTGTCTGCAGCAGGCGACATCATGGGTGGAGCTATATTTGGCTGTATTCTGAGTAGTACGGAAATATCTGCTATTGTTCACCCATAATCCCGCCATTGATAAGTGTTTGTGATTTTATGTTGCCTCTGTCATATCTTGATCCAGGCCTTATCTGTAATGTTGGTACTCATTTCAGCCTCCCAGGTGAGTTTGGTGTTTCTGTAGTTATCGAGGGACCTGCTATAAGGGCCTGATAGCACCTTGAGATGAAATGAGCTGAGTTTGTTTCTTTGGCAGCCTATATTATAAAAGGGAAGATTGGTGGGATGGTCTGTGGATCAGTCTGTAGGCCCATACGTTCCCCCAAGTAAGCCCTAATTTGCAGATCATCTGTAGTGATCTGTCTTACCAAAATGGAATTCAGAAACAAATTGGTCAGAGGATTAAAACATGTTGTTGGCTTAAAACTGATTTGTGTAGATTAGGGCCTGTCTGATCCACATTTTGAATTTGTGGTTGCATTTTGCTGGGAGGAAAGTCTGGTCTAACACCAGAGCACTGGTCCACTCGTTCCCTATCTTATTTTTCTTGGAAGCAAGGACTTTATACCAGGCTTGTAGGAGGGTTGTGGTTAGGGAGGGTGGGTAATTTGTACTTCGGTTTGTAGTTGAGTGGAATAGGACTGTTTCATCCAAGGGTTGCAGGAACATATCTTTTTCCAGTACTACCCGTTGCGGTTTTGGGACTGGTTTGAGCCATTGTAGTGCAGGCTTATTTGTGCTGCTGTGGCATAGAATTGGAGGTTGGGGAGGGCTACCCCTCCTTTGATTTTTGGGAGTTCTGGGCCTCTCGCCACCCCACATAAATCTGGAAATGGATCTTGGAAATTTGGAATTGTGTGGAAGGGGGCGATAAAGGAAGAGTCTGAAAGTAATATGAAAATCTGGGGAGTACGTTCATCTGTATTGCCTGAACTTTATTAGTGTTAAGGGTAGGGGTCACTATCGTTTAAGTCCTGCTGTCTGCTAGATATTAGACTAGAATAATTCAATTTATAAAGAATGGTAAGATCTGCCAGCAGATAGACTCCCAGATATTTAATGACATGTCTTTTTTCCACATATGGGGGTGAGAGACAGTTAAAGTAGCAGAGGGGTGAAGGCCTATCTGCTCGACTTCTGTTTTGGATTCATTAATTTTATAGTACGCTAATTTCCCCATCGTGTGTAACTATTGTGTGAGGGCTGGGAGGGAGGATTCAGGGGGTGTAATATACAGAAGTAGGTCGTCGGCATAATATGCTTCCTTCAGAATATGATCCCGCACTTTGTATCCCTGAAGTTCAGTATGTTGTTGCAGGAAATGGGCTACAGGCGCTGCACAAAGTGCAAAAAGGTAGGGAAATGGAGAGCATCCCTGACAGGTGCCTCTGGTAAGGGTAAATCTGGCTGAATAAGAGCCATTTGCCTTCACCATTGCTGGTGGTGAGGTATAGAGACCTAGCAGGAGGTTTAAAAATCCATCTAGGAAGGCAGATTTTTTAAGGGCATGGTGCAAGAATGCCCAGGGAGAGACCCTATCAGAGGCCTCTTGTGCAGATTCGAGACTAAGAGTTAAGAGGGTTTTTTATGTACTGTATGGTAGCATGGTCAGTCAATAATAAAGTGCATTTTATGTTATATGTAGTTTGTCTACCCCTAATGAAGCCTGATTGGTCAGGGTGAATGATATCAGGAAGTATGTTATCCAGCCTGTGGGCCAATATAGTGGTAAATAATTTATAATCTAAATTCAGCACCAAGATGGGTCCATGTGATTCACACTTCGTAGCAGGTTTCTGAGGCTTTAGGCTGGCTGATATATTTCCATACTGCCATGTATTCGGGTAAATTGCTGTGGTGTGGGTGGCCTGTAATGCTTTTAGGAGGGGTTGGTGCAAAATGTCTATATTTACCTTAATCCACTGGGGCTCAAGCTTTTCCTGTTTTTAGCATCCTGAATGGCTTTAGTGATCTCTGTAGGGGAAATTGGTAAGATGTCCAGAATTTCAGTGGAGTGTCTATGCCGTCTGCCAGTGCTGGGGTCATGTCATTTATTTATTGTGGCCGTCTGCCGCTGTCATCTATGCAGTATGCTATTATGTTGCCCATTCTTGAGCCCCCCCTCATAATGTCTGTCTCAGCCACATTAGGGCTTGCTCTGTTTTATACCTAACTAGGTCTTGTATCTTGACCTGTATTGTTTTAATGTGAGGCAAAATGGAATGATCACCATGCATGCAAGCTGTAAGCATTTTAATTCTTCATGCAATTGTGTAAGGTGTTCCTCTCATTGTCTCTTTCTTGGAGATGTAAACTACCATTCTCTCTCTACTAAGCTGGTCGCCGGGCTTCCTTACTCCTGGGCTGTACCTCCTGATGCTGATTGACAGGCAGGAAGAGATGTAAACCATCATTTCTCCTGGCAGTACCATTTTGTATACTGTCTGTGGAGACACATTCTCCTTATCGTTTTCCCTAAGGATCCTATGGACTGAGTCTTGTAATAGTTTTATAAATTCAGGGTCTCGTAGCAAAGGTGAATTAAACCTTCACTCACATCTTCTCTGAGGGGATGGAAAGGTAGATGGAGATAGAGCACGATCAGAAAGGACTATATTATCGATGTCTGCGTCAGTAACCCAATCTACTGTATATTTTCTCAATTAAAAAATAATCCAGCCTGAGGTAATGCCAGTGTAGATTTGAATAAAAAGTATATTGTTTATCTCTGGGGTAAAGATGTCGACAGACATCTCTTAGCCCTAAGTGTCTGAGTATTCTCTGAAGGTATCGTTGTCCTGCTGTGGATTTGGGGGTTGTTGGGATTGGTGGAAGCTGCCGTAGGACTCTGGAGACTGTTATATCCCCCCCGAGATTAGTAACATCTTTGAATGGTGCGTCAGAATTAAATTGAATAGTTGTATCGATGAGGCATCACTGCCAGAGGTGCGCAAATCAAATTTTTAAACACTTGCCCAAGGGCAAGTCATGTTGTGAAAATTACTTGCCCATTAAATCTTGTACTTGCCCTACCGCAAAAGATATTAATGTAAAAATTAAAAAGACAACCAAACCAGTCAGTGACTGCGTAACTCTTAAGACACACACACAAACACTTGACATCACAGTAACAATACCGACCCTGCTTCAGCTCCACTTGATTCACCATCACACTTCACCACAGTCTAAGTCTAGATTCTTTCTTATCTTACAGACTTCTCTAAACAAGCCACCCACTTACTTGACTTAGTCTGAGACTCTAGCTGTTAGTCTTTTTTTTTCTTATTATTTTTCCACGCCTTGCATCCCCTCAACCTCCTCTCCTTCCGTGCTCAGGGAGTGACACCCTCCACATCCATTCCGGCCATCTGGGTCTACCCATAGAGTGCCACACGCTCGCTGCTATTGGGACCTATTAAATGTCCCGGATTACCCCCTGGGCGGAGCAAGGAGAAATCCCTCTCTTACCTCTCCTCTCATCCTCTGCAGCGAGCTTGCACAACGGAATCTGCCCTTGATCGGCTGATGGTGAGACTGGCTCCAGAGGACTTCATCTAGGGGGCTGGAGGGCATTTTCCTCCAAGCTTGTGTTCGTTCCTCCCTGTAGCCGAGCCGAGGCGCTGGTCGTGGGACATGGTCCAGAGGAGTTGACGTGCTGATGCATGCTCCTCTCAAGCGCCTAACGGCGTCCCCCTTCCCTGGCTCCAGGATACGAAGCCGCCGTGCCCCTCAAGAGTCTGTGCATCCACCGGCTCTCTTAGGATGTCGGGCGCTACACAGCACCCCTGGCATCCCACCCCAAGGGAGGAGAGCATCCGTGGGGACGCTCCATCCTCCCTCCCCCAGCCGACTCCTGACGACCCCTGCTGACCCGAGTCCATTCCCGAACCCAGGTCGCCAGTGCAGCGCGAGGTGTGGCATCCAGCGCCTCAACCCTCAGTGCCACTGGGCCGGCTTTAGTTGTTAGTCTTAGCCACATAAAATACTCTCAATGTGAGCCAGGGTCTGTCTGTAGTCTGCTTGTAATGTGGACTTGTGGCGTGCTGCATAAATTTTGCAGGCTTTGCAGCAAGTTAAGTAAAAGCAGCAGCAGAAAAAGCTAGCTAGCTAGCAGCAACACATTATTACACCTGACCCACACTAGTTAAAACTATACCACCCTCTCCAGAAGAACTAACAGCAGTGTTTGGCTGGCTGGCACTCAGTGCAATGTGGCATCAATAAATTGTGAATATCTCACCCACTACAGCCCCCAACCCAGCAACAACTGAATTTCTGCTGGACGGTTATTCAGGGTATTTTTTAGACTTTACATACCTCCTAACTGCTACAAGAATCTACCCACAGTGGTAGTCAGCCAGTCACTTGCTCAGAGGTTGAGGATGGATCACAATCTCCCTCCATATACAGGGCACCATATCGGTCAGAGTGGAGCACAGTGCACTGTGCAAATCAAAATGGTGTGGCACCGGGTGTAGCAGTGGTTGGATCATCCGTGATGTTCATGAAATTCATAAAACATGCTGTATGTGGCTATGCCCTGCCCTAATCCAACCACAACATCCCGACCATGCGGCTGCACATCAGTGATGCATGCCAGCCATGATCCACCATTTTGCACAGTGCACCTCAAGTCTCAAAGTCAAACCCCTAGTTCTTTGAAGACATCAGACTGTGACTTACTCCAACACTACCACCAATACACCGCTATTTTCTCTGACTGTTAAGACACCAGCAAAGCAGGCTAGCTGGAAAAAACTCATCACGGGTGGCAGGCAGCTATCGGGACAAGGCCCACTGAGACGGGTCGACCATCTTTCCTGACCCTTATTTTTTTACCATCTCCACCAATTAGCTACTCAGTAGTGTATTGCCTGTGTTAAAGGCCCTTTGTAATTGTTTAGTCAAACATTACAGTGTGGCAGCCAGCAAACAGCAAGATTAAAAGCCTTAAAATAAAGGCAAGCAACACAAGTAAAAACTTATACCCTCCTTTTTGACTCTGCTCAACAGATGCAGGCTGCAGCATCATCCGACCCAACACACCAACATTCCATACATATCTGAAAGCTCCCACCCTCACCTCAGCCTTAGGTCACCGGTAGTCAGTCCATGATCCATCACAACCCTCCCAAGCCCCACCAACTTCTCTGTTCTGTAATTTACCCACTTGAGTGAGTCCATGTCAGTCCTTCTTCAATCTTTGAGCCAGCCAGTGTGAGCTGCAACACTGCACAGGAGGGATTTTCTTTCACCCGGTCTTTGGGTCATGCTGTCTCCTCTCCCTGGGTCTTCAACTTGTCTTACTTCAGTTCTGAGTTTCGGCAGCAGACGTAAGTGGCAGCGATGGAAGGTATGATGAAAGTATTTATTCTTTTCTAAATTAGTGTATTTCATCAGTCGTCCTCATAGCTGCACTGCAATTTCTGGGGGGCATTACCTGACTGTCTGTTTCTTAGTAATGGCACGCACAACTAGCTACTCCTTCCCACCTGTTACAGAGAGGTTCTCCTCCTCTTTGCTGATTCAGACCAATTAACACAGGCCACCACTGTAGCTAGCTAGGGGCATGCCTTAGAATGGGTTTCTGCTGGCTAGCGGAGGTGGGGGTGTGTGCCTTAGGGGTTTCTCGGTCGGACCTGTAAGTGGGGGAATAACGTCAGCAGCCAAGAGAACAATAATTATAATCATTAGAAAAAAAGCCTGAAAAAAAAACATTTGTCCATGGACTGTAGTCAGGAGATCAAAGGGTCTGCCCGGCAGTAAAATAAGGTCAGCCTCTGACGTTGGGCAATACAATTTGCACACCCCTGATCATTGCGTGGGGGGGCTATAAAGGCTGTATGTTGTAAGGGGTCTACCATGCAGGGTACTCACTGCTGTCACCAGCCTGCCTGATTTATTTCAGTATGTGGAGGCTATATGAAATGGGGAATTTTTCGATATTAAAGTCACTACCCCCCCCCCCGCATCTCCTTTTTTTTTTTTTTTGCTCACTCTGATATGTTTGGGTGCAAATTTAAGCAACTTCTGGTATTGTGTACTGCTCAGATGGGTTTCTTGGAGTAGGAGGAGGCTTGGAGGTTTTTTTTTTTTTTCAGGGTGTGGAAAGTCCTAGATCTTCTGTCTGGGCTGGACAATCTGTTCACTTTATGTGAAATTTGGTTGTCATAAGGTTTATAAACAAGGGATTCCCGGGGGGGTCATTGTATTGTATATATTCTGTTCCAGGGTAAGAGACCTATGTCTCCCACCTCTCCTGACAGTGCTCAATGTCCAAAATGGAACTGCATTTTAAGGGGGGCAGCAGGGACAGCGCTAGATAGGGCAAAATGGGGAAAAAGTTGAAGCCTGCCCAGAAATGACCCACTTTCCGCATGACAGTGGGTCCACAGTGGTGCACCTGATCTGTAACAATAGATAAAAAGATGTGAAAATGAACAATAGGAAGGTAATTTTACTCCTTCTGTCTCTCTCACACACCCCTCTCTAGCGTTCCTTTTCTTCGACTTAACCTCCTCCCTCCCCTGCTCCCACTTCTTTCCCTCTCTTATCTTGTAATTATGTCAGTTTTAATAGTTCAGTTATACTTGTAAAAACTGCAGATTTTGTATTAGGAATGGTTTTAGGATTTTTGTTCTGACATACAAAATACCCATCCTGATCTTCGCGGTCTCAAGCTTCCTTCACAGTTGGTCCCAAGCCCAATCACAGACCTATCAACTGCAGAGTCTGCAATCCCCTCGAGTCCCTATTTGGACTGCCTAATCCAAATATTCCAGAGAAGCAGCTTTTCCTAGAAATAGAGGACATGATGGAGCAAGAACCCTTTGACTCTTTCCCAGAGATGAATCAACAAATAGATCTAACTTATTGACTCTTCTCTAAATTAAATGACAATTGAAAAATGCTTTACTTCTGCTTTTCCTGAATTGAATTAAATACCTTATTGCCAAGCATAATTCTATTTAGCCAATAAATTGAATGTCTTACTGTAAAATAGTTAAAGATACATTAAAAACAAGAATGATTATAGCTTCTTTGTAATATTTAGTTGTACCATTAACACTTTATAGTTTAAAGAAAATGTCTTGTTTGAAACTAGCTGTAGAATGGGGAAAACTTACTTGAGGAAGTGAAAAAGAACACACTTCAAGAAAGCAGCAGGCTAAACTACAGTTTCCTCTATAGCAAATAAGTTGTTTCATTAGCATTTTTATGTTGCAAACATTATTTAGCCTTAATTTTCCGTTTATTTTATAAGAAATTTAGTGTCTATTACTTCTAATAGTTTAAAGATACATTATAGGTTTGTTGTGCTATTAACAGTTTATAGTTTCAAAGAAAACATATATCTGCATGTCTTGTTTGAAACTAACTAGAATGAGATTTTATTTGAGAAAGTCTCTTTTCAGATGTTTCAAAGATGGGAGCACTAGTGGATTGTGAGGAAGCGAGGGAGACAGTCCAGGGGACCTGGATACCTTGGATGGGTGGTCAAGGAGGTGGGGACTGAAATTTAATGCCAGGAAATGTAAGGTACTTCATTTGGGGGTCAAAAACCCGGGCCGTGTATACACCCTTGGGGGGGTCACACTGCATGCCACATTGGGAGAAAGAGATTTAGGGGTGGTGGTAGATGTCAAAATGAATAACTCTGAGAATTGTAGAAAAACTGCAGCCAAAGCAAACAGGATACTGGGTTGCATAGCCAGGGGAATTACGTCCAGAAGTAGGGAGGTGATCCTCCCTCTATATAATGCCTTGGTCAGGCCACAACTTGAGTACTGTGTACAGTTCTGGAGACCTCATCTGAGGAAGGACATAGCGTTGCTGGAAAGGGTCCAGAGGAGAGTGACCAGGATGATTCAGGGCATGGAGGGGAGGTCTTAAGAGGAGAGACTGGTAGACCTTGGGCTTTACTCACTGGAGGAGAGGAGGGATAGGGGAGACATGCTAGAGGTTTTCAAGTATGTAAAGGAAATAATTATGAGTGGAACCAGGGAGTTGTTTAGACTAAAGAAGGGGGTAGCAACCAGGGGCCATGTGTGGAAGTTGAAGGAGGGAAATTACAGGGGGAACGTAGGAAGAATTTTTTCACTGAGAGGGTGGTGGAGCCGTGGAATGCGCTTCCCGGGAGGCTGGTGGAGGAGGGCACAGTGGAGGGCTTCAAGAAGGGGTGGGACAGGTACAAGGGGAAACAAACTAGAGAAGATCCTCTTGGGGGCTGGGGGGTGGTGAGGTGAGCAGCCACTAGGTTGCTGGCTTTCAAGCAGACAAGACAGACCATTTGGCCTATTCTGCTGGCTTTTAGTATGTTAGTATGTTAAGTGAAAATGACCACATTTCAAGAATCTGACACATTTCACTTCTAAAGTAAGATATTTTTGTTGCCACCTTGCATAATTAACACACGGGGTTCATTTTTACAAGAAATGCATCACAAGACACATTTCCACAAGAAATGTAACATGAGGTACATCCAAAAAACGTATAAATTTAGACCTCATTTAAGCTAAAGGAGGGCAGAAGAGAGGAAAGAGCTGTGACAGTGCACGTCCTTCTGCCCAGGACTTCATTTGAGACATCAAGGTATGGCACTGTGTGTTATGAATTGCTATTATCCCTGATATGGAGCAGGGAGGGATGATACTTGCATTTTATGTTATTTTATTTTATTCTTACTTCATTGTATGATAGTATCTAAAAGTAGGAGAGACTTAATCTCCAGTTAATCATACATTGTTTGCTTGCACTGCTGATCCAAATGATGTTAATTCTGCATACCAGTTTTAAGTAAAGAATTAAGACAATATGACATTTACTGGTATTTCTTTTCGGTTAAATATTTGTACTTATAAAGCTGTTGACTTACAATACAGGGGTAAAGCTTAATTGTGACTATTGATATATATAAGTGGTACAAGAATATTAAAAGAAAAATAACTATAACGGTTTAGGATATGGTAATTTTAATCAGACAAATAGACTAGACCATGATTGAGGTAGTGTGGTTTTAACTGAACATGCAGCCAAGTGCATGCTAATGTGTACACCCAGTTAGACTTCCCCATTCAAGCAAAATTTCTGAATGGGGTAGTTGCTCCCAAAGGTCGTGGTGAGGCCGAAAGGCCATCCCACGTACACGGAGTAAACCCAAGAAGGCACGCTGGGGTTCAGGTTTGAACCCTAGCCAGCACACAACATTGGACCCTTCCAGACCATCATGGAATCATCAGCCTGAAGTTGTGGAAACTGTCTGCTCATGAACATCCTGTGGCTTTTATATATTGTATATATTTATACATGTATTGTTATCCTGTCACTGACTGTACTCGTTCTATGTATGTGTTTTTGCTCATGTACCATATTGTATATTGTATCTCTCTCAAGGAATTGCCTTTATTCCCCAGGTCGCCCCTGAAAAAGACATTACTATCTCAATGGGCCCACCCGGTTATCAAAATTCAAATAAATAAATAATTTTACTTGACCCGTTTTAGCTTCTGTACTGGTAAAATTTGTACTTTTTGACCCAGTTGTTTCTCCATTTGACCCACATTTTTTACACCAGTAAGTCTACTCTGACCCATGTTTTAAAACCTCTAGTGCTATCACTGGGGGGCAGGTCCCTGAGCCATCTGTAACAAGGGTCGTAAAACGTATTTATAACAAGTAGGATGACCAAGTTCAGACTGGGGTGGGGGGGAACTGGGGTATGTAACATTGTTCTTAGCAAACCTAACAAGAAATACTAACAACTGGGGTGGTTGAGGCCACTCCTGGGTGCCTGTAACAGTCGGCCCTGACAGCCCTGTTCAACAACTCACTGGAAACAGGAATGTTTTGGAGGACTGAAGGAGTGCAGATCTAGTCCCACTTCATAAAAGTAGTAGCAGAGAGGAGGCTGGCAACAGCAGGCCAGTCAATCGGACAGCAACAGTGCAGAAGCTAGTGGAGTCACTGCAAAAGGTAAAGATTGTGGAGTATCTTGAATCCAGTGGATTACAGGGTCCAAGGCAGCATAGATTCACAAGGGGGAAGTCATGACAGACAAATCTGATAGGTTTCTTTGACTGAGTGACTAGGGAAATAGATCAGGGTGGGGCGGTGGATGTGACCTACCTAGATTTTAGTAAGGTATTCGACACTGTACCACATACAAGGCTCATAAGCAGCGTAGGGGTGAGTCCTAAGGCATTAAACTGGGTAAGAAACTGGTTAATGGATAGGCATCTGAGGGTGGTGGTAAAGAGTTCAATCTGGGGAAGGCAGGGCCACCAGCAGGGTACCTCAAGGTTCAGTACTGGGACCAGTCCTCTTTCATGTCTTCATAAGTGACATTAAGATGAACTGGAAGGGAAGGTGGGCCTCTTTGCAGATGACACTAAAATCTACAATAGGGTAGACACTCCAGAGAGGGCAAATGGAATGTACAGAAACCCGAGAACTCGAAGCATGGTCAAAGGCATGGCAACTGGATTTCAATGCGAAAAAATGCAGAATTATGCACCTAGGGCACAGAAACCCAGAGGTGGAGTACAAAATGGGAGAAGATGTATTGACGGTCACCAAACAGTAAAGGGACCCGGGGGTAACATCTGATGACCTCAGAGTGGTGCGACATGTCAGTTGGTAGGGCCAGCGGAATGCTGGGGTGAATATGGAAGGGTATTGTGAGCAGAAAGAGGGAGGTGCAGTATTGCCACTGTATAGATCGCTGGTGAACTCCCACTTGGAGAACTATGTCCAGTTCTGTAGACCACATCTCAGGAAGGACATAGACAGGGTGAAGGCTGTGCAGAGAAGGGCAACTAAAATGGTGCAGTGGCTGAATAAGAAGCCCTATGAGGAGAGACTTAAGGACCCCAATATGTACACTGTGGAAGAGAAAGGCATTTATTTTTTATTGAAATTTGTGACCAGGTAGGCCCACAGAGATGAGTCCTCCTTTTTTAGGGGCGACCTGGAATTTGTTTACAAAACAGTAACAGAAGAGTATACATACAGGATCTGGATGAGCAGAAAACACATTAGAAATTACAGTATCATACAAGTGTAGAAAACGTTATTGCATGAGTCATAGAACAAGAACAAATTCAGGGTTAATTACACTTTTAAGTTACACTGCACAACATGGGAACATGGGCATGGATCAGGGTTACAGCATAAGTATCTGCAAGTTGGATTACTTGTTACCACAAGGAATACTTTAGACAGTAATAAGGAAGTGCAATCATCAATTACAATTACTGTGACTACCCACAAGCAAATGAACCGTGAGGGTGTTTTTGAAGGTGTCTGCAGACGGGCAGTTCAGGACCTCCAGTGATAGGCTGTTCCAGAGTGATGGCATAGAAACAGCAAATTACCTGTCACCTGCATGTGTCCTGGTCCTCCAGAGCTCCAGCAGTGAACAGGATGAAGACCTTGGTGCCCTTCTCTGTGTTTTGGCCTGGAGGATACATGGAGACTGGGAGGGGCAGCAATTTTGTATAGTTTCAAGGCTCGGCAGAGGATGGAATAGGTTAGTCTTGCTTCAAGAGAGGAACAGTTTAGGGCAGAAAGCACATTACAGTGATAGTCTCTCAGCTGAGCCCCTGTGGCAAAATGGGCCACTTTGTGATATACCTGTAGTCTAAACAGAACCACAGAGGGGGATTATAGGAGTGGAGCTCCATAAAGTGAAACGGGCAGGAATGTGCCAGCGGTAATTGCCATTCGTGCTTTGTTTCTGAGGTGCCCACTAAGTCTATGCAGAAGACAAGTTTTCGGATGCAGAGATTTCATTACAGCCTCAACGTGAGGTTTCAGTGTGAGCTCCTGGTCAAGACAGACCCCAAGGTATTTCATAGAGTCAGTCGCTTCCAGCTGAGTGCCAGCCAGTGAGGATAGCTGGAGAAGATTTTGTCTCACTTTACCCAGGTGCCTGGAACCAAACAGCATGGCTTTGGGTGTTTGTTTTTTTTTTAAGTTTTTGGAATAAGTTTATTATCTAAAAGCCAGCCCTCTAATTTCCTAAAATCAGAGTTTAGGTCCAGGTTCATTTGATTTGCGTCTGTACAGTATGGCGTCATCTGCATACAATTATAGCATGACACACGCACGCACCTCAGTTGTTGGGCATGTCATTTATAAACAGTGAAAAGAACAGTGGGCCCAGTGTGGATCCTTGGGATACCCCTGTAGTTACAGGCCTTAGGTCAGATATATGTCCCCTCCATTTCACAGGTTGCTTTCTGTCAGGTAGTGCTGGAAAGTGGAACCAGTTGCATGTATGATTATCCAGTCCAGTATCACTGAGTTTGGACAGCAGAAGCTCATGGTTTACGAGGTCAGTTGCCTTGGTTAGGTCTGTGAAGACCGCTGTAGTCACTAGCCCACAGTCCATAGCCCCAAGTGTATTGGAAGTGAGCCAGACAAGAGCAGTATCCATTCCATGATGGTTGTCTAAAACCATGATGAGCATCAGAAAAGTGAGTGGTGTGGCTCCAAGAAGTCCTGGAGCTGGGTTTACTCCAGCTTCTCTTGAATCTCAGCTGGTGTGCTAAGGAGAGATGTGGATCTGTCATTTTCAGCTGGGTCTTTATGTGCCTCCTTCATGGATGGGGACCACTAAGGCAGTTTTCCATTAGACTGGTCAGGAGTCCAGTAGAAGGGATTTATTGAATAGGTTTCTAAGAGGAGTGGCTCTAAGAGGAGCTAAAGTTTTCAAAAATATTTGGTTCTAGTTTATCAAAACCTGGTGAACCATCTGATCTCATCCTTCTTAGCTGGGTAAGTACTTCCCGTCTGGTGATTAAACGGAAGTGAAATTGAGGAGACGGTTGATTTGAATTAAGGGAATGGCTCAAATTGCCAGTTTGAGGTGCTGAGTACTTGTTCAGATTAGTGAAAAAGTTATTAAAAGCATTAGCTAAGGCAACAGGTTCAGATACAACATTTCCATCTACATGGGACATGATAGAGACCTATAAATATCTCACAGGGTTAAATAAGGTACAGAAGGGGAATATTTTTCAGGGGAAAAGATGCAGGAAAACAAGGGGTTATGCAATGAAGCTGGAAGCAGGAACATTTAGGAGACCAGTGAGGAAACAAATTTTTCACTGTAAGAGTGGTGGATGCCTGGAACACTCTTCCAGCGGAGGTGGTTGGGGTGAAAACAGTGGGGGGCTTGAAGTATGCATGGGATAGGCACAAGGGAATCTTAGTTGATATGGGGGGGCAGAGATCAAGTAGGTATGTGGTGGCAGGATAGGCGAGGGAAAATGGGCAGACTGGGTGGGCCAGGTGTCCCTTATCTGCCATCAAATTGCATGTTTCTGTTGAAGCAACGAGAGAGGGTGGTAGTGTTTTGGGTTCCAGGCAAGTCTAGTCCTGTGAATCAGAAGTACTAAGGCTTTTTGCAGATAGGTAACTATGATGGCAAATTATATTTCCTACTGACATTCATTTTTATTGTTATAAAAACATATACCACAGTTATGCAGCATTAAGAATGAGGCTTCAAGTGGCAGTAATTAATCAGTTTATTATTGAGTTCTTGTGCTGTTTCCTTTTAGTTTGCGAAAGTTATCCAATCAAATGTCTTTATTGGTAATCTTGCACACTGATTACAGTATAAAAGGGAAACGTTCGGTGTGCTCGTGTATGTTCTAACATTCAAGTCTATTAATATAGTAACTGGCTGCATTTATTGTCTAACGTTTATGAACGTCTCCATTCACTCAAGAAACATTTCAGTTTAAAATGGACCTATTAATGCACTTTTGGTACAATAGTCTGCTAGCTTGAAGAGTAATTTAAACAGTTGCCATTCTAGAATAACATTTTATTGTCACTGTTTAAACGTTTTGATTGTCTTAGCTTGCCTTAGCTGCTTGTGTATTTATTTTTTTGCCAGAAGGGTAGCTTATACTAAAGTGCCTTTAAAATCTTTTGTGACTCTTTATTTTATGAGTTCCGTTTTGTGTGGTGACTTTTCTGAGGCGTTGGCTGCATGTGAGGACCTCTTATTGCTGAAAAAGTGCCTGATGCCGGCCCAGTGGCGCTGAGAGCTGAGGCGCTGGACGTTGCACCTCACACCACACCGGAAACCCGTGTTCAGGAGCAAGCGCGGGTTGATGGGGGCTGGCAGGGGAGGAGAGGGATTGAGCATCTGACAGATGGCTCTTCCTCTCCAGGGAGGGGAGCTCACAACAGTTGGCACCCGACTGCCCCCTGGCAGAGACTGGGGGTCAGGGACGCATGCTGTACACTGGGGGAGAGTCGGAGCAGACACCTGGATGGGGACGCATGTGTGCGCTCATGCCCAATGGCATCATTGCATGCCTCAGACTCCGGGGAACAGAACAGAGAAATGGTGGCACCTACCGCGGCCTAATGGCCATCCGCGGGTGTTCACTGGGTGCTGGCACCCGAATTGGATCCATTGTGGTGGGGAGTTAGGGGTGCTCCCTGCCGCCTGCTGTGGAGGGTAAGCTGCAGGTGTTACTGGGTGCCAGCAGTCCCGGTCGAGATGGACGGCGGCCGGATCCCCCAGTGGTAGGATGCGAGGCTACTGGGATGCATTAAGGTGGCCACAGGAGGACAAATATCACAATAAAAAAAAAAGAAACCATGCCTGACGTGGCTGGCCTGTTAGTACAGTGGTAGAGCCTCTGCTTATGATGCTGGTGACCCAAGTAGGGGAACAAGCGCGGGCTGGCAGGGGGAGGAAGATGAAGAGTCTCAGAGAATGCTCTCTTCCTCTGGAGAGGGTGGGTAGATGTGGCCACTATCACACAACCACCTGGGTGACCACAGGTAGTAGTACAGTGGCTGAACAGCGAGGGGGGGGAGAAGAGTTGGCTATCTTCCGTGTACATAAGCTTGGAGCCCTTAGCATGTCAGTATCGCAGGGGATGGGACTGCAGAAACAGGAAAGAGTAAACCTATTTCAAGCAGGATAAGACTGAGTTTGTGGGTCCTGACTACTGTCCTCTGGAGCGGAACCCCAGAAACTCCTGCCTCCAGCATGGCAGGACCTCGCCATGGTGGGGGTGGTTAAGCCTTTGGGGCAGAACTCTCCCAGGTAAGTGGCAGAGACATCGGCGCGTGAGGTTGGACCTGACCTGAGGTGATAGTGACTGAGACATGAAGGAGCATAAACAGTAAATTTATACAGGCATTTGTCAATGCTGAATGTCTGCTTGCTGGCATTGGCATTAGTAGTGTAGGAGTTACAGAGCTGCATAATAGGAATGGCAGTGAAGTATTGAACTGAAGTCAGCCCCACCACCACCCTGCAGATACTGACAGGCATTGGGGTGTGCCTTTGGGTCATTAGGTATAACGGCCACACCATTTCACCACACCCTACTCTGCAGACACCGACAAGTGTCACGGTGTGCCTTGGGGACTTTGGCCCTTATGCGCACCCCATTCCATCAGGAAATACGGTGAGATGGGTGCTGTATAGGAGAATGGGGTGAACTTTGGGGCCGAAGACCCCAAGGCACACCTCAATGCCTCTCACTGGCTGCAGGGTGTGGGTGGGGTGGAATGGTATGAGCATTACAGGTGACAATACCAAGTCACACCCCTGATGCCTGTTGGTCTCTACAGGGTGAGGCGTTAGGGTTTCTGACTATAATGCCTCAGGCGTTCGTTGATATTTTCACTCCAAATTTTCAACATGTTTTTTTTTTGTGACCCCCCACCTCATGAACAGTGGCAATATCAGTCCGTTAGCCAAAAGCTGATTTTGCACAGCGACTACATTTGGCACCACAGGTGCGAAAACACATTTCGAACAGGATGTGAAAAATGATAGCTGTACTGTTCATGTGGAGGTGTAAAAAAATGGCAATGTTGAAAATCTGCAGTGAAAATATTAAAAAAACTGGTGAAGTCACAAGCGTGCGTATAAATTGTGCAACGCACACCCGTAATGTAATTAGTTTGGGAATTTTTTTACAGCTGATTGTCAACACAGGTATTTTGGAACCTCCACTCATGAACAGTGTCACTGTGATTTTCTTAATCTGTCCCGAACAGTGATTTCCCACAGCGACCACGCATTTCTGCACTGGAAGTGTGAAAACACATTTCGGCCATGGTGTGAAAAATGGCAGTTGTACTGTTCATAAGAAAGTGTGGAAAAATGCCAGTGGTGAAAATCTGGACCGAAAATATTACAAATTCATGAACTTACGAGGGTGCGTGGAAACTGCGCAATGCTCGCTCTTAACAGTCATTTTATGGACTTTTGTCATCAAATTTTTTACATAGCCATTTTTAGACCTCTGCTCATGAACAGTGTCAGTGTGATTTTCTTAATCAGTCCCGAACATTGATTTCGCACACTGACTGCGCCATTATGCGCTACATGCGCGGAAACGCATTTTGGGCAAGATTTAAAAAAAATGACAGACGTACTGCTCATAAGAAGGTGTGGTAAAATGGCAATGTGAAAATCTGGAGTGAAAATATAACAAATTTCGCTTACAAGCGTCGCGTCAGAACTGCATAGCCTTGCAGCTAAATAAATCAGTCATTTTTGGGAATTTTTTCACCAAATTTTCAACATAGGGTTTTGGGGCCTACCCATGAACTGTGACACTGTTGTCTGGTAATCGATCCTAAAGGTGGTTCCGCGTGAGTGACTTCAAAAATCAGGCCGATTAATGCCATGACAGTGCCATAATTCATGAGGAGGGGTCCCAAAAGCCCCATGTTGAAAATGTGGTGCCAAAATTCCAAAAAATGCCTGAGATATGCATCAAAGTTGAAAAAACCCTATTTATTCCATTATACAGCTTACCGGTATTTCTTCAGTTTGCAGTCGGCAGAGTGCAGACGTGTTCCCGGTCCACCGAAGATCGCCGCGTCGGCTTCCGGAGGTAAGTATAGGGTGAGGTGGGGGAGTGGGGAGGTGGATGCGCAGAGGGTGGATCGGGTTGGGGGCAAGACAATCAACGAGGGACCTCTTTTCTTTTCAGGTGTTTTTCTTTTAGGAAGATGACGTGGGACTTGTGCCATGTTGGGTTGAGAGCTCCCAGGCGTGGCAGCTGGAAGATTTTTTAGAGTCCAGTGGAACCGACGAGTTGGGCACCCCGTCGACCCATACAGACATGTGCAATGCTGGGTGGGCCCCAGCGTGGGCAACTGGAAGTCTGCTTCTTTGGGGAGGGGTTAATTGAGCCGACAGGGGATTGGGCACCCCGTCGCCATTCTCACTTATGCCACGTTGGGGTGGGCTCCCTGCATGGCACCTAGAATTCTGGGGGGGGGCGGAGTCAACGGGGGATTGAGCACCCCTGTCAGCCATACTGTGTGCAGCGGGCGGAGGGGAGTGCTATTCAGAGACACTCCGAGGATTGAGGAATATTACAATACTGATCAGGTGTGCCAACAGATGAAAACTGCGTCTACTTTTTCAGTCTCTTTGGGGTTCTGTTTTCCTGCTTTTGTCAATGCCACTCCTACCCTGAACTCTGACTCAACATTCCAAGGATGGCAATTAGATCTTTTTTTGGAAATATTCCAAGGATGTCATTTTAGTCTCTTGCCTCCTCCTGGAAAGATAGTCCTAGGAAAAGTTCACTTCAAACTGAATCTATGTTTCAGGAAGAGAAAGCAGAGATGTATACAAGCAGGACTGACAGCAATGTGCTAATCAACACTGTCTTATCGCTGCTCACTGAAGCAGTCTCTCCCTTTCAACTGTACGCCACTGCATTTTCAGCTGCTGTCATAGACAGCTGCAGCATTCATTGGTGAACTGTGGCCGTGCCTGCAAACACACTGACTGAATTGGAAGACAGGGTGCCACACCTACAAAAACTTTGATGATGGCACTATGTTTCTTGCACATGCGTGCATGCAAATGTAAAAACAAAGGGCTGGATGGCACAGCATTTGGAAAAAGTGGAAAGTTTCACTTTTCAAACAGGCTATTTCTCTTTTAAATGAAAAAAAAAAAAAATTATTACACTTTAAACATGCAAGTCACCAAACCTTGTAGTAAGTTTATTGGTACAGTCAGGCTGTCTCTTACATATATCACCACTTGAATTCTTGGGGTGCTGTCAGAACGGATTACCATCCATTTCTCTCACCCTAAGGATGCACTGGGAGACAGTCTTATAGCCATAAGAGACAGCCTGACTGCCCCTATAAACATATATAGTGTATGGTTAGCCATTGTTCTGTATAAAAATCAGTTTGCTCAAAATCCTTTTTGTGCACATTCCAAAGTGTTGGAGTATGCATTCTAAATAGCTGTTATACACAGTTTAAAGGTCATAAATTGTAAATTCCTCATTCACTCAACACCCAGCTGCTTACAAAGCTAACCATCCTGTACCCAAAGTTGCAGTTTTTAACTTGTAAAAATCTGTAAATTTAATTTTAGTCATGGAACAGTTCTGGCGCCAGGTGACGATCCTGCCATTTTGAGCTTTTCTGTTTCAGTCAAGCATTACTGAAACATAAGCACATTATATCACGGGGCTGTCAGCAGTGAACTTTTACATACATACGAACATACGAAGAAGCCAGCAGAAGAAGGCCATTTGGTCTATCTAGTTTGGTTGTCCTGCAGGGTCCACAGCTTGAGCTACTGTCCCTGCCCTCCCTCCCCACTCCTCCCATCCTACCTACCCAAGAGCCTTTCCTGCACCTTCAGCCTCTGCCTATCCCAGCCTCTCTTAAAACTGCCCACTGTCTACAATACAAATTCAATTTACAAACTTCTACAAGTTAAAGGGCACAGCTCTGGGCACTGGGTGAGTAATAAGAAACTGTGTGTAGGTGGAGTTTTTTTCAGGGGTGATGCTTCCGTAACTCCTGTTTATTTTTTTTTTTACTTTCTTTATGCATTCTGTGACCCCGGGCATCCTTCTGGTATACTCACTCGGCAGAGGCCTCTACTCCCTTCCTGAACCCTCCGCTACCAGCTTCCTCCCTGAACACCCAGGCAGGTCCAGCCCCCTGGGTGGGCCCACCACCCTCCTTGGTGGCCTTTCTGAAATTAGAGGGCCTTCCTGGGCATCAGGTTGGCCATGTTGCCACTGGTGCACTGGGCGGTGGTGGGATGTGGGCCTGCCCTGGAGTCTCCTTCATCTCTGTGGCACCACAGAGGTTTTGTCTGTGGTGTTTCTCCCTTTGGAGTGTGGCATGCAATGACGCCTGCACATGGCGGCCCTGCTGGCATCTACCGCACTCCGTCACCTACGCTAGTTGGTGTGCCTGCAGTACCCCCGATCTCCCAGGACACCGAGCGACCCTGGATCCCTCCTCAGGGAGAGGGGAGCTGTACTCTGGACACTCAATCCTCTCCTTCCCCTGCCGACCCCTGGCAACCCAAGTCCATCACCGAACCGCGTCGCCGGTGTGGCATCCAGCACTTCAACCCTCAGCACCATTGGGCCAGCTGTAACTCCTGTTTATATATAACAAACACTATATGAAATGAAATATGGTAGCCCCAAACAACTCTGCATGTGTTTCCATCTCGGGGTTGAGCAGGGCCAAAGATTTTCCTTTTCAAAAATGGCTAGTTTAACAAAATATTGTCCTTTTTTTTTCAGAAGAACTAGGGCAAATCAACTTGTTTTGTACAAAAATTTGTCTCAGAATGGGAGGGGGAGACACAAAAAGCTGGTGCAAAGTGGAGTTGTTTGCATGATAAAGGTGGTGGGGTGCAGATTTTTTTTTTTTTTTTTATGAACAATTGACTCCCAGGCATCATTTTCTGAGGTGGGCCTCTTGGAGGTACCTAGGCCAGATTAAAATCTTCTGGGGACCGAACCATTGAAATGTCCTGTCCGTTGCTATGAAATTCATTCCCCAAAACCCTGAATGAGGCTCCTTTGGTGGAGGCCTTCAAGAGGTCTTAAAACTTTTCTTTTTAAGAAAGTCTCTGACAACTCTTGAGAGCCCATCCTGAGTGTTTGATTTTATGTACTTGCTGATGCCTTTTACGTTCTAAGATGATTTTTTTTTTATGTGGGTTTTATTTCTGTAACATTTTACCTCTTACTTTGATGCTGCAATTAACTTTTATCTGGTTGATCCTGCCTTCCCTCCTGCCTGACATTTTGTGACGAGCGCCTCTAGGAGCGCATCCCAGGGCTGATGTCAAACACATGGATCAGCTGCAACAGAGTGTATTGCAGAGTTAGATAGTATGAGCATTTAACAGCTCCGGTTCCTGATATACCGATCCCCGTACCACTAGAGTAAGTACTCTAGACATGCTCCGGGGATCGGTATATCAGGAACCAGAGCTGTTAAATGCTCATTCTATCTATTTCTGCAGTACACTATGCCGCAGTTGATCCTTGTGTCTGACGTCAGCCGCGGGATGTGCCCTAGAGGTAAAATGTTACTTTTTAGATGAAAAACCTAATTGTGGGCTGCTCCATACTGCGGTGTGAGGCAAATGTAGATGCACATTTCCCTTTGAAGGGAGTGAGTTATTCATGCTCATCTGCTGTCTAGCTGGTTAAACATTAGGACATTATGGTTGATAGGTACTGATATTGCTCAGATTCAAAGTCTGATCCAAGAAAATGGAGAGGCCTGGAAGTCTCAGCCAGTTCAGTCTTTATAGTTTTTATTTCTTGGACTAGTTTGAGACACACTGCCTCCATAATTCACATTCTGTCAGGCTGTCACTGCAAATGGTAACAGCTGTTGCTGGTTAGATATGGTGTTTCTCATAAATAAACTGGATTTTGTTTGTTCTTGTTTGTAGGCTGCAAATTACAGGATTGTTCTGAAGGCTTATCTGCATACGTGAGCCTCATTTAACATATTTGCCAGAGGGGCTATAATCAGAGGTTGGACCAGTTTGTAAAAATCTACTGGAAAACCATCTCTGCCTGGAGCTTTATGAGGGGCTATCTTAGTTATTGCTCGGTGAATTTCCTCTTCTGTGATGGGGCGGTCCAGAGTCTCTTTCTGGTGGTTAGATAGTTTTGGAAGGGATAGGGTCTCTGTGAATTGGCTATAAGAGTTTTTATCCCAGCACACCTGGGTGGAGTATGACGTGTTTTAGAACTCAGTCATGATTTTATTAATGGTGGAGGGGGTCTGAGAGAGCTTTCCTGTCCTATCTTTTAAGCTAAGGATGGTTCTTTCAGTTTGGCACTGTTTTAGCCTGTAGGCCAACAACTTGCTGGCTTTTTCTCCCTCTGCTTGCTAACGGTGCTGTGCTCTGTGTATGTACAGTTCGGCCTGTCTAGTTACTAGTGCATTGGTTTTTAATCTAGTGGCAGATAAGGCGGCTACAACAGAAGGTGTCTGAAGGGATGAGGGGTTTGTTTTATATTTGGCCTCCAAATTTTTTTAAGTTCCTTCTAGTTGTCCTAGTTCCTGGTCTCTTTGCTTCTGTCTGTGAGCGGCAAAGCTGATGATTCCTCCTCTGATGGTGGCCTTAAAGGCCTCCCAGGTGCAGCAGCAGAAGAAGAAGGAGGGGTGTTATCCTGGAACAAATCTATTGTTGCCTTCTGGAGCCATTGTACGAAGTCCTTATCAAGCAATAGGAGGGGGTCTAACCTCCACAACAGTGATTTGGAGGTTTGCATGGCTGGTAGAAAGGTCAGAGAGACTGGGGCATGGTCTGAGATATTTATCTGGGAGATATTTACCCCTGAGGTGGCAGCAGATAGTTTAGAGGAAGTAAGCCAAAAATCCAATCCACTAGCCATACTGCGTGGTGCAGAAAAGTAGGTAAAATCTTTTACCGATGGATTTAATACCTTCCACACATCCGATAACTGGTGCATGGAGATGAGGTCCTGTAGGGCATGCAGGGCGGAACAGTGAGGAATGAGTGGGTTTAACAGCACTCACTCTAATGAGGGGAGAATGGCCAGCGTGGTGTTGCAGGGCTCAGTACTGGGACCAGTCCTTTATAGTGTATTCATACATGACCATGCAGAAGAACTGGAAGGGAAGGTATACCTAGACCTGGTATACCTGGCCTACCTAGACTTTAGCAAGGCATTTGACACAGTCCCACACAAAAGATTATTAGTCAAATTAACCAGCCTGGGAGTGGGTCCCAGGGTGGTAGCCTGGGTAAAACATTGGCTGGACAACAGGACACAGAAGGTGATTGTAAATGGAGTCCACTCTGAAGAAAGGGCGGTTACTAGTGGGGTACCGCAGGGTTCAGTATTGGGTCCAGTCCTTTTTAATGTCTTCATCAGTGGCATTGCAGAGGGACTGGAAGGAAAAGTATGCCTTTTTGCAGATGACATAAGATTTGCAACAGGGTTGATACACAAGAGGCGTAGAAAGGATGAAAAGGGACTTGGCAAGGTTGGAGGAATGGTCAGACGTATGGCAGCTAGGATTCAATGCAAAAAAGTGCAAAATAATGCACCTGGGAAACAAGAACCCAGGGGAAGAATACACAATGGGTGGGGAGGTAGTAACAACAACAAAACAGGAAAGGGACCTGGGGGTAATCATATCAGATGATCTTAAGGTTAGCAAGCAATGTGAGAAGGCAGTAGAGAGGGCCGGGGGTATACTGGGATGTATAGGGAGAGGCATCAGCAGCAGAAAACAGGAAGTTGTTATACCTCTGTACAGACAGTTGGTGAGACCCCATCTGGAATACTGTGTCCAGTTCTGGAGACCCCATCTCTGCAAGGACATAGACAGGATAGAGGCAGTCCAGAGGAGGGCAACCAAAATGGTGCAGGGTCTGCAAGAGAAGCCGTATGAGGAGAGACTAAAGGAGCTTAATATGTATACCCTTGAGGAAAGAAGGGAGAGGGGGGACATGATAGAAACTTTCAAGTACCTCAAGGGAATCAACAAAGTCCAAGAGGGTAGCATCTTTCAGAAAAAGAGACTTGCAAGAACAAGGGGACACAATTTAAAAGATAGAAGGAGGAGGCGTTCAGGGGCAATGTGAGGAAGTATTATTTCACAGAGAGGTAGTGGATGCATGGAACAGCCTTCGTGAGGAAGTTGTGGAGTCTAAAACTGTGGGAGAATTCAAGAGTGCATGGGACAGACATAAGGCAATTCTTGTGGGGGGCAGGAAGATATAGGCTGTTGGTTAAATAGGATCTGCGGCCTATCCTGTAGGTAGGGAAATGGGCAGACTAGATGGGCCTAGCGGTCCTTATCTGCCATCAAAGTCTATGTTTCTATGTTTCTATGTTATACCTTTTTGGAGAAGACACCAAAATGTTTGATAGGGTGGACACTCGGGAGGAAATGGAGAGAATGCGTAGGGACCTTAGGAAACTCAGGGAGTGGTCAAGATCATGGCAGTTGGGGTTTAATGCCAAAAGTGCAAAATCAGGCACCTAGGGCCTAGGAATGCAGGAGCTGAGTATAGGATGTGGAGGTATTGGGGTTCATGCTTAACAATAATTTACTGGCCCAGGGCATAGGGCAAACCGCCTTGGGTCAATGTGATTTCCCCCTGGCTTGCCCATTGGGGCTAGTGTGAAAATAGCAAACACAGAAAAACTCCCCTACCCATTCGAGCCCTACAGCCCTCCCAACCCATGTCCCCTGAGCAACTTGCCAAATGTTCAAAAGTATGCACATAACATCATTAAAAAAGCACACCACTGATGAGCTGTATTAGCGGTGAGACTTAGGATACTAACAGTCTCACCGCCATGACCAAATATCATCACTGTCTCACTCGTGTTATCGCAAAGCACTACTGGAAGAGACTGCCAACATTTGGGCCATTCTTTGAGACTGTTAAGATACTGTAGGTGGCATGCTTCATTAAAAATGTTATTCACATACTTTAGAACTTTGGGCAAGTTGCTGACTAAGAGGCATGGAGTGGAAGGGTGGTGGAGCTGAGATGGGTGGGGAGGATTTTTTTTTTATCTTGGGTGTGGGAGTTAGATGATGGCTGGGCGAGAAGGTGAGTGGAGGGTTCATTTCAGCTGCCATCAGGGACTAGTGTGGGATTAAGGTACTCTGAGGGTGGGGGTTGCCACTGCACACCACAGAGAAATTGAGAAAGGGGAGAGGGGAGGGGTGCCTCTGGACACCACTTAAACATAGAAACATAGAAGTTGACGGCAGATAAGGACCTCAAGGCCCATCCAGTCTGCCCATTTCTTTTTCTACCTTATAAATGTGCCATCGGCCTTTGCTATGTCAGTGACCTATCTATTCATAGTCATTTGTATTGCTCCCTTATGCCTATCCCATGCCTGTTTGAAGCCCTGCACTGTATTCATAGCCACTCACTTCTTGTGGTAAGCCATTCCATGCATCTACCACCCTTTTCTGTGAAAAAGAATTTCTCACATTCCCCTTAATCGGCCTCCTCTAATCTCATGCTGTGTCCTCTTGTCCTGCTATTTTTCTTATATTTAAACATGTTAGACTCTTTCACCTTGTTTATGCCCTTAAGGTGTTTAAATGTCTCGATCATATCACTCTCTCCTCCTTTGCTCAAGGGTATACATATTGAGCTCCGTTAATCTGTCCTCATATGTCTTCTGATGCAGTCCCTGCACCATTTTGGTTGCCCTTCTCTGGACTGCCTCAATTTGGTTAATGTCCTTGTGAAGGTGTGGCCTCCAATACTGCACACAGTACTCCAGATGGCCTAACTAATGTCTTGTACAGAGGGATTATTACCTCCCTCCTCACGACCTGTGATACCCTACTAATACACCCCAACACCCCTAGCCTTACCTACTGCTTTAGAGGTCTGCTTGATGATTTCAGGTCATCAGTGATGATGATGCCCAAGTCTCTTTCTTCCTTTGTGACTGCTAGCAACTCCTCCCAGCCTATAAGTGGCTTCAGGGTTTCTCTTCCCTATGTGCATGATTCTGTTCTTTGCATTAAACCCAGTTGCCACTCTTCTGACCATTCTGCTAGTTTATCCAGATCTCTTCTCATTCTGCCCACCCCATCTGGATCATCTACTCTGTTGCAGATCTTGGTGTCATCTGCAAACAGACAAGCCTTACCCTCTAGTCCATCTCGTAGGTCACTAATGAAGATGTTGAATAGGACTGGCCCCAGGACTGATCCCTGAGGTACCCACTTGTGACTTGCATCTCTTCTGACTGTATACCATTTACCACCACTCTCTGTTTTCTGCCAGTCAACCAGTTTGCCACCCAGTTGACCAACTTCTGACCCACCCGAGCCTACCTAGCTTATTTATCAATCTTCTATGTGGAACAGTGTCAAAAGCTTTGCTGAAGTCAAGGTAGGCGACATCAACTGCTCCCCTTGGTCCACCACTCTGGTTACCCAGTCAAAGAAATCTATGAGATTAGTTTGACAGGACCTTCCTTTGTAAACCCATGCTGTCTTGGATCCTGTGCCCTATGGATTCCAGGTGTTGCACTATCCTTTCCTTAAGCAGTGCTTCCATAATCTTACCCACTACTGAGGTAAGACTGACCGGTCTGTAGTTCCGCCTCCTCCCTGCTACCACTCTTGTGGGTAGGGACTCATGAGCCCTTCTCCAGTCTTCTGGGACTCTCCTGTGCTCAGAGACTCACTAAACAATTCTGCTAATGGCTCTGCTAGTTCCTCCTTTAGCTCCTTAAGTACCCTGGGATGTATGCCATCAGGTCCCATTGCCTTATCCACCCTGAGCTTAGCAAGCTCTTGTAGGACCCTTTCTTTGTGAAGGAGTAGTGCCCTCACCTCCCCTGTGTCCATGATGCTGAGCTGTGGGCCCTGCCCTACCTTCTCTTCAGTAAATACTGAGCAAAAGTATCTATTTAGGATAGATGCCTTTACAGGGTCCTCCTCCTCACATGCTCCCTTTTCTCCATTAGCTTAGCAATACTTCCTCTGGACTTCTCCTTTCACTAATGTATCTATAGAAAGTCTTGTCACCTTCTTTACTGTTCGTGCTAGTGTTTCCTCAGTTTGGGACTTTGCCTGCCTTACTGCCTTACCTGCTTCCCTTAGGGCAGTTTGGTATGCCCCCTATCTTCATCCCGCTGTGTTCCTTATATTTTCTGAAGGCCAGCCTTTGGCTCTGACCTTTCTGCTACTGTATTTGAGAACCAAAGTGGTTTCCTTCTTCTTTGCACTTCCTTTCTGTCTAACACAATGGGATGTTGCTTCAAGTATTGTATCCTTAATGCTTGCCCACTTTGCCTGTACCTCCTCACCTGTGTTTCTTTTTGCCAGGGCTAGCTTAACTCTGTTGGCCATCTTATCAAAGTCAGCTCCTCTGAAGTCCCATATTTTTGCCTTGGAATGGGATGATTTAGATGTAGTAGCCAAATTGAACCATACCATGTGATGGTCACTGGCCCCCACTGAGAACTTATGTGGTAGGGGAGAGGGTGGCGATGCCACTGGACACCAGGGAGAAGTTATGGAGGTGAGGAGAGAAGGGTACCACTAGACAACAGTGAGGGAATATGGGGAAGGGGGGTTACCACTTGAAAACAGGGAGCAAATGGAAAGAGGTGGGGAGATTGAGTCCTTCCCTCCCCAAGTAATCCCCATTACAGCTTGGGCCCAGTGTAAATCTTAGGGAGCCAGTACAAATTGGTACTCTTTTCCCAGCTGGACCAGTGCAAAAAAAAAGTTAAACATGACCCCTGGGGTATTGACAGTCACTAAGCAGGAAAGGAACCTAAGGGTTATTATATCTGATGACTTCAAAGAGGCAGGGTAGTGTGACAGAGTAGTGGGTAGAGCCAGTGGGTTGCTGGGATACAAAGGGAGAGGTATCTCCAGCAGGAGGAGGGAGGCAGTGTTGCCACTGTATTGCTCGCTTGTGAGATCCCACCTCAAGTATTGTGTCCAGTTCTGGAGTCTGCACCTCAGAAAGAATATAGACATGGTAGATGCAGTCCAGAGGAGGACAGCTAAAATGGTACAAGGGTTGCATCAAAAACCCTACAAGGAAAGGGTAAGGGATCTTGACATGTACACATTGAAAGAGAGGAAAACGAGAGTGGACGTGATAGAGACCTACAAGTACCTCCGCGGTAAACCATGTGCAGGAGTGGAGTCTTTCAAATGAGAAAGCGACTAGAGAGCATGCATGAAGCTGAAGGGGGGATTTAAAAGAAACATGAGGAAGTACTACTTCACTGAAAGAGTGGTGGACACCTTTAAAAGACTGCCGGTGGAAGTGGTAGAGGCAAAAACAGTAGGGGCTTCAAGCATGCATGAGACAGGCATTGGAGAATATTAGTAAATAGGCAGGGAGGAGGGAGGGTCGCCAGTGACCAGTTGGGCTCTGCGGAAACAGACTAGGCAGAAACCATCTGGGTAGATTGTGTGGGCTAAGCGGTCCTTTTCTGCCAACAAATTCTGTTTTTATGTTTCTGTGCAGCAGTTTCTTAGGGAAACATTCAAAGTTCTGGAGGTAACTGAGATTGATAGGGTGCACTGAGGCCTGGAACGCACAAAAGGAGAAAGGCCCAGACTGATGATTGCACAATTCCTTCTGTGTGGGGATCCAGAAGAACTTAAAAACAGGCCAAAAAGGATCACAGCCTGAAGTGGAAAGAATACAAGATCCTGTTCCCAGACCTCCTCAAGGAGGTTCCTGACAAGCAGCAGTCATTTAAAGACAAAAGGCATACCCTTTTCAGGGATGATATTAAATCTTTACTGATTCACTCTTCTACTTTAAGATTCAAGTTAAATGGGGTTCAGAAGCAGTTAAAGTGCCCAAAAGAACTAGAAACATTTGCCAAGGCCAAGGAAATTAAGGTAAGCCATCTGTATAACAACATAGTGGGTTTGTTCACCTTTTTTTCTGGCCAACAGACCAACAGTCTCAGGAAAGATGGCTTTAACTGAATTGTGACTGTCACCCTTGGTTTACTCCTGTCATGCTGTTTAGGCAAACGCTTGTTCACATTTTGTTGAGTTTGAGAAGTCCCACAACAGTTTTTTGTATCCATAGAGACTTTGGTCCTTGGGGCTTCAGCTGACGATGGGACTGATTTTTCTGGAACAAGTGCCATGCCCAGCAGTATGCTTCTACCCCTGTATGGCTCGCATTCAGCTCTTGACTCCCACTTAGCATCAGTTTTTTAATGGGTGGGGGAGAGAGATCCATAGTACACACAACTGGGGCCCACCATGGACTATCACAGACCAGACATGGGAAGGAACTTGGTGGGAAGTCACTCGCAAAGGTCTGTCACTTGGCAAATCAGTTTTCACATACAATGTTTTAGTAACATCAGCATGGGACATGTTGGCATACAAGGACTGTATATCAAGTGTTACAAGCCATGATTCTTCCAAAACATTCATAACTTCTAAAGTTTCCAAAATATAAGTAGTATCCTGTATACACCCCCTCCTAAGTGACCACCTGTTTACAGATTTTACTATCATCTGCAGAAATGCATACAATTCCTTCCAGTTCTTCTGCAGTGTCACTTATGAAGACATTGAAGAGGACCTGTCCCAGTACTGAGCCCTGCGACACTCTACTGGTCACTGTTCCCTCATTTGAGTATGTGCATTTACTACCATCCTCTGTCTCCAATCCTTTAACCAGTTTTTACCCAGTTTACCATTTTAGTTCCCACCCCTAGACTACCCAACTTCTTTATCAGTCTCCTATGTGCACAGTGTTGAGATCTTGCTAAAGTCCAGATAGTTTATGTTCACTGCCCTTCCTTGATCCCTCAATTGATACTGGGGGATCTGCAAACTCGAGCAGACCAGATAGATGGAGAAGTCTTTTGTTTTCTTTCCCTGGCCACCCAGTTGAAGAAATCTATCCAGTTTGTCTGGCATTACCCCTACCCCAATGAATTCATGTTGCCTTTGGTCTTGTAACCCATTGGACTCAAGATACTCCAGTAGCCTTTTCTTTAATATGGTTTCCATTAATTTCTTCACTGCCGATATGAGACCCATCAGTCTATAGTTACTTAGAAACATAGAATTTGACGGCAGATAAAGACCACTTGGCGCACCTAGTCTGTCCGTTTCCCTACCTAATGTATAAACTCCAGATCCTATTTGATCTACAGCCTACCTCCTCCTTCCTATTTCTGTGGTTACCTTCTGCCTGTCCCATGCATTCTTGAATTCACCTACGATTTTTGCCCCTACAACCTCCTCAGGGAGGCTGTTCTATACATCCAGCACCCTTTCTGTGAAAAAATACTTCCTCATGTTGCCCGAGTCCCCCCCAGCCTCATATTGTGACCCCTTGTTCTTGTCTATCTCATTTTCTGAAAGATGCTGCCCTCTGAACTCTGCTGGGAAGGCAGTCAGAACAGCAAAGGCCCAAACCGAGGAAAACATAGCCAACTCAGTTAAGAAGGGGGATAAAACCTTTTATAGGTACATCAGGAGTGCAGAAAGACCAAGGAGGGATAGTGAGGCCTAATAGAGGGAGGTGGGCAGAGGGTGACGGTGAAAAGGCAGAGATACTAAACAAATATTTTTGCTCAGTATTTACAAATGAAGAGGGGGAGGTACCTAAACCAAACAACAGAAACACTCTGGATACAGAAGTTGGTACCAGCCCATTTACAGAAGAAAGGGTTCTGAAAGAACTCTTAAAACTGAAGGTGGACAAAGCAATGGGGCCTGATGGGATTCATCCCAGAATTCTAAAAGAACTAAGGGTAGAACTAGTGACACCACTGACTACCCTCTTTAACAAATCATGGGAGGATGGGGTGGTACCTGAGGACCGGAGGAGGGCAGATGTGATTCCACTTCACAAAAGTGGGAGCAAGGCAGAAGTGGGAAACTACAGACCTGTTAGTTTAACCTCAGTGATAGGGAAAATGATGGAATCACTTCTGAAGGAAAGAATTGTTGAGTACCTAGAGGCCAGAGGGGCACAGGACCCAAGGCAGCATGGAGTCACAGCAGGAAGGTCATGCCAGATGAATCAAATAGATTTCTTTGACTGGGTGACCAAAGTAGTAGATCAGGGAGGGGATGTGGACATGGTCTTCCTAGACTTCAGCAAGGCATTTGACACAGTCCCATACAAAAGATTAATATACAAGTTAGCCAGCCTGGGAGTGGGTCCCAAGATGATAGTCTGGGTAAAGAATTGGCTGGAGAATAGGACACAGAAAGTAATAGTAAATGGAGTCCACTCTGAAGAAAGGGGGGTTACTAGTGGGGTACCGCAGGGTTCAGTATTAGGACCGGTCCTCTTCAATGTATTTATAAGCGACATTGCAGAGGGACTGGAAGGAAAAGTATGTCTCTTTGCAGATGACACAAAGATCTGCAACAGAGGGGGAGCGCGCGACGCTCTAGAAATGGTAGACGCTTAAACGGTTGCTCCCGGTCTGAAATCACTTATTTACTTTAATTTAACAACCTTGCGGCAATAATGGGTGTTTAAATCCCCTCTATTAGTTGTCGGAAGTATCAAGGTGTAACATTATTTTTAAATTGAGAGTTGACTATCAGTTTTTCTTTTAAAATTAAGTTAAATACCTACCGAGATGTCAGTCGGGGCTACGGGAAAAAACTTCAACGGTGACAGCGAAAAACACACGTGGAGTGCCAAGCGTGCAGACAAGTGGGTTCAACGGCAGTCATAATAGTCATGCCAGCAAAGAAGACATCAACCAGCTAAAACAACTGATGGCAGATTTAAAAGCAAGTATGGAAGGCATTAAAATCTGTACCTCCACACTCAGGTCAGATACAGATGCTGTCACTGATAAGCTGACAAACGCTGATAGGCAGCTTTATTTTTTAAAGAATGAGGTATCACAACTTAAAGAATTATCTGGGATCCAAGCAAAACAGATCGAATCCTTAACCAACAAAATAGATGATATTGAGAATAGGGGTCGAGAAATAACATACGGATACTTGGTATACCTGAGGGTTGGGAAGGAGATAGTGTGCCTGGTTTCCTTCAAGATTTATTCGGAGTTGTTACATTACCAATGGCCTTATCCTTTAGAGATAGAGAGACACACAGGTCACTAGGTCCTAAGCCTCAAGCAGGAAATAGACCACAGTCTAACAATAATAGCATATTTCCTAAGGTTTTCAGTCAAAGAACAAGTTCTGAAGCTGGCAAGAGAAAGGAAATCTTTATTCTTTAATGGAGAGAAAATACTATTTTTCAAGACTATTCAGCTGCTCTATGGATAGCGCGTGAATTTTATGAGGTTAAACAAGAGCTGTCAAAAGCTAGTGTACAATATCACTTTAAATATCCTGCTACTTTAATTATAAGGGAACATAATGGCAGCACAATTTCATGTCCAACAGTTGCTGATGTCTGGGAATATTTACAGTTAGGGTTGGAAAGCCATAAGAATCAACCAAGACATATTTCAAAACCTCAGCCCAAGCAGTTAGGTTCAAAAATAGCTTGTGATGCCTTGGATGGAGATCGTGCTAACCAACATGTGCAGGTACTGCATCACAAAGAGCTCAACCCATGGCGTTACAAAGCACTACTTCTGAGAAACAAATTGCAGGCAACCAATTAGTTCATCTACTCACCTGGTCCCATCTACCTCCAGGCAAAGACATGACTGGCATGGAAACTGGTCCCCAAGGGTACAAAGAAAATTAAGACCATTCCAAAGGCATTCACAAAATTATTCAAAACTCTCTGCCTCTAGCAAAAGTAATAAAAAACGCAGTCGCAGTAGGGAAAGCTCTACCCATTCGAATGATTCCTCATCACGCAGCTGTGAAGCACCAGAAGTCATTGAGATGGTTACTGATTTATGTGCCCCTGTAGCAACAACTTCTGAGCAATCTAGGGGAGTGGAACTAAATGTTAATGCAGAAGTTGTAGACACACTTCCTGTAGTGCTACACGAGTTTGAACAAGAAGCTTGTCTGGGAACTTGAACACTTTTATGGTGAAGTTGTTATTCTTCTTAAAACGTTTTGCATATAAAGAAATTAAACAATCTGTGTCTAGGAGTTATGTTACATCAGTGGTTTTTAGGTAGGACCTGCTTAGGGTATTAAAAACCGATAGAAACAATAAGACAATAAGAAATATTTATCTTTAGAATAATTAAGTCAGCTGTACACCTTAAGCGAAAATGCTCATTTATGTTTTAAACTGCAGATATTTATAGATATTAGACTAACTAAGTTTCATTACTGATGGTTTTGAATAGTCTCTCTTTTGCTTTTTCTGTTATCCTCATCTTCTTACATGGCAATATTTTTTTATTTTTTTTTCTGGGGGGGACTGAATGCAGAGGGATTCACTGATATATGCCTATTTCTCATACACTAGATTATTAACTAATTGTGCTGTTCCCTTTCTTCCTTTTCCCAGGAGAGGGTCCCTCATTTTCTTCCTCCTGCTTTAGTTTTTTACCAAAAAAACATGCCTGGTGATGAAGGACTCTTGACATTGGGATGGCCTCTCTACTTATATTTACTTGAATGCTTGCTTATGAGGGCAGTAATTCTTACGTGTTATTTATAAAATGGACTTGTTTTATGGATGCAGAATGTCAGGACAACTATTTTTGAGCAAGGGGAGCCTGGCTATTATAGTTGATCCGGTTGACATTATACAACAGATTCTATGTGCATATATGGATGATATGACAGGGTGACCTGGGGAGTCAGGTTTTTCTTTTGTCAGAACCCAGATGAGAGCACTAACTGAAACATTAATTATTTCATGTGGGAGAAGTACTAACTTAACTTGGGTAGCCAGGCTTAGTTGGTAGAGCCCAATAAAAGATGTGGTTGATGAACAGTCCATGGATGTAATTAACTGCCTTGGCATATTTGGGTTACAATTGTAAGTGGGTTGAGGCATCCTAAGTTATTTGGCATTTGTCATTAATGGCTAAGGAGCTAGGGAGAGAAGACATTAATGGGGGTCATAGGCATGATGGAATAAAATGTGTGGGATCTGACAGTATCTGGAAATCCTCTCAAGACCATGGGATATACAGTGCCCCCCTCCCCCCCCCCTTTTTTTTTATTAGAGACAGGATATTGCCTGTAGGTTGGGTTGTTTCTTACATATTATGATTTCAGACTGGGATCTGTCTCATTCTCTGATTCTTTAGTACCACTATACTTTGGGTTAACTTGACACCTTGGATCGACAATCTGGTGTACTTAAAGCACTGAAGTAGATTATCATTCTGCTTTTTATTACTTTTTCTATTTTGTTTAACAAACCCCCCCTTTTTTTTCCTTTCCTTCTCCTCTCTCTCTCTCCCCCCTTTATCTCTGCTTTGAGACATTTTACAGTTTTGTTACCATACTACACAGTTATAGTGATTATTAAATGTTTGAATATTCTAGTATTTTTTTCAATTAACTAAATACGGTTTATTAGATATTACTGCTGGTATATTATCTGATGCTATTGTTTCCCTCCTAACCATTTAACTTACTGTGAGTTAAGTTTGAGAGTATTTTCATATTAAGTGTTAGATTCTGATACACCACGACTTCTAATAATATTTGCTTTGCCTCTTGGAATGTCAAGGGTTTGGGGTCTCCTATTAAGAGAAAGAAAATTCTAAGCTATCTTCAGAAAGAGAAAGTGGATATAGCTCTCCTTCAGGAGACACATCTTCTACCAGAAGAGGCAGCTAAATTAGCCAGGGCATGGGTGGGGCAAACAGAGTATAGTTGTTTCTCCTCAAAAAAGAGGGGTACCTCCATATTGATTCGAAAAGGTGTTTCCTCCTTCAAGACTAACCACATAGCTGATCCAGAAGGGCGTTTTCAGCTCCTGGAAGGTATTTTAAATGGGAAGAAGATAGTTATTTGTAATTTATATGCCCCGGATAGAGAACAGAGCAGTTTTTTTAACGAAATTGCTATTCAATTAAGCTCCTATAATGATTTTGAGATTATATGTGGGGGAGATTTTAATGAAGTACTTGACCCATACCTCAACAGATCTAATGCCAGAATAAATCAGCCAATGCCAAGTCCTAGAAGAGCCCTAGTTAGTTTAAAAGAAGACCTGGGGTTGATAGACACCTGGAGAACACTCCACCCCGATGGGAAGGACTATTCCTTCTACTCACATAGACACTTCTCATATAGTAGGATAGACTACTTGTTAGTGTCCAAAAGGTTACATACAGCTTTGTCCTCAGCAGATATTAAAAGTGGTGTGATTTCAGACCATGGCATGGTGACAATGCAGCTTTTTGTGGACAGAGATCTTAGCCCTGATAGGCGCTGGAAGTTTAACATCTCTCTTCTGCAGGATAAAGTCTTTGGGAATTTCTTGAAGGGCTGTAACTGAATATTTTGAAAATAATGATGATAGGCATGTTTCTTATGCTACTCTATGGGATGCCTTTAAGGCATATCTCAGGAAAATAATATCTTTGCATGTCACAAAAAAAATGCACTTAAAGATTTGGAAACAAAAGAGAAGAAACTTAGAGAGTTAGAAAAAGAGTTTAAACAAGGAAGGAACAGAACACAAGTAAAGCTTCATGAAATTATGGGGCTTAAGTTTGAAATTAACAAGATATATTCTGCCAATGCAGAATATGCTTTGGCAATTACTAAACAAAAATTTTGGGACTCAGGTGAGAAGTGTGGTAAACT
Organism: Neoceratodus forsteri; assembly: GCA_016271365.2. Taxonomy (NCBI): domain Eukaryota; kingdom Metazoa; phylum Chordata; order Ceratodontiformes; family Ceratodontidae; genus Neoceratodus; species Neoceratodus forsteri. The sequence goes on along the minus strand of JADMNL010000025.1, from coordinate 3,163,672 downwards.
ACTTGCTTATAGACTTAAAAAAAGACTTAATCAGAATTTAATTGCAGGAATAAGAGATAAACAAGGTTGTGTTAAAGTAGAAAATAAAGATATTAACATAATATTCATGGAGTTCTATAAAGAACTATACACTAGATCTGCTGCCGCAGGAAGTGACCAGCTGTCTGAATTTCTGGGTGCCACAAATTTATCACCTACAGATGAGAAGGATAGAGAAGCTTTAGACAAACAAGTCTCAGTGGAAGAAATTTCCCAGGTTATTAAAGATCTGCCTAATAATAAGGCCCCAGGACCAGATGGACTACCAGGGGAACTCTACAAGGCAATGGGTCCCCTAATTCCTAAGTATTTGTGTAAAGTGTTTACTGAGGCATTTGAAGAAAAATCACTGCCGGATTCTCTCTCCAGAGCCTTTATCACATTGATTCCTAAAAAAGAGAGGGACCCTTTGACCTGTGAAAGTTACAGACCAATATCATTGCTGAATGGAGACTACAAGATTTTAGCAAAGACCTTATCCCTGAGAATTCGTAACATGGTAACCAAAATGATAGGTAGGGAACAGGTGGGTTTTGTCCCTGATAGGTCTGGTATGGAGAATGTTCGGCGTCTCATTAATGTGATATTTTCAGCTAAGACTGCCAAAAAAACCCTAACAGTGCTATCTATAGATTTTTTTTAAAGCATTTGATACCCTAGAGTGGGAATACTTATTTAAAGTACTAGAGACATTAAGGTGGGAAACGGTTTTATTCAATGGGTTAGAACTCTTTATAGTACTCCCAGGGCGGAAGTAATTACAAACGGGAAAATCTCACCCTCTTTCAGGTTATATAGAGGAACGGGACAGGGATATCCACTTTCCCCGTATCTGTTTATTTTGGCTTTAGAACCACTTATTAAATCTATACAGTCAAATTCAGATATTCAGGGTTTCAAAACAGGTCTAGTAACTAATAAAACTTTTGCATATGCAGATGATCTACTATTTACTTTAACACATGTGGGTAGCTCCATTAGAGAACTCAAACTTGTACTAAATCACTTCTCAGGTCTCTCAGGTCTTTCAGTTAATTGGGAAAAAACAGGCATTGCAGGTTTCAGACGGGGGTGGCTTGGAAAAGAAAGATAATAGTATAGATAGGAAGTGTTGGAAGATGGATTATCTCATGTACTTAGGACTGAGAATCCCGTGTCATATTCACACTATTATATATATTAATCTTAACCCTTTACTGAAGGAAATTAAAAATGATTTAGAGAAATGGGCCAAGTTATCTTTATCCCTGGAAGGGAAAATTAATTCTATCAAAATGATGATGGCCCCCAAACTTTTTTATTTATTCCAGAATATACCATTAAAATTGGGAGCATCTAAATTTAAGAAAATAACTTTTATGATTAAAAGGTTTCTGTGGGGTTCCAAACCACCCAGGCTATCCCTCTCAAAACCCAGATCTCATTGGTCCCAAGGTGGCTTCGGACTTCCTAGATGGGAGACATACCAGCTAGCCTTCCTTTTTAAACAAGCTTTATTTTACCTTTTACCTCCATCTACAAATTTCCCTCTTTGGTTTGAGGTAGAGCATCAGTTATGTAAACCAGGGAAACCAGCTGATCTTTTATTCAAAAAGAATCTGGGTGTTTACACCTCTAACCCATGTATTCTCAGCTCAATAAAGACAATCAAGTCACTACTAACCAGCTTATCACTGAACAGACTACCTCCACATTTGGAAGGTTTATGGTCTAACCCTAATATACAGATGGGAGGCAAGGTATTGCAAAATAAAGAGTGGCTCAGTTGGGGCATTTCCAATGTAGGTGATTTAATTGATCACAGTTCTAGAGTACTAAAATCACTCCAAGAAATTAGCCAAGAATTTAATCTCCCTAAGTTTCATTTTGTGACCTTTCTGCAAATTAGGAAAACACTGTCCGACACTGTTTTAGGCCCCAATACGGTGCTACCTAGTGGTGAACAGGATTGACCCCTTATATGTGGAACAGTTAGTTCTAGGGTGGGGTATCTAAACTATACAAATTAATTTGTGGTAACATTGATAGTTCCGTTCTCAGTGAAAATGCTAAATCTAAATGGGAATCCATTATTGGCTTGAGTATCTCTTCAGAGGATTGGGATTCTGCCTGGAGAAATGCACATCAAGCTCTCAAAGATGTACAAGGGAGAACTATACAATATAAAATTCTACATCAATACTACTACTCTCCAAACAGGCTAGAGAAAATGGGTTTCTACCCTGTGGGCATATGCTGGAAGTGTAATGAACCTCATGTGGATATTTTACACATGCTATGGAGTTGTCCTCAAGTATTTCAGCTTTGGGAACAGATTCACAAGATTTGTGAGAGGGTAACTGGAAGCAAGATCTTGTTGTCTCCTTTAACTTTTGTATTGGGAATCTCCTCTCAATTATTTCCACTTCAGAAAAAGCAGATTAACTGGATCTTATTAGCTGCCTTGGCCTTTAAGAGACTTTTACTCTCTAAGTGGAAAGTACAGGATGTACCTTCCCTGTCAGAATGGTATAATAATATGTCAATCCTAGCACAAAATGAGAGAATTTGTCACATTTTACTTAATCAGCTAGACCATTTTTTAGAAACATGGGCCCCCTTTTTAGAACTAATGGTGTAACCTTTGTATGTTTCCGTTTTCTGATTTACAAGTTTTATATGATCAAATGCTGTATGTAATGGCTTTGTCTTTTAATTTCAGTCTTTAAGTGTTGTACTTGGAATATGATTGTGTAAGTTATGCTTTATGAATTTTTTTTATAAACATTTTTCTTTTCTTTTAAAAATTCAATAAAATATGAATGCAAAAAAAAAAGATCTGCAACAGAGCTGTTGCACAAGGTGGGGTGGAAAGGATGAGAAGGGACTTGGCAAGGTTAGAAGAATGGTCAAATGTATGGCAGCTTAGATTCAATGCTAAGAAGTGCAAGGTAATGCACCTGGGAAACAAAAACCCAGGGGAAGAGTACACAATGAGGGGTGAGATGCTAACAACAACAAAAATGGAAAGGGACCTGGGGATAGTCATATCAGATGACCTAAAGGTGGGCAAACAATGTGAGAGGGCAGTAAGGAGGGCTGGGGGATACTGGGATGCATAGGGAGAGGCATCACCAGTAGAAAACAGGAAGTTGTTATCCCTCTGTACAGACAGCTGGTGAGACCCCATCTGGAGTACTGAGTGCAGTTCTGGAGACCCAGTCTCCACAAAGACATAGACAGGATGGAAGCTGTCTAGAGGAGGGCAACTAAAATGGTGCAGGGTCTGCACCGAAGACATATGAAGAGAGACTTAAGGAGCTTAATATGTATAGCCTCGAGGAAAGGAGGGAAGAGGGGGACATAATAGAAACTTTCAAGTACCTCAAGGGAATCAACAAAGTCCAAGAGGGTAGCATCTTTCAGAAAAAGAGGTGTGCAAGAACAAGGGGGCACAATTTGAAGATGGGGGGCAGCTCAGAGGTAATGTAAGGAAGTATTTTTTCACAGAGAGGGTTGTGGATGCATGGAACAGCCTTCCGGAGGAGGTTGTGGAGTCAAAAACAGTGGTGGAATTCAAACATGCATGGGACAGTCATAAGGCAATTCTAGGGGTTGGGGGTAGGAAAAAGTAGGCTGCTGATTAACTAGGATCTGCAGCTTATCCATTAGGTAGGGAAATGGGCAGACTGGGTGGGCCAAGTGGTCCTTATCTGCCGTCAAATTCTATGTTTCTATCTCCAAGTTAGTAAGCACCAAATCAACAATGGCCACTTGTCTAGTGAGTTCCTTTACCAGCTGCACTGGCAGGCAGTCCTGCAATGTATCCAACAGGGCCTGATATCTGGTACACCCAGCCAGTGACATCTCCCAGTCGATAGATTCAGATTACTCACCACCACTTCTCCCTCCAGTCATACTCCACTCAAGAAAATCAGCATCAGGTGGTTCCAAGCAACCCACAAGAGTTCAGCCTCCAGCAGGTCAGAAGTCAGAGAAAAAAGACAGCAGCAAAATTATAAAAAAAAAAGTCAATATATGATTAAAAAAAGAATCCGTTCAGAAGTTTTTTTTTCTTTTTTCCAATAAAAAATATACTGTATAATGTATGGGGAGCCCTTATTATAAACTGAAATCAAGCAGATTATAACCTTGTTATGACATCACTCTGTTGTTAACCCTTCTTGAGTATGTCATATCAGTGGTATAACAAAATGGAATGCTCACAACAATCAATGTTATGTAAAGTAATTCAGTCTGCAATTACACAATCTAGGTAGCCCATACACTATAAAATATAATGTATGGTCTTTGGTTAACAACCGTGCTAAAAACACTTCTTGAGGTTGCCATGACATCTGAAAACCTATCGAGCTGTGCTCTCGAGGTTTACAATGATGTCATGGCAACCTCTCGAAGTGTTTACAGCATGGTTATTAACCAAAGACCATACATTATCCTCTATGTTGCTCACATTTAACTGTAGTTCTAGGAATGGTATATAGTTCATATCCACACAGTGGCAGTTCTACTGGAAGTACTGATTTGTTGAAACGTCTTTAAGGTACACTTCTTCCACCACCAGGGTGTTATATCATCCAGCTCTGCCCAGTGACATAAGATCTTGCACACTGGAAGCAGGGATCCATCCATGTGCCACTTGACAGGGAAGGCTGGGTGGATGGCGCGAATATGAACTTTATACCACTCCTAGAACTATGATTACAAGTGGGTAACCTATTTTTCTAAGGCCATGGATATAGTTCACTATCCAAACATTGGCAGACTTCTAGCAGTTCTCCGGGAGGAGGGAGCTAAACATACACCCCAACTTGGTGAATAGAGATTGGAGAACTGAGGTCCCAAATGCAACATCCCTATGAGACTCTGGGTCAGCGCTGTAATTGGAGATGAAGTTGTGTGCTGACTTCCAGGTGGCAGCTTCTCAGGTCTCTTGGGCAGGAATGTCTCTGGAAGCAACCACTGAGGCAGTGGTATGTCTGGTGGACTGCGCTCTAAGCCCTACAGGAGGTTCGATGCAGGATATGATCCACCTGAAAATCATCCACATTGCTGCCAGTCTGCCAGGTGGGGTTTCAGTGTATGTCACAAACAGTTGGCGAGCATCACCCACGAAGTCTATCCATGCACTCTACATAGTAAGAGAGCATTCTCTCCAGGTCATGAGTATGGAGCCTGCGTCTGGCCTCTGAAGATGGGTTGGTAAAATATACTGGAAGGTTCATCACCTGGTTAAGATGGAACTCCGATACAACCTTCACAAGGGACTTCGGTTGGGGGTGAAGGATGACCTAGTCCTTGTGGAAGACCAGATATGGCAACTCCACCAAGAGCACCTGGAGCTCACTGATTCTTTTGGCTGATGTGATGGCCGCCAAGAAGGTTTTCTACCACGACAGGTGTGACATCTCACACCAGTGCATAGGCTCAAATGGCTTGCCCATGAGCATAGCCAGCACCAACACTAGGCCCCTTGGTGATGGAGGCTCATGCATTAGAGGGGACAGGTGACCCAGGCCTCTGAAAAAGCACCCACCTTCTACTGGGCCACCATCAACACACCAGCCCACACCCAGTATACAGAGATAGCTACCAGGTACACCTTGGGAGTCATCACTCACATCTCCAGCTAGGAGAGGGACCAGAGGTACTCCAGGATACTAGCCGCAGGGCAGGGAAGGGGATCAAGCTCCTTGCCTTGGCACCAGATGGAGAACCTTTTCCATGTAAAGGTGCAGAACCAGCGGGTCAGCTGTGTTCGGTAGGCCTCCACAGCATGGAGCACATCGTCCAAAAACCCCAAAGCCTGAAACTAGCTGCTCAGGAGCCACGCTGTGATGTGTAGAGACTGAAGGGCTAGGTGTAGGACCATCGTCTGTTGTCTGGTCAGTAGGTCAAGGTGAAGAGGCAACCACCATGGAGGCCTGCAGCTGAGGCTGAAGAGATTCAGGGACCAGAACTGCCATGGCCAGACCAGAGCTATCAGGATTGTCTGCACCTTGTCCTTCTAGGTCTTAACCACCACTTTGTGGTTCAGACAAAAGGAGAAAAGGTGTATATGAGGGCTGGGATCTAAGGCCTTGTGAAGGCATCCTCCATCAGTGTCCTGGACTGTGTGGGAGCGAGCACAAAACCTCAGTTTTGTGTTCTCCCAGGAGGCAAACAGGTCCACCAGAGGTGTGCCCCACAGGGAGAACAGGTGGTTCACCACCTCCTGATGCAGGGACCACTCGTGTGACATCTCTCACACCCAGTTGAGAGCATCTGCCAGCTGATTGTGTACTCCAGCGACATGAATTGCCAGGAGATCTGCACCCAGGCTGTGCACGAGAACCCAGGTGCAGAGAGCCTCCCGACACAAAGGAAGGGAGAGTGCATGCCGCCTTGCCTGTTTAGGTAAAACATGGTTATGGTGTTGACTTTCTGACTTGCATAATGTGACCCCTGATTAAAGGAGTGAATTCTGTCAGAGCTAGCTGCACTGCATGGAGCTCCAGCAGGTTGATGTGTTGACGGGACTCTCTGGGTGACCAGAACTCATGGGCCCTTTGGTCTCCCAGATGCACTCCCCACTCCACCAGAGACGTGTCCGTCGTGACAGTAACAGTCAGTTCTGGGCAGCCAAATGTGACTCCTTCCATGAGATGTTCTGAGACCAGCCACCACTGGATGGCATCCCACATCATCTGGGTCACTGTGACTGACTGGTCCAAGTGTCCTAGGCACTGGGACCACTGAAGGCCCAACTCCACCTGCAGCTGCTGCATCCTCCACTGCACTGCACTGCACTGCACTGGTGTAGGATGCCATGTACCACAGTAGCTGCAGGAAGTTCCAGATAGAGCATGAGCGCCAAACCTGAAATGATTAGGCAAAGGAAGTAAGACCCAGTGCCCAGTCTCCAAGGAGGCAGGCCTTGATCGTATAGAGTCTAGCTCTGATACAGTGAAGTGAATCACCTGCAAGAGGATCAGTTTGGACTTGGCTAGGTTGACCAGGAGGCCCAGGTCACTGCAGGTCTGGAGGGCCAGATCCCTGGACTGCACCATGGCCTCCTTAGACATTCCAGCAATTAGCCAGGCATCCAGGAAGGGGCATACCCTGATGCCACTGCATCACAGGAAGATTGCCACCATTGCCATGTACATGGTACAACCCTGGGCATGAACTGGAGCTGATCGAGGACCCCCTTCAGCATAGAGCCCGAGATATCGCCAGTGGGACAGAGTGGGATACAGAAGAATGTGTCCTGGAGATCCAGAGAGCAGAACCACATGCTGTTCTCCAGGGGTGGTATAATCTGGTTCAGAGAAACTATCCGGAACTTGTGCTTCAGCACATACTGATTGAGATTGTGCAGACCAAGTATGAGAGCCAGCTCCCTCATCCATTTTGGGACCAGGAAGTACCTGGACATGTACCCCTGACTTGTCGGTGGTCTGAGACATGGGCTATAGCCTCTTTCACAAAGAGCTGAGCAACGTCCTCCCGTAGGGCAGACAGCATATCCTGCGACACTGAGGACTACCAAGGAGCATGGGATCAGTAAGGCGGTGAGCCTTGAATTCTAGAGGCAGTCCTCTGCCTACTATTTTGAGAACCTACTTGTCTTTAGTAATGACAGACCAGTGTGACCAGAAGTGGCCCCCCTACAGGGAGCTGGATCAGGAACTGGACAGGTGAGAGGTGAACACCCCCTGACCTGTCATTGAGCAGTACTGGAGTGGGCACCAACCCCTGAGCCCAGAAGAGCACCACTTCCCCTACCTCCACCTCTTTTGGGTTCCCAGCCAGAGAACTTGGCCTTGGGATGCCAGGCTTGTATTGCCCCTGCTGGAGCTGCTGCCACCAAGATTGCTGTGGCTGAAACGACCGATATTGAAAGGCCTTCTTTTTTGATTCCTGGGCCTTCGGGCCCTTCTTGGATGATGCCACAGAGTCCAGGGTGGTATTAGACTTCTGAGATGACCTTCCACCCCTGGGCCAAAGAAGTCAGTGCCCAAGAAGGGGACATCAGCCAGTTTGTGCTGAGTGTTCACTGTAAAGGTGGAGAACTTTAGCCATGCCCAGGGATACATCGCAACAGCTGCTGCCATGGCACAGGTGCAGGAGTTGCCCATGTCTGAGGTTGTCTGCTGCTGGTGTTTAGCCAGCGCTTGATCCTGGTCTCTGACCAACTTCACCAGCAACTGATTGTCAGCAGGAACGTGTGGGAGGATATTCTCAAGCACTCCCATTAGGGAGTGACCAAAGTTGGCCATCATCATGTCATTGCTGACCTGCCGGAAACCGAGAGAGGAGGCAGTGTAGACCTTCTTGGCCACATTGTCAAGCTGCTTTGTTTCTTTGTCAGGGGCTTGTCCACATCCCTGTGGTTTCTGGACTTTCAGAAAGCCAAGTCTGAGACTAGGCCCTCGGCCAAGGGGTAGTCCGAAACCCTGGCAAGAGAGCCAGTAGGCAGCAGGTACTTGCAGAGAATACAGGCAGTGTGTGCTGGGCAGAATCCTGGAAGTCTGTCAAAGCTCCAGGGCAAGTCCCAAAATGGCCTCAGCCATGGGAAAGGTGACTCTTGGGGATTTTTCCCTATTGAGGATGCCTGTGAAAGGGTACTTAGCCCATTTCTGAATAGACTCCAGGGGGACAGACATGGACTCTGAAATTAGCTAGAGTAAGGTTCTGAATGACACTGGCCCATGGTCAGTAGTCAACTACTCGACCGACACCTGGTCAATGGTATGCGTCCTTGATGACCGCATGGATGAGCCATCTAAATTGTCTGAGGACTCCTCAAAAATGGCTTGCTATCATTTCCCACCATGAACCACTAACTGGGTGATTTCCACCGAAAGTTCATCTGGCAAAACCAGCTGCAGCATGGGAATCCTTGTTCAGGGCTCCCACCAGAGGCTGTGGTGGAGGCAGCTCCACCCACAAAGGTGGGGAGACAGGTGTTGGGGACAACTGTGTTGGACAGACCAGTATGGGCCTGATTGATGCTGGCCAGTCAACCACAGGGGTCAGGGGATAGAACACTACCCTGCCCCGCCATGGCCCATTGCTGCCAGAGGAGTTCCTCATAGCTCCACTGCATGCAACAGTGGCCTCTCCTAGTCTGAGGACGAGGAACATTGATGGCAGTGCCTCCTGGTCAAGTGAGCCTGAGAACACGAAAAGTGCTTTGACCTGGATCTCTACTTCAACTGTTGACCTGAGGGCCAGCACTCAAGAGAAGCCTGCAGGGGTGCAGTGTAGATGCACCAGCCTCAGTGGAACAATCTCCGCTGTAGGCTGTTCTCAACTGGAGCCTGTCAGGGACACTGACCAGTTCACATTCTTCTGAGTGAGGACCGGGAACACTGGAGTCTTGGAGATAGACTCCTTGTTGACCCCCCTCTGACAACTGGTCAATGGGGTCAAAAAATCTTGACCAGCTGATTGGCCAGTGTCGAGGTCAATGGGGGCACCATGGAGCTTGCGATCTGGCCCTCGACCAAGGAAGGCTTGACTCACATAGAGTAGTTGGGGGAGTCGAGAGATCAGGAGGAGCATGACCTCTCCCGGTCCCATGACACAGGGGGCATGCCTTAGACAACTAGTATTGGAGCCCACTCAAGAGGGAGCAATCTTAGACCTGGTTCTCTCAAATGGAGATGAAGAGAGGATCACAGATGTAGAAGTGGGTAGTCATCTGTGAACTAGCGACCATCGAACAGTATGGTTCACAATAAACACAGCAATAGAGTCAAGTCATACAAAGGCAAAAGCACTGGACTTTAGGAGGGCTGACTTTGCCAAAATGGGTGAGTGCCTAAGGAATGCACTAGCAAATGGGCAGGAAGGAGGGGGTGGATGAACAATGGGGAATAATAAAAACTGTCATCATAGAGGTAACAAGCCTTTGTGTGAAGCAAATAAACAAAACAAAACGATGTAAGAAACCACTATGGTCCTCAAAGGAAGTGGCAGTGAAGGTTCAAGAGAAAAAGAAAGCATTCAGGAAGTACAAGGAATCACAGAAGGAGCAGGACAGAGAACTGTATCAGTTAAAGCAAAAGGAAGCTGGGAAGGCAGTCAGAACAGCAAAGGCCCAAACCGAGGAAAAGATAGCCAACTCGGTTAAGAAGGGGGATACAACCTTTTATAGGTACATCAGGGAACAAAGGAAGACCAAGGGAGGGATAGTGAGGCTTAATAATGGGGAGGAGGGTGGGCAGAGGGTGACTGTGAAAAGGCAGAGATACTAAACAAATATTTTTGCTCAGTATTTACAAAGGAAGAGGGGGAGGTACCTAAAACAAACAGTAGAAACACTCTGGATACAGAAGTTGATACCAGCCCATTTATAGAAGAAAGGGTTCTGAAAGAACTCTTAAAACTGAAGGTGGACAAAGCAATGGGGCCTGATGGGCTTCATCCCAGAAGTCTAAAAGAACTAAGGGTAGAACTAGTGACACAACTGACTACCCTCTTTAACAAATCATGGGAGGATGGGGTGGTACCTGAGGACTGGAGGAGGGCAGATGTGATTCCCCGTCACAAAAGTGGGAGCAGGGCAGAAGCAGGAAACTACAGACCTGTTAGTTTAACCTCAGTGATAGGGAAAATTATGGAATCACTCTGAAGGAAAGAATTGTCGAGTACCTAGAGGCCAGAGAGGCACAGGACCCAAGGCAGCATGGATTCACAGCGGGAAGGTCATGCCAGACGAATCTGATAGATTTCTTTGACTGGGTGACCAAAGTAGTAGATCAGGGAGGGGATGTGGACATGGCCTACCTAGACTTTAGCAAGGCATTTGACACAGTCCCACACAAAAGATTAATATACAAGTTAGCCAGCCTGGGAGTGGGTCCCAAGATGACAGCCTGGGTAAAGAATTGGCTGGAGAATAGGACACAGAGAGTAATAGTAAATGGAGTCCACTCTGAAGAAAGGGGGGTTACTAGTGGGGTACCGCAAGGTTTTAGTTAGATTCTGGTCCTCTTCAACTTTATGTTTAAGCATTGCAGAGGGACTGAAGGAAAAGATGTCTCTTTGCAGATGACACAAAGATCTGCAACAGAGTTGATGCACAAGGTGGGGTGGAAAGGATGAGAAGGGACTTGGCAAGGTTAGAGGAATGGTCAAATGTATGGCAGCTTAGATTCAATGCTAAGAAGTGTAGGTAATGCACCTGGGAAACAAAACCCAGGGAAGAGTACACAATGGGGGTGAGATACTAACAACAACAAAATGGAAAGGGACCTGGGGGTAGTCATATCAGATGACCTAAAGGTGGGCAAGCAATGTGAGAGGGCAGCAAGGAGGGCTGGGGAATACTGGGATGCATAGGGAGAGGCATCACCAGTAGAAAGCAGGAAGTTATTATCCTCTGTACAGACAGCTGGTCAGACCCCATCTGAGTACTGCGTGCAGTTCTGGAGACCCAATCTCCGCAAAGACATAGACAGGATGGAAGCTGCCCAGAGAAAGGCAACTAAAATGGTGAAGGGTCTGCACAGAAGACATATGAAGAGAGACTTAAGAGCTAAATATGTATAGCCTCGAGGAAAGAGGGAGAGGAGGGACATGATAGAAACTTTCAAGTACCTCAAGGAATCAACAAAGTCCAAGAGGGTAGCATCTTTCAAAAAAGAGAGTGCAAGAACAAGGGGCACAATTTGAAGATAGAAGGGGAAAGGCTCAGAGGTAATTTAAGGAAGTATTTTTCACAGAGAGGGTTGTGGATGCATGAACAGCCTTCCGGAGGAGGTTGTGGAGTCAAAAACAGTGGTGGAATTCAAGCATGCATGGGACAGTCATAAGGCAATTCTAGGGGGTGGGGGCAGGAAGAAGTAGGCTGCTGGTTAACTAGGATCTGCAGCTTATCCATTAGGTAGGGAAATGGGCAGACTGGGTGGGCCAAGCGGTCCTTATCTGCCGTCAAATTCTATGTTTCTATGACCAGCGGTGCTTGTGCTCCTAACTACGATAGGCAGGGCTCTCATTGGAGGCCTGAAGGGCCCAACACAGCTCCTGGAATTCATCAGTGAAGAACGCTCCAATGCTAGCCCCAGCTGGGACACAATGGTGAGGCTGATGAGGTGCCCACCGCAGCACTGGTAGCTGCCTCTTCCAAGGCTGACCCGGTTGCAGCAGAGGCCTTCTTGCGGCCTTTCCCCTATAGTTTTGAGTCCCAATTGGCCAGCCGAGAAGAAGCCAGACTGCACGATCCTCCAACAAATAAAGCATCATCATCTGGCACAGGCCGCAGCCCAAAACATTGTGTGCTGCCCCAGTAGCGGCAAGACACATGTAGGTCCATAGCACAACATCTTCTGGTGGCACATGTGCAGAATGTGAAGTTAGGAGTGGGATTTGCTTCTTCGTGTTCCATCTTCTGTCACCATGGTACAAGCAGAACTGAGGAAATACAGATTACTGAAGAAACTCTTTGAAAATGCAACGTAATCGCTAATGGTGCACTTTAGATCCTACAATACAAGGACCTGCAAAGGAGAAGACCAGACTCTTCCAGTGGAAAGGAAGATCTGACATCATGGAGCACAGTCAGAAGATATAATACCAAGATGATGTGGAGAAGTTTATCTTAAAGATGTTCCAGTGGAACTGCCAATGTGTGGATAGTGAACTATACCTACGCCCATAGAAAAAAATACTTCTACTGAAAGTAAAATTAGTAGAGGAGTACAGGTTGACAGTAAATGAATGTAGATTTGAAACTGATGCTCCCGACTGGCCCTAAAATCATAAAACATTATAAAATATAAAATGCTCAGAAGCACTCCCTCAGTCTATATAAAAAAAGCAAACACTACAGTTACATCTGACTAGACAGCAGCATTGTGAGGCACTTCAAATTTTACAGTAAAATTTCCTTTGCTGCTACCTATTAGAATGCATCTGATGTGCAGGAAAAGTTTGTATGGACTCACTCTCCATCGTTTTTCACAAAGGCACAAAAAAGTACAGTTACATAAGAACTTACCGTAACAGTAGATCTTCAAGAGAGGCTCTTGCAGTAGGTAATTATATATAGGATTGACGCCGGCAGGTGGCAGGACCCAACGGAAAAATTTCTAGCTAGCAGTCTCTGGCGAGGGACCGCCCCCATGTCAGGTGACCAGCGTCAGGAGACGTCAGTATAAAGGGGCAGTCCTTCACGCCCTTCCAGTTCTTTCCCGCCGTTAGCTCATGCCAGCACCTCACGGTAACATTCCTTGCTCGTCAGGCTCTGTCGTCGGTATTTTTACCGAGTATTTTTGATTTTTTCCTATCATCCGTCAGGTATTCGTTGGTGTATGTCATCCCCTACACCCTCCGAGCACAAAAACAAGTGTGACTCGTGCGGTGCCCAACTGGCAGTTCCACTGGAACAGTTTGAGTTGCCGGATGTCTCTAAACTAAGCTCACCCACCACCCGGGCAGTATATCCCCAGCTACGCCCTGTGATGTCAGATCTTGCATACTGGGAGCAGGGATTCATGCGCCACTTGCCAGGGGAGGCAGGGTGGGTTGTGTTGAAGTGAACTCACCACCATCCCTAGAACTAAGCAAGTGAGTAACCCATTTTTCTAGCAGCATAGATATAGTTCACAATCCACACTCTGGCAGACTCTTAGCAGTTCTCTGGGAGGAGGGGGAAAGGTGCACACCCCTACTTGAACAGAGATTTGAGAGGTAAGTTCCCTAAACTGGCATACCAGCATGACTCAAGGCCAATACTGTAGTGGGAAATGAAGGTGTATGCTGACTTCCAGGTAGCAGCCCTGCAGATTTCCGGGATAGGGTTGTCCCTGGAAGCAGCCACTGAGGCAGCAGTATTTCTGGTGGAATGAGCTCTTAGCCCTACAGGTGGCCCCCTACAAGCCAACCTATAGCAGAGGTCGATGCAGAATGTGAGCCACCTGCCAGTCGCTCTACTTTGCTGCCAGTCTGCTGCCACAGCTGCAGCATGACAAACAGCAAGTCAATCCCCAAACTCCAGGTCCAGGGTATGGAGCCTGCGTCAGCCTCTGAAGATGGGTTAGTAATGTATGCCAGTAAGTTGACCACCTGGTTAAGGTGAAACTGATACAACCTTTGGGAAGAACTTTGGGTTGGGGCGAAAGACAACTTTGTCCCTGTGGAAGACAGGTGGGAAGACTCCACTGAGAGTGCCTGGAGCTCCCCGATCCTTCTGGCTGAAGTGGTGGCCACCAGAAAGGCCATCGTCCAGGATAGGTGTGACATCTCATCTTACACCTGTGCTTAGGCTTCAATGGCTTGCCCATGAGCTTAGCAAACACCAGCAGCAAATCGCATGGTGGAGGGGTTTCATGTGATAGGGGAGGCAGGTGGTCCAGGCCATTGAAAAAGCATCTGCCCGCTGATGCAGGGCACCCATCTTCGATGCTGATGACCCGAGTTCTGGAACAGACTTGGGACATCGGAGGGCCGGCTGGGGGAGAGGGATTGAGCATCCTGGGGACTGCTTTCTTCTCCGGGGGAATGTCTGGCACACCGTGGACCCCTGGTGGAGGCCGAGAGCTGTCACTTGAGGAAAGAGACACGTGGTCGTCATTGTACATCCCTGCCCCCAGAGAAGCATTGGAAAAACAAAATGTGAGCCCCTCCCCGGCATGACACCCTGCCCCTCCGTCTCCTCTGCCTTCAATGTCCTCCAGGGGGGTCCTGCTCCCATGGCCCCGACCTAGGAGGTAAGCTGGGGCTCGCCTATAGTGTCCGTTGGCAGGGCCCTCCTGGGGGGGGTAAGCCTGGGCACGGGGGGACAGCGAGCGGAGCAGGTCTGAGGTTTGGGGGGGTTCAAAAAAAACGTATCCAATCACCTTCTCCTGGGCCATTGTCAGCTTACCAGCATGTGCTCGGTATGCATAGATGGCTGCCAGGTGCTCCTTGAGGGTCGTCACTCGCAGTCCCAGCTGAAAGAGGGACCAGAGGTAGTCCAGGATGCTCATCACAGGGCAGGCAATAGGATCAAGCTCCTTTCCCTGGCACCAAATGAGGAACCTCTTTCATTGAAAGGTGTATCAGCAGTGACTCAACTCGTTCCAGGAGACTTCCACAGTATAGAGCACTTCATCCGAAAGACCCAAGGCCTGGGACTCTAGCCGCTGAAGAACCAGGCTGCGAGGTGCAGGTCCATCCCCTGATGTCTGGTCAGCAGATCCAGGCAGAGAAGCAGATGCCACAGAGGTCTGCTGCTGAGGCTGAGGAGATCTGGGTACCAGAACTGCCTTGGCCAGTCTGGAGCTATCAGGATCATTTCCGCCTTGCCTTTCAAGTCCATGGCCACTACCTTATGGATCAAGGGGAAGAAAAGGCAGAGGCCTGGGGTTCAGGGCCTCATGAAAGCATCCCCCAACAGTGTCCCTGACTGTGGGTGGCAGGCATAAAACAGCCTCAGTTTGATGTTCTCCTAGGAGGCAAACAGGTCCACCAGAGGAGTGCCCCACTGGGAGAACAGGTGGTTCACCATCTCCTGATTCATGGCCCACTCATGCGATGGCTCTCCTACCTGGCTGAGAGCACCCACCAGCTGACTGTTCTCTCCTGCAGCATGAAACACCAGGAGATCTGCACCCAGGCTGCACATGTGGGTCCTGGTGCAGAGGACCTTGCAACACAAGTGAAGGGAGTGTGTACCGCCCTGCCTGTTCAGGTAGAACATGGTGGTGGTGTTGTCTGTCTGGACCTGCACAACCTGACCCCTGACTAGTGGAGTGAATTCTGTCAGTACCAGTCATACTGCATGGAACTTCAGCAAGTTTACGTGGTGATGGGACTCCCAGGGTGACCAGAACATGTGGGCTGTGTGGTCTCCCAAGGGTGCTCCCCAGCCCACCACAGATGCATCTATTGTGAACATGATGGTCAGTTCTGGGTGGACAAATGGGCTTCCTTCCTCCAGGTGTTCCGGGATCAGCCACCACTTGATGGTATCCCACATCTGCTGGACCACTGAGACCGGCTGGTCCAAGTGGCCTAGGCACTGGGACCACCGACGGCTCAACTTCCACTGGAGGTGGCGCGTCTGCCAGTGTGACGAGTGGGCTACGATGGTACAGAACATCATGTACCCCAGCAGCCTCAGGAAATCCTGGGCAGGGCGAGAGAGCCCAACCTGAAATGACCGGGCAAAGTTTGTGCAGTCCAGTGCCCAGTCCACAGAAGGTGGGCTTTGGACTGCAGGGGTCTAGTTCTGCCCCAATTAACTTGATCACCTGCATGTGTACCAGTCTGGACTTGTCTGGGTTGACCAACAGATCCAAGTCTCAGCAAAGTCACTCCCACACACAGGTGCCATAAAAGTTTGTGACGGGTGGTGCAACTATGTGGGCGGCTAGCCCACTACACAAAGCCAGTTCCAAAAGGTAATGCACTCAAGCAATGAATCCTCAGACAGTAATACTGGAGGCTAGAAATGTAACTTTTATTTCATTATGTAACTCAAACACAGGACTGGCAGACAGTAACTGTGAATTA
Organism: Neoceratodus forsteri; assembly: GCA_016271365.2. Taxonomy (NCBI): domain Eukaryota; kingdom Metazoa; phylum Chordata; order Ceratodontiformes; family Ceratodontidae; genus Neoceratodus; species Neoceratodus forsteri. The sequence goes on along the minus strand of JADMNL010000025.1, from coordinate 3,147,148 downwards.
GCATCCAGGTTTGGACTTTGTATCACGCATATTGAACTGTGAGGATGTTTTGAAATTCTGTCCTTGGATGAAATAAAAGTTAAGTTTCCAGCCTCCAGTAATATTGACTGAGAATTCATTGCCTGAGTGCACTACCTTTTGAAACTGGCCAAGTCTTAGCAAGTCTGGAGAGCCAGATCTCTGGACCTTTCCGCAGCCTCTTTGGATGAATGGGGTAACAGCCATTTGTCCAGATAGGGGTACACCCTGATAACTAAATGGCGCAGTTATGCTGCCACCACTCTCATGTACTTGAAAGACCCTAGGTGCTGAGGAGAGGCTGAAGGTTATAATCTAGAACTGGTACAGGACCTCTTCCGCTTGAAATGTAAGTACTGGCAGAATGGATGTACTGGGATGTGGAAAAATGCATCCTGGGGGTCTAGGGAGCAAAACCACAAGTTCTGCTCCAGTGATGGAATGATCTTATTCAGACTGACCACCTGGAACTTGCATTTCTGCATGAACTAGTTTAGATAATACAGATGTAATATGGGGTGCAAGGCACCCCCCCCATCCAATTCTGGACCAGGAAATACCTGGATATGTAACCCTGACTGGCCAGTGCATCCAGAACATGGGCTTTTTCCCCTTATACAAGGAGCTGAGCAATGTCCTCGCGAAGGGCACACAGCATGTCCTGTGACAACCTGGACTCCCGAGGCACACTGAAGCAGTAAGGTGGGAGAGCCTTGAAGTCAAGCAGCAACCCTCTACTGACTACGTCCAACATCCACTTGTCAGTTGTGATAGCTGACCAATGTGGCAAGAAGTGACGTAGCTGACCTCCTATGGGGAGTGCAGACAGGGACAGAATGGATGCAGAGATGACACCCCCATTCCCTCACTGGACAGCTATTGCTGGGGCACTGATGGCTGCAGTAAGCAGGGCACACACCCCCTGCCCCAACCCCCTTTTTAGGACCCTGGACCCAGCACTTGGGCTTGGGGCACAAGACCTGGTACTGCCCTTGCTGGGGCTGCTGCCAAGGAGACTGTAGCTGAAAGGACCAATACTGGAAAGCCTGTTTCTTAGGCTTCTTTTTGTGTCCTTCTGGGATGATGTCACAGAATCCACAGTGGCACTGGCTTCTCAGTATGGTGAAATGTCTTTTCACCCCAGTGCCAAATAGTTTGGTGTCCAAGAAGGGGACATCGGTCCGCTTGTGCTGGGTGTCTGGCATGAAGGTGGACAGATTTATTGCTGCTTTATTTTTCTCTGTAGCAAAGTGTTTCTTACAGGGTATAGCTTCTGTGAAATTATTACAGGTGGTGCTTACATTTTTGTGGCTTTTTATCATTAGGCTAAGCAAAATTACTGTTTGACACAATTGTATTTAATTTTTTGCTAAAAGTTCTTCTGTTTGTTTTACAGGTGTTGCAGTCTCCTTCTCACATTGAAGGAGCTAATTACTTTCCTCCCACAGCTCTTCCAGGGGATTTGGTGTGTATCTGGGGGTGGAGCTGACAAACTGTCAGTAACTTCCAACAGAGGGAAGGGTTAAAAGGTCAGGTTAGTTGATATCTTGGAGGAGGAAGACTAGGTTTGCTGGCCAAGGCACTTAGCTTCACCTGAGCCATTTTCTTCTAGGTTGCTTGAAAGGACAGAGCAAGGATAAGGATTAAGGCTTCTTTTGGCTAGGCAGATTGACTGTGTGTTGTTATTTTTCTTTTGTACCCACAGGGATTGTTACTGTTTGTTGCTAACATTTTATTGCTTTATTTTTCTCTGATTCAGATTGTTGTTGCTGGGTGTGCCTTCTGCTGCATTATTACGGGGTGTGCCTACAGGTGTGTGCTTACAGATTACTGCTGTAATCTTCTGAGTCAAATTGTCTTTTGCAAGGTATATCTTCTGTTACTGCTTTATTTTTCTCTGCAGCAAAGTGTTTCTTACAGGGTATATCTTCTGTGAAATTATTACAGGTGGTGCTATACAGGTTTGACAGCTTTATCTATCATTAGGATAAGCTTTCAGGGCTACTACATTTGTGCTGGCTGATTGCTTCTGCTCTTACCTCGCTTCTTTTGGCCGTGGTTCTTTTTCGCCAGGAGAACCCACCCCATCCCCAACCACCCCACACTACACTCCTTTTATAGGGAAGCACAGTCGTGACATTTCCTGTAGCAAAGCACGAAGGGGCGGATCAGAAGGGTATCCACACAGTGACCTCATTTACAGGGGCACTAGTAATTTTACTTGTTATAACAAGTTATACAAACAAACAAAATCAAACTTTTGCTTTAATTTTCTTCCTTCTAATTACTCTGACCAGGTTATAAACCCAGCAACTTATCTGGAATGGATATCATTAACTGCAGGTACTGTGGAACACCGTTCAGAAAGGCAGTTTTACAAGATTTAGGACACTGCCCTACATGCTGGGCCATTAGAGATCTAAGGGCTCAGCTCCAGGCATCATAGGCAGAGATTGCACGCCTCAAATTGCATATTCAGGAGGAAATATAAGAACTGCCCGCCATTTCCCCAACATCCAACAGAAGCACCTCGACTGCAGAAGGTGGTTGGTCCAGGAGGCTGGCAGGTGGTTAAGAGGGGCAAATCAGGTGCCCCATCACTCGGTGCTCTCCAACATATCACCTCCACAAACCATATAAAAATGACAAACCGGTATCTGCCTCTATCTCCGAAATCAAACAAAGAACGACACTGCAGCACAAGAGCTAGCACAACAAAACTCACCCAAAACAGGAACCAAAACAAAAAAAAGCAAAAAGGAAATCCAAAAAACTTCTGATCATGGGAGACTCCATGATTCAGGGAGTTGATACATATCTCCAGCCAGGGGTAATGGTCAGATGTCTCCCAGGTACATCAGCATGGAGAGACACTGACCGCATCGCTAAAATTGTTCAGTAAGCAGGAGAAAATAATGACATCCTAGTACACATAGGGACCAATGATCTCACCAGCCGGTCAGTTGTGGAGACCAAGGAACACCTACTATCATCCATTTTGTCCGGCATCTCCTTCTCTGAGATCATGCCAATCTGTGAGAGGGTGACAGATGGACGGAAGGTCAGAGAAGGGGAGCTAAACATGTGGCTCAAGGGCTGATGCCAGGAAAAAAAGACACAAATTTGTAGGGAACTGGCAACAGTTTTGAGAGCAAAAGTTCTTTAAATTTGATGGACTGCATCTGACTAACGAGGGAGTCAGTTTGAAGTCTTTGCAGAATATTTAAACTAGCAAATGGGGAGAGAGAGGTGCAGCACCCCATGTGTCGAATGGGAAGAACACTCCTCCCCCCAGCTAGTGGTCAAATAGGAGTTCAGCATGTTTGTAGTTCATTTGCATCACCAGGTAAAGAAAAAGGTCCGGCTTCCCATATGATGCACAGGGGAAACGCCAGACCTCGCCCAACAACTAATACACCGAAATCTGGCCAATGGAAAATCATGTACACAAATGCTCACACTCTGGGAAACAAGATCCCAGACCTGCAGGCAATAATGACAGAGGCTAAACTGGACATTGTAGCCATTAGTGAGACATGGTTTACCAGTAACGACACTTGGGAGACTTCAGTACCTGGCTATGTACTGTTCAGAAGGGACAGAGGTGCATAAGGGGGGGTTGGTGGAGTGGCCCTTTATGTCAATGAAAATATCAAAGCTACAGAAATTCAGAATACACATAAGGAGCCAGAAGAACTGCAGGTCACCCTGGAAACAGGAAATGGGACAGCCATACGAACTGGGGTTGTGTACAGGCTTCCAGACCAGTGGAGGACATAGACACATTACTGTTAGAAGATATACAAAGCATGACAGCTAAAGGGGAGTTTCTGATAATAGGAGACTTCAACATGCCAGATACAGATTGGTCAATACCAGCAGGGACATCTGCCAGAACTAGACACACGGTGGATTCCCTGCAGGGGGAGGGCCTCAAACAACTGGTACAACAACTGACAAGAGACAGGGCTATCCTAGATCTAGTACTAACAGGGAAAGGATCACAAATCTCCAGGTAGAAGGTCACCTGGGGGCCAGAGACCATCACATGGTATGGTTCAATTTGGCCACTAGAACAAAATTATCCCATTCCAAGGCAAAAATATGGGACTTCAGAGGAGCTGACTTTGATAAGATGGCCAACAGAGTTAAGCTAGCCCTGGCAAAATGAAATACAGTTGAGGGGGTACAGGCAAAGTGGGCAAGCATTAAAGATGCAATACCTGAAGCAACATCCTATTGTTTTATTGAGAAAAGGAAGTGCAAAAGAAGAAGGAAACCACTTTGGTTCTCAAACACAGTAGCAGAAAAGGTCAGAACCAAAAGGCTGGCCTTCAGGAAATACAAGGGAATGCAGCAGGATGAAGATAGGGAGGCATACCAAACTTCCCTAAGGGAAGCAAGGAAGGTAGTTAAGGCAGGCAAAGGCCCAAACTGAGGAAACACTAGCATGAACAGTGAAAGAAGGTGACAAGACTTTCTATAGATACATTAGTGAAAGGAGAAAGTGCATAGGGGGCATTGCTAAGATCACAGGGGATAAGGGTGCATGTGAGGAGGACAATGTAAAAGCATCTATCCTAAATAGATACTACTTCTCAGTATTTACTGAAGAAAAGGTAGGGCAGGGCCCACAGCTTAGCACCATGGACACGGGGTGTGCACTAGTCCTTTCACAAAAGAAATGGTCCTACAAGAGCTCGATAAGCTCAGGGTGGACAAAGCAAGGGGATCTGATGGCATACATCCTAGGGTACTAAAGGAGCTAAGGGTGGAACTAGCAGAGCCATTATCAGCTCATCAGAGCACCTGTCCACCCCGTGGAAGTGGTCAAGCAGTGTGATGAACTTTTGCAGCCAAACAGGATAATGTATTCTTTTTACATTTGATAAACATTTTGACACTATTTGAATTACTTTGGTGAGAACTGACAAAACTATACTGGAGTAAACTACTCCCAGTTTGTGTTCTTCTTTTCAGGGTCCCAGTGCCTTGCTGAATTTTCTGCTTTATATGATAAGATGTCCCACATTTGTCACTTTACTCCACACTGGGTCCCACATTTAGGTGATGAGAGGCTGAGTAGCATGTGAGCCACCCAGGTCAGCTTGGATTTCAAATGCAAGGTTTTCCCATCAGTTCTCGAGTTCACATTGTACAAGCCCATTTAGAAAGCCACTCTTTCTGTGCTGCTCTTTTCTGTGATATAATTAATGGTGAACAGTCAATGCTAAGAACCCCACACCCAAGTGTTGGGCCGGTCTAAATTTATAAGGTAGCATACAAAAAAAATTTATATATTTTTTTACTCACGGTTTACTGCAGTACATTATATTGTATCTGGGTTATCCTGCTGACTCCCACCTTGACATTTGCTGTAACCAGGAATCCCAGAATCCTCTGCAGCTGACATCAGAGCTGGACAGCAGCAGTGGCAGATTCAAAAACTTTACGTACATGCTAAGAGTCTTCATACGCTCTGATCTTTTATTTGCTGGGCCTGCTGCCCTCCTGGAGCAATGTACAGTTACAGAGGACTATACATTGCTCCGGGAGAACAGGGGACAGGCAAACATCTGATCAGAGCTTATAAAAGCACTAATATGTACTGCAAGCAGCTGAATCGCCCACTGTTGTAGCTCCGCTCTCACATCAGATGCAGGGATTCTTGAATTTCTGGTTATAGCAAATGTCAGCTTGGTAGTTACCAGGATTAGCCAGCTATGATCTACTATACTGCAGTAGACCATATGTAAATAATTTTTATTTTTGCACAGAAAGTGCAAATTGGGACCAGTCCCACATTTGGATATCGGGTTCTTAGTGCTGACTGTTCCCCTTTAAAATAAGAGATCACAGTTAACATAGAAACATAGAATTTGACGGTAGATAAGGACCGCTTGGCCCACCTGGTCTGCCCATTTTCCTACCTAACAGATAAGCTGCAGATCCTAGTTAACCAACAGCTTACTTCCTCCTACCCCCACTAGGACTGCCTTATGTTTGTCCCATGCATTCTTGAATTCCCCCACTGTTCTTGACTCCACGACCTCCTCAGGGAGGCTGTTCCATGCATCCACAACCCTCTCTGTGAAAAAATACTTCCTCACATTACCTCTGAGCCCTCCCCCCTCTATCTTCAAATTGTGCCCTCTTGTTCTTGCACATCTCTTTTTCTGAAAGATGCTACCCTCTTGGAGTTTGTTGATTCCCTTGAGGTGCTTGAAAGTTTCTATCATGTCCCCTCTCTCCCTTCTTTCCTCCAGGGTATACATATTGAGCTCCTTTAGTCTTTCTTCGTATGTCTTCTGGTGCAGACCCTGCACCATTTTGGTTGCCCTCCTCTGGACAGCTTCCACTCTGTCTACAGTATGTCTTTGCAAAGATGGGGTCTCCAGAACTGCACACAGTACTCCAGATGGGGTCTCACTAACTGTCTGTACAGAGGGATAACAACTTCCTGTTTTCTACTATTGATGCCTCTTCCTATGCATCCCAGTATCCCCCCAGCCTTCCTTACTGCCTTCTCACATTGCTTGTCCACCTTTAGGTCATCTGATATAATTACCCCCAAGTCCTTTTCCATTTTTACTGTTGTCAGTATCTTACCCCCCATTGTGTACTCTTCCCCTGGGTTTTTGTTTCCCAGGTGCATTACCTTGCACTTCTTTGCATTGAATCTGAGCTGTCAAACATTTGACCATTCCTCCAACCTTGCCAAGTCCCTTCTCATCCTTTCCACTCCATCTTGTGTGTCAACCCTGTTGCAGATCTTTGTGTAGTCTGCAAAGAGACATACTTTTCCTTCCAGTTCCTCTGCAATGTCACTTATAAAGACATTAAAAAGGACCGGTCCCAGTACTGAACCCTGTGGTACCCTGCTAGTAACCCTCCTTTCTTCACTGTGTACTCCATTTACTACTACCCTTTGTGTCCTGTTGTCTAGCCAATTTTTTATCCAGGCTACCACCTTGGGACCCACTGCAAGGTTGGCTAACTTGTGTATTAATCTTTTGTGTGGGACTGTATCAAATGCCTTGCTAAAAGCTAGGTAGGCCATGTCCACAGCCCCTCCCTGGTCTACTACTTTGGTCTCCCAGTCAAAGAAATCTATTAGACTCGTCTGACACGACCTTTCCATCATAAATCCACGCTGCCTTGGGTCCTGTGCCCCACTGGCCTCCAGGTACTCAACAATTCTTTCCTTCAGAAGTGATTCCTCATTTTCCCTACCACTGAGGTCAAACTAACTGGTCTATAGTTTCCTGCCTCTGTTCTGCTCCCACTTTTGTGAAGCGGAATCACATCTGCCCTCCTCCAGTCCTCAGGTACCACCCCATCCTCCCATGATTTGTTAAAGAGAGTAGTCAGCGGTGTCACTAGTTCTACCCTTAGTTCTTTTAGAATTCTTGGGTGAATCCCATCAGGCCCCATTGTTTTGTCCACCTTCAATTTTATTAGTTCTTTCAGAACCCTTTCTTCTGTAAATGGACTGGTATTGACCCCCGTCTTCAGAGTGTTTCTCTTGTTTGGTTTAGTACTTCCCCCTCCTCTTCCTTTGTGAATACTAAGCAGAAATATTCGTTCAGTATCCCTGCTTTTTCACTGTCACCCTCTACCCACATTCCCTTCCCTTTATTAAGCCTCAGTATCCCTCCTTTGGTCTTTCTTCACTCCCTAATGTACCTATGAAATGTCTTATCCCCCTTCTTAACAGAATTGGCTATCCTTTCCTCGGTTTGGGCCTTTGTTATTCTGACTGCCTTCCCAGCCTCTTTCTGCTTTAACTGATAAAGTTCTCTGTCCTGCTCCTTCTGTGTTTCCTTATATTTCCTGAATGCTATCCTTTTCTCCTTAACCTTCCCTGCCACCTCTTTTGAGAACAATAGCGTTTTTTTCCTTAGTTGTGTTTTGTTGATTTGCTTTACACAAAGGCTTGTTGCCTCTGTGATGGTTGTTTTGATTACTCCCCATTGTTCCTCCACCCCTCCCTCTTGCCTGTTTGCTAGTGCTTTTCTGAGGCACCCTCTCATTTTCCCAAAGTCAGCCCTCCTAAAGTCCAATACTCTTGCTTTTGTATGGCTTGATTGTATGGCTGTGTTTATCATGAACCACACTGTTTGGTGGTCACTTGTTCCCAGATGGCTACCCACTTCTAAATCTGAGATTCTTTCTCCGTCACCATTTGAGAGTACCAGGTCTAAGATTGCTCCCTCCCGAGTGGGTTCCAATACTAGCTGTCTGAGGCATGCCCCCTGTAGGGCATCAAGAATGACCCTGCTCTTGGATGTGCCTGCAGCAAAGGTGCCTCAGTTAACATCTGGCATATTCAGGTCCCCCATCAACAATATTTCCCCCTTTTCTGCCATTCTAAGGAAGCCTTCTATCATTTCCTTGTCCATTCCCTCCCCATGTGGATTGTGGTGCCATTTCCTGTCTCCAGGGTGAACCCAGAGTGCCTCATCTGCTCCCTGTTTACTCTTTAGTTCTGTTGGTTTGATCCCTTCCTTTACATAGAGAGCTACTCCTTCTCCTCTTTTACCCTCCCTGTTCCTCCTGTAGATTGTGTATCCTGGTATGTTGACATCCCAGTCATGGTTCTCTGTGTACCATGTTTCTGTGACTGCCACAATATCCAGGCAACCCTCTTCCATCAAGGCCACTAGTTCATGGAGCTTGTTACACAGACTATGGGCATTGGTACTCATCACCCTCCACTTTTTGATAGCCTTACCCCTTTTAGCACCATTCCTGTCCTTACTGCCTTTGCTTTTTTTTACATTTACCTCTGTCCTGCTCCCTAATAACTTCTCTACCTTGGTGTTTACCTCACTAATTACCATGTTTTGTGGGGGGAGGCTGGGACTTCCCTGCTCCTTTTCAGTGCCTCCCCCCTTGGCTAGTTTAAATGCTTGCCAATGAAGCATTTAAACCTCTCATCTAGGATCCTGGTCCCCGGACAGATGCAGACCATCGCACTAGTATAGGTCTGCATCCCTCCAGGTGGTTCCCCAGTCCCCAATGAAGCCAAAACCCTGAGCTCCACACCAGTTTTTCAACCATTCATCGAATTCCCTGGTGAGGAGTGCCCTAGCATCACCCTTGCCATAGACAGGCAGCACCTCCGAGAAGGTTACCATATGCACTACTTGTCTAAGGCCCCTCCCCAACTCTACAATCTCCTCTTGCACTGCTCTGATCCCATTCCTAGCCAGGTCATTTGTCCCTAGGTGGACAATGACATCCAGCTTCCTCCCACAATATTGAGGATTCACTTCCTGTCCCTCCAAGCCATGGTGCCAAGAAGGCACCTTACCTCCCTCTCCCCTTCCTCCCCCATTTCAACCCCCCTAATGATTGAAATGGGTTGTATGTCTACTGTTTCTCATATGAATCCAAGTTCTGTTTTCTTTTATGCCACAAATCGACAATCCCTCTAATTATTTACTCAGTTGCAGGTGATGTATAATGGGAATTTTTTTCATCTTAGCCCACATTTAAAAAAAAAAGACATAATCAAGAGTTTTTAAACACAAAATCATTTGCATTAAAATAACTAAATTACCTGTCATTTGACAGAGTTAAACTGTCAGTATGTTTATTTAACACTAACACAGTAAGTAGATGTGATGCATAAAGAGTTTTGGTCCATGATTATTCATAAACCTATATTGTCAGTACAGTTACAGCTTCACATTCCTTTGGCACTGTCCACAGAGCACTGTAAACAAAAGATTTGTTCAAATATACCACCTACAGTAATGTGGGAGTTGCTGGATGCACTAATGTTGCACAGATTTGTTTTTCACAGTTACAAAGTGTCAGTCAAAAGGACGCAAATACAAGCCTGGTGGCGAGTTTTACAACATAAGACAAGTTGGACCTTCATCGACTTCAAAGAAAATGCAGGGGTTGGTCGATAACACTTCTAACTCTATTGCAAATTAAGATGTCTTTGATAGAAAACTGTCTGCATCTCAGTATTCTGTGTTTGTTTTTTTGTTCCTTCAGATGAGACATTTGCAAAGGTGATGATGAATAACAGTGCATCTGTTGAAAATAAACCTTCAGGTTTCAGCAGCAGTGAGTACAAGATATTCTTTTGTCCACTTCAAAGAAAATGCTGGGTGTTTTGTGTTCACAAAGTGCATACTTCAAAAGGTTGGTTTTGCTCGTTGATTAAAAAATATTGGAGAGTGTTTTTGACTAAAATGAGAGGTCATCATCCTCCTCCCTTGGATGAAAATGTCCCATGAAAAGGATTAGAAGATGGAATCCTCAAATGGAATCCTCAGATACCTCCCACCCATAGCTTTTTTTGAAATATGCCACCGAGGCTCACTTTAGGTGTGGAACCACTATGGCAATGCCCTCCAGACTCATTTACACTGTTCTTCTCTCTCTGTCCATTGGGGTCATCACAGGTCATTATATGTTAAGCCAGTGGGCTGACACTTACCAGCAACTTGTTTTGTCTTACAGTCAATAAAACTTACAGTCATTAAAATTTAATTTCAGGCTAGTGGTTTTCTGCTGTACTTAACCATTTCATGCTTTGTTTATACCTTAATGTGACATACAGTGTGGAACTGATCAGCTTATTCAAAACAATAGCTTGACTAACAAAACTGAACCCATATGAGTTAGCCCCCCCCCCCCACTACTACTGTGGATTATTCTACCTTAATGTCAATGTGTGTACTATGATGATTGGTTAGTAACTTATAAACGGGGAGTTCAGAAGAGCACGTATCCCAAAGTAAATATCAAAATAAATGTTTTGATTATGTAAATGATCAAGCTTCAAAGGAAAGATGAAATCCTGTCAATTTCACAGGGTTTTTAAAAAAAAAACGCAATCACCCCCATCCACACATTCCCTTCTGTTTCATGTTCCAGTTCAGACAAGTCATTTAAATCTTGTGCTGAACTTTGATTAATGCTTCATTAAAAACTGATATGAGTAAGACAAGATTATCCTTCTTCTGCTCCCATTAGTTCCTCTGCTGTGGCTTGAGCAGTTGCTGAGTGCCACAACCATCTCTACTTGTGGTTGGCCAGAATGTCACTGAAAATGTTGAGGAAGACGTGGGCGTGGTGCTCTTTAAAGACCAGGGAAGGACGAAAGCGGATTGACTTATCACCACAGCCTCCAAGTACAACACCTAATGAGAAAAAGACAGACTCAGCATGAACAAAAATGGCATTTCAGGGGTACGCTATAGAGAACTGGCATCTTGGTCGTAACAATACGAGACAATTTTATTTTCCATAACTTCTTTCATAAATAATCAGATGATGTTTACAGTTTATGCAATGTATAAAGGTAAATTAAAGAGCCACCCTGAGTGGCTTAGCGGCAGTGTGTTGCACTGTCATATGGAGGACCCGGCTCGGGAGTGAACCAGTGCGTTGCGTGGGGGGGGGGGCAAGCCTGGCCAAGACAGCTGCCACCCAGCAGTGTGTTTCAGCCTAGGAGGGCTGGGTGGCAGTTTCCACCACCAGAGGGACTCCTGCATCAGACAAACTGCACTGGGAAGGGGGGGGTGCGTGTGGTAGTGTTGCTCGGATAGTGCTTTTGTGGATCTGACTACCCTACATCAGATAGTGCTGGTATCTGACCTAGGATCTGGCCAATGGATCCAAGGTCAGAGCCATCAGATCTAAGCTCTGATAGTTGGATCTGGCAGGCATATCCATCGGACCCAACCTTGGTTAGTTGAATCTGATGGTCAGATTCATCCATCAGCTCCACGGATACCTTGATTACTTAAAGTAGATCTTAGGAGGACAGATCCATGATCAGATGTCTATCATCTGAGGCTATAAGATATCCCAACAAAATGATGGTATCGATGGTAGTCAACCTGGTAGGATACTATCCGAGCAGCACTAGTGCATGGCCAACACAGGCATCACCCATGCCTGGGGAAGGAGAAAATCCTGGCTGCTGTTTATATCCCTTGACCTGATCAGGTCATATCCCCAAGAAAGACCAGCAGCCATCTGGGAATACATGCAGAAAAAAAAATGAATAGAATAATAAAATTTGTTGAATAGATTGAAGAACAAAGATGCTTAACAACTGCAGCAGTACAGCTGAATATCTGCAAGTATGCAATCAGCACATACAGGGGTACACTATAGAGAACTGGCATCTTGGTCGTAACAATACGAGACAATTTTATTTTCCATAACTTCTTTCATACATAATCAGATGATGTTTACAGTTTACGCAATGTATAAAGGTAAATTAAAGAGCCACCCTGAGTGGCTTAGCGGCAGTGTGAGAGGCCTTTCGGCACCATGCAATTCTGCTTAAAGTTGGACCAGCATAACATTCTGTGGTGATTTGCATATGCAGCCCATGATGCTTTACATTGTGGGGGCATGTATGATTTTGTATTTTCTTGAAACTTGGCTTCCCAGCCAAATGCCCTTTGGGGTAACCCTTGCCTCAGTGGTTACACACAGAGGTTCTTTGTCTTTTAAATAGTTTTTTATTTTATTGGGTTCACCACAATATATCCCAGGCACACTGCCTTAGGGGTAGCTGGTCCATTCCACTGGGGTGTCAAACAGACGAGGCATACTGATGAGTCCTGGTAGGACGAAACACGTGTCTATGTCTTCTCTTAGCACCCTTTGCAAACTGCGTGAGAGGCCTTTCGGCACCATGCAATTCTGCTTAAAGTTGGACCAGCATAACATTCTGTGGTGATTTGCATATGCAGCCCATGATGCTTTGCATTGTGGGGGCATGTGTGATTTTGTATTTTCTAATCAGTACATAAGTGCATACAGCTTCCGTTCTAACCATAGAAACATAGATTTTGACAGCAGATAAGGACCGCCCGGCCCACCTATTCTGCCCATTTCCTTACCTAGTGGATAAGCTGCAGATCCTAGTTAGCCAACAGCCTACGTCTTCCTACCCCCAACCAGAATTGCCTTTTGTCTGTCCCATGCATTCTTGAATTCCCCCACTATTTTGACTCCCCCCATATGAGAAAGAAAGGCTCAAAGAAAGGGAAGATGGGCAGCAGATAAAAGGAAAGCCAGATTCTCAGTCATGAGGGACTGGCAATAAACTGTAGTGCCACAATTTACTGACACAGTTCCATGGCTGCAACCCCCCGGGCTATGCTCAAAGGGGGCTGCGTACCTCGTCCACATCAGCGATGCAGCAGTACACAAAAGGAATGGGCTCACCATGGAAATGGCATGCAGAGCCATACATACAGCGTGGAGACCGCCGGCACAGCATGTTTATGGTGCCCCTAGGACTAGAACATATTTTGAGTAGGCAGTAGGGGTATCTGAATGCTGCAGGGTCAGTCGGGGACTGAGATTCTTGGGGGACAAATTTGTGTTAACATCAAGTGAGGGGATATGGGGACCCACTCGACTACCAGGAGACACTGAGGAATTGAAGGATGGAATCAACAATCGTGCCCAGAAGTGAGCCAAATGTTTGGGTCAAGCAGATGGGGTGAGTGGTTAGTGTGCATGGCATGGCACCATGCCCAGGCATGCATGTGGTCTTACTGTGTGCTGTTGGCTTTGCACACAGTAATGGCTGGAATGCCTAATTTGCATCCGTATAAGTGAGGTTCTCAGTATGGCAATTTTTCATTCACTGCACCCCATTTTGCAGGCCACTACACTAAATGAGCCCAGAATGTTTTGAGATGAGATCTGAAAACTGGAGTACTTGGTGAGCAGAATCTGAAGGAGTGATAATACTTTAAGGAATATACTATATGGCTGAATTTCATTGGCAAATTCTAAGCATACCGAGTTGTAGGAACTGGAATAGACCTATAATGGTCATTCAAGCTTGTTCCTCCACTATCCAGTGGTTACTTCAGTCCAACTATTCACACATATGTCCAGCTGTCCTTTTGAAAATGTCTATTTATTGCTGTAACATTTTCAGAGATTTGGTACTGCAACTATACAGTACACAGATACAGTACCTACAGTATTTTATCCAACTCATTTAGACTTCTAGAGAAGACCATACAAAATACTGTCACGCATTATACATTATGGTGATATCATAATGCCCATCACTAAAGAGCCTCAAATGTCATATGGAAGATTAAAAAACAGAAGCATAGCAAGAAACATAGAAAGTGTCAGCAGATGGGGTCCATGTGGATCATCTAGTCTGCCCATATATACTCTCCCCCCCCCAAATTAGGCTTCTGTTTTATGTAATGTATGGTCAGAAGGTCCATCTTGTTCCAATCTGAGACTTTTAAGTCCACATTAAAAACTTATTTGTTTGACTTGGCATTCTTGGATGTTGGTTAATCCATAGGCTGGTATACTGCCTGTTATAACCTGGGTGTGTTTATGTCAATTTTTGTTTTATCCTGTATAAGCGCTTTGGCATTGGAAAAGTGATCTATTAATAAAGCTTGATTGATTGGTTGTTCACCCCTTGCTTTATAAGCAGATACAAACAAGTATGTTGTGTAAACATGCACTGAATTAAGGTTCTCTCTACTTTGTGTAAACATAACACACAGAATTCCCCTTGTAAGTATTTTCTTTAGGGGGTCTATGGAGGTTCTGAAACACCAAATGGAAAAATGTTTCCACTCAGTCCCATAAGCTTTCCCGATGAATGGCTTTTGGGCTGCTAGTAACCCATTAGAGACTCTGAGAAACATTAAATCTGTTCACCTCCGTCTCTTCAAGATCTAGGCCTGGAGATAGAGTGAGCACAGACTGGAATGGATTAGATGGCCCCGAGTCAGTCAGTTCATCCTTGGTGGCAGAATCTTTGGCTGGTTTACTGCTAGCCAAGTCAGCAGCAGGTACCGTATCTGCTTTGGCCAACGTGGAACTATTAGAATCATCTTGCCTCTTTTAGCCACCAGTCTGAATGTGTGGGATTTGAGATAAGGTGCAGAGATAATGATTTGTCCATTGCGAACAGGGACTGCATGACATCATCCTCTAGGGACTACTTGTGAGGATCTGCCACTGTTTGACTGAGATGGTCTGCCATAGAGTTTCAGACTCCTGAAAGATGAACTAGCATGTAGTACAGGATACTTGTCTGTCTGGAGGAGTACTGTCTTTTGACTGATCGGGCCTACCTGCCATGAAGGATGACTCTCATAACTAACACACTGATGTGGAAATGCATCTCTGAGTCCTTGAGTTGGAGACTCTGACAATGGACTCTGTACCCCGATAGTTTCTTTATGTCCAATACGACCTTCCCCATAGGCTCAGAGCACCATACAAGACAAAACATATCATATAGAATTATGTAACAAGAGGAACAGTAGTCAAATATTCAGATTTTCAAATAACCATCAATAAATACATATATAAATAAATATAAAAATAGCAGCATCATTATTAGCTGGAAAGATATCACACAAGACCACACTGGTCTCCAAATGCCCATCTAAAAAGGTAGGATTTTAACCCCCTTTTAAAGGTCTCCACTGAGGAGGCCTCCTCAATACCCTGGGAAGTGTGTTCTATAACCAAGGGCAGGCCACCTTGAATGCTCAATCCCCCTGAGAATTTAAGCCTGGTCCTAGGGACTGACAGGAGACCAGCGTTGGTGGAGGAGAGAGGGTGCAAGGGCCAGTGAGGGTTCAGGAGTTTCAACAGGTAGCTAGGGCTCAACCCATGCAAGTCGTTACAGGTTACAAAACCAACTTTGAAGGTAACACACCACTTTACGGAGTCCAAAAAGGCAGCTAAGATTAATAAACTGGTGCACAAGCAAATAAAGCAATTTGTATACACACACATGACAGCTCAGCTCACAGTTCGGGAGTCTAAGGTTCTAAGGAAGCACGAGATTTGGCATGAAAACGTTTGACCAAAGGGGAGCGACAGCCATTACTGCTTGGACGGTTTGTACTGGAATAAACCAAGTTTTATCCAACGCACTAACAAGTGTTTTATTTGAACTCCCGAACTGTGAGCTGAGCTGTCCTGTGAGTATGCGAATAACACACCACTTTATCGGCAGCCAGTGCAGTTCACACAGGACTGGGCAGACATGACATGACCTCAAAGGTCAGTCAGCAACCTGGCCTCTGCATTCTGTACCAGCTGCAAGTGGCATAGGTTACCTCCACTGACCACGAGGTAGAGCGCATTATGCATACCCTAGTGCTGGCAGGTCCTCAGGTGGGATAAGAGACGTAATCTAGCCAACGTTCCTAAGATGGAAAATGCCACTCCAGACTATAGCTGACACCTAAGCCTCATATGTCAGCCTCTCGTTCAGAGTGAGCCCCACATTTTTCAACTTAGCAGAGGCCAACAGCCTAAAGGACCCAAGCTGAAACCCAGTCATGTGTTCTGCTACCTCCGCACCACCTCTACGACCTGGCTCAGTCAACAGTATCTCAGTCTTGTCTGGGTTAAGTCTCAGGCAGCTAGATGGTATCCAGTTGTAAATCTCAGCCATGCACAAATTTAGCACCTCAGTAGCATCTGGCATCCCAGGTACAACTGACAGCTACAGCTCGGTATCATCTGCATAGCACCTGAAAACCCAAAATGTAGCACCTGTTGATCTTTCCCAAGGGCAATGTGTACACTGCAAACAACAAAAGGTGAGAGGACCGATCCATGGGGCATGTCACAAAGCAGGGGCACTGGGAGTGATGAGAAAGTACCCATCACAACCCTCTGCCTCCTTTCCCTTAGGAAGGACTCGAACCAGCAGATGACTGTGCTGGTGAGTCCCACTGTATTCACTCAGATGGTCCAACAACAACAACCCATGGCCTACAGTGTCAAACACAGAGGACAGATCAATAAGGAGACGTACATGGTGAAAGTCACCTGAGGGAGAGAAGAGGAAACCCTGAAGCTTTTCCTTTACTGACCACCATAGGAGGGATCGTAGTAGTAGTTCAGTCACCTGAGATGCTTGTGACCACTGAGTTGTTCTGATATGCGACTCTGTTAAGAGGTACTTTGAACGCTGAGGGTGCCATGAGACCCAGGAGTGTTTGCATGGAAAGTACCTGCACATAAGGATGGTCCATGACAGAGCATGCCATCTGGATTACTTAATCTATCCTGTGTTCTGGAATGAAGGAGCGAGCCCGAGTTGTGTCCAGGTCAGCTATGAACAGCTGCCTTGGGGAGGGTACTAACTGAGACTTATGAGCGATTAGTAGTGCCCCCATTGAGGACAGAAACTGTGAGGCAGTTGGCACTGCCTGCTTTGTGCCCAATCTGGACAAGCTCTTTATTTAGCCAGACGTCCAGATAAGGGAAGTCTTGGAGTTCATGCTTTCTGAAGTGTGATGCCAGTACTGCACAACATTTTGTAAAGTCAAGCAACACCAGGTGATGCACCCCCCCCCCCTTCAACTAAAGGTACTTGTGGTGTTTGGGATTCACCATAATATGCTGGTATACATCCTGCATGTTCAGTGAGGCCAACCAGTGCTGGAGTTTCAGGTATAAGGGCAGGGATCCAAGGGACACCATTTTGAATTTCTCTCACCTCATAGACACATTCAGTTGTCTGAGGAAAAGGATGGGGCCCATGCCCCCAGAATTCTTGGGAGTGAGAAAATACTGGGAGTAGAAATCTTTGTTCTGTTCTCCCTCCGGTACAACCTCTACTGCCCTGTTGAGTTGCCCTCAGTTTCTTGAACTAGCAACTCTGCAATGTGAGCTGAGAGTGGGGAAAGTACAGTTACATAAGAACTTACCGCAACAACAGATCTTTGAGAACAGCTCTTGCAGCAGGTTACACCATTAGGACTGAAGCTGGCAGGCAGCAGGACCCCACTGAAAACATCTAGCTAGCTACATACAGAGGGGGTCTGCCCCCATCGGCACCACCCCAACATCACATACCTCATAAAAGGGGCGGTCCCCCAGCATCCCTCAGTGCTCCCACCGGACACTCCGGTATAGCTCTATAATTCTTATGGGAGATCGAGGATCCACTTCCAAAGGAAGACTAATAGTCATTATTACTGCAATGCAGCTGACCTCCTGAAGGGAAGGTGGGTGGGAAAGTACCTGCTGCAAGAGCTGTTCTCAAAAATCTACTGTTACAGTAAGTTCTTACGTAACTGTACTATCTTACTTCAAGATACTGCTCTTGCAGCAGGTTACACTATTAGGACTGTCCCAAGTAGTGAAGGTAGCCCTTAAAAAATGGGGAGGATAAGAGAAGCGAGAAGGGGAAACCCTCATGAAAGAAATCCGTGCAGTACAGCAAGGCAAAAGCCAGCTCTGTGCCTGGAGGCAATGTCCAGACTGTAGTGTCTGATGAATGTGTGCACAGTACTCCCAAGTAGCTGCTGCACAGATGTCTGAGGCTGAAACATTCCTCAGTGAGGCAAACAAAGTTGCCATCCCACTGGCGGAGTGGCCCTTTACCGGTCCCAGTAAGGGCTTGTTTCGTTTCTGATAACAAAAAACAATACAGTTAACCAACCACTTTGAAAGTGTCCGTTTCGGCACTGGTGCCCCTAACATCCTGGGGGCAAACAAAACAAACAACTGATCTGACTTTTGATGCATTCTGGATCTAGTCAGATAGTATTGGAGTATCCTGTGCACTTCCAATGTGTGCAGGAGAGCCTCTGCTTTATTAGAATACTCCGGGTAAAAAACAGGTAGGGGGAATCTCTTGGCTGAGAGTGAGCTCTGACACTACCTTAGGTAAAAATGTAGGACTGATCCGGATGCTCTGTCCTTATGGAAAATCAAACACGGCTCTTCACACATAAGTGCTTGGAGCTCTGAAATTTTTCTGGCAGAAGTAATTGTAACTAAAAATAATGCCTTCCAAGAGAGAAGGCATAGCTCACAATCTACGGCTGGCTTGAAGGGTGGTAGTGTGAACGGTTCCAAAATAAAAAGGAGATCGGGGGGGGGAGAGATTGGGTCCCTAATGGGAGGTATTAAGTGTAGGATGCCATTCAAAAAAGTGCGTGAGCGGTCCAGTTGGACCAAGGATTTGGATTTATCCCCGAAAGGTGCATGGAAAGCAGATAGTGATGAAAGGTGCACCTTTATTGA
This sequence comes from Neoceratodus forsteri, assembly GCA_016271365.2. NCBI lineage: Eukaryota > Metazoa > Chordata > Ceratodontiformes > Ceratodontidae > Neoceratodus > Neoceratodus forsteri. The sequence continues at coordinate 3,128,089 of JADMNL010000025.1, read as the reverse complement.
GGCATAACAACCAAGCATCTAACAAGGAAAGAAGGTACTCTAGTACCGATTTCACCAGGCAAGTTAGAGGGTTCAGGCCAAGGACCAAAGGGAAAACCTGCACCATTTCAAGGCATATGTGGCTCTAGTAGAGGGTTTTCTCGCAGCTACTAGGACATTGGCCACTCTGTTAGAGACTCCATGGTGAGAGATCGCTAAGTCCTCAGGAGCCAGGCATGCAGGTGTAGAGATTGCCAAGTTCAGGTAAACCAGGGACCCGTTGTCTCGCGACAGTAAATGCGAGCTGAGGGGAAGAGGAAAGGGAGGCTCACTCGCTAGTTGTTGGAGTAAGACATACCATATCGTAGACAGCATGTCTCGTGTGCTCAATATTGGGCCCAGTGTTATTTAACATTTATGTTAACTTAGTAACACAGATGAGAGGTAATGAAATCAGACTCTATGCAGACAACACAGTTTTGGTGGCATCTGTAAAAAATCCCGAGGACCTGAGACAGCAGCTCCAAATAGACTTTACTAGCCTGGAAAAATGGATGAAAGATTCAGGCCTGCTTTTAAGCACTAAAAAAAAGAGAGCATGATGTTTTCGGTAGGCCACATAAATAGAAAGACATTTGAATTGGAGCTCAAATTTTCTGATGGGACTATGGTACAGAATGTATTCACTTATAAATATTTAAGAGTTCTTGTGGACTCCAGGTTAACCTTTACTGAACATATTCTATTAGAAATAAAGTGTATCAGAGGATGGCATTGAGGATATCTGTCTGTTTATCCAGAGAAACTAGAGTAAGATTAGTTCAAGTTCAAGTTTATTGCAGGAAAACTCCATTGAGCAAGCTCATTCACAAGGAGGTCCTGTGACATAAACACTTAAAGTACAAACACAGATAGGTAATAACAGTATATACATGAAATACACGTTACATGATGCAGGCTGGATATACATACAAGGGTACCACACAGGGTGACCGCAGGTGGTAAACATTGATATGAGACAGGGAAGCGACTTATAGGTCGCATACTGATAAATGAAACATGATGACTGGTGTGATTTGATTTAATCAAATCAAATCAAATCAAATATACAGTATTTTGGCAGCTAGAACAAATGACAGTCTACAACTGATATGAGGAGGAGAGATTTGATAGAGTAGCAGTGGGCGTAAGCAAAGTAAAAGCCAGGAGTAGAAGGGAAGGAAAGCAGTTAATATGACAAATCAATTATACCTTACTAGTGGATAAATATGGCACACATGGGAAGGAAGAGACTTAATGACAGTTACAGGTGTCTTTTATTTTGGCTGAACTTAGCGATTTGTGAAGTTTATTGAAACTGTGCTAGTTAGTTTCAATACGGTTTGTAATTGGTTCCAAATGGGGTAAGGGCATATGCAATATACGTTTACCAAAGGAAGTCCGCGTCCTTGGTATGTCAAGCATAATAAAGTCAGATTTTCTTAACGAGTATGCACTATGTGAGATACTAATAAGGGAAGAGATAGCTTGGCAATTTCTGCAGGAGCAGTTTAAGAGTCCATAGCCCAGCATGGAGCAGGCGTCTAGTAGTAAGGGATGTCACCAACAGCTGCATATAAGTCACAGTGGTGCGAGCGGTAAGGGAGTTGGTAAGGAACCGTACATGCGGTGATAAAGGATGTCCAGTTTACTTAGATTTGCAAGAGTGGTGGAGGAATAGATTACATCACCATAGTCGAGTAGGGGGAGAAAAGTGGCCTGTACAAGCTTGTTTCGAGTTTCAAGGGGGAAAAGGGGCCTATTTCTGTAGAAGAAATCTAACCTTGCTTTTAACCTTCTAGAGACATCTTCGATGTGGTCACTGAAAGATAATTTATTGTCGATCCAGATACCTAGATATTTAAATTTGGTTACAACTTCCAGAGGCTCGTTTAGCGTGGTGACAATGAAGTCTTGGGCAAGAGTATTGGGGGGGCCTGAGACAGCACTGTGGGAGAATATCATCGCTTTAGTCTTCTTGGCATTGAGCAGAAGCTTTGCCTTTATTAAATTATGCTCAAGTTGTCTGAAGTCCGCTGAAGCACTCCCTTGACTTCAGATAACGATGAGCCAGAAGTATACAACACAGTATCATCTGCAAAAAGTGCAGATTGGACGTAGATATGTTAGCATCTAAGTCATTGATGTACGAGAAAACAAGATAGGGCCTAAGATGGATCCTTGGGGGACTCCTCTTGCAACTGGCAAGGCAGCAGAAAAAAAGCCTTCCGCCTTTACTTTTTGGAATCTTCCAGTTAGGTAGCTAGAGAACCACTGGGTGGTATGGTATGTGGCACCCAACTTTGCAAGGCAATTGACTAATAGTTTGTGATCAACAGTATCAAAAGCTTTGCTGAGGTCCAAAAAGACTGCACCAGTTACCTTCTTAGCATCTATAGCAGAGATCCAATCATTGGTTACTTTTGCTAATGCAGTGATTGTGCTATGATTAGCCCGGAAGCCAGATTGAGCTGGGTTAATGAGAGAAGGTTTCAAGTGAGATTTTAACTGAATATGGATCAGTTTTCGAGAACTTTAGAAAGGATAGGCAATATGGAGATAGGACTAGAGTTGTTTACATCATGGGTCACCAGATTTAAATAGAGGAGGATATGTGCTGATTTCCAGCAGGACGGCACAGCAGCAGATGTAATGGAAAGATCGAAGATGTGGAGAATTGGGGCAGTGAGATGGGCATAGCCTGACCTTAGGAAAAAGGGTTCCAAGCCATCGTCCCCTGCACTTTTTTTGGTGTCTAAGTTAAGAAGAGAATCGTCTACTTCTTTATAAGTTATCTCGCGCAGTTGGAAGGGACTGGGTCCAGGACTAGATGTGGCGGGAGGGGTATGCTGGCTCACCGCAGCACCAGCATAAGGTGACGAGTCAAAGCTAATCCAGCTGTGGCAAAGTGGGAGTTAAGTTCCTCCAGGATTAGGGACTTGTTTCCACAATCTTGCCACTTGCGACTATCTTTGTTGGGACAGAGGGGGCCATGGGCCGTCCTTCTATAGCTTTGATAGTCTTCCATATTTTATGAGGGTTACCTTTAGCTTGTTCGAGAGTAGAAATATAATAGTTAGCTTTAGCAGAGTGAAGTTTTTTCACACAGTTATTCCTGGCTGTTCTAAAGGCCTGCCAATCCGAAGATTCTTTGGAATGTCTAGCTTTAGCCCAGAGCTTATCTCGAGCTATAAGGGCTGCCTTGAGATCCGAGGTGAACCAGGGATTGGAATTGTTCCGTACCCTTACTTTGATGAAAGGGGCATGCTTATTTATTATTGTAGTGAGTTTGTCATTAAGGATGCAAGCTGCCTTGTTGACATCTTTGGCTAGGTAAAGATCTTGCCATCTGATCATGCTCAGGTCAGATAAAAAGTTTACTGCACTGAATTTGCGAAAGGATCTTTTTGTTATAAAGATGGGTTGCGGCCGGGCCTTAATTTGAGATCTTATGCAAGCAACAATTCCATGATCGCTCATGTCGTTGTGAAACACTGCCAAATGAGATATTTTGTGTGGATGGGTGGTTAGTACCACATCTAGAATGGAACTGTTGGCAGTATTTAGAGTGTTGTTCTTAGTAGGTTCTCTGACTAATTGCCCAAGACCTAGCTCGTCACAAAGGGATTTGAGGCCATGTGATTTAGGTGACAGCCAGTCCATATTTAGATCTCCTAGAAATATTGTTTCAGTTTTTGCATCTGTGAACATGGATTTCAAAAGATTAAGGATTAAGATTAGTGAAACAATTACTGTTACAAGTGGCAGAATATGGTTTTCCTTTGTACATGAATTCCGATCAAAATTCCCTGACTAAATTGAACCAACTGTACTATAGAATGGGGAACTTTATAGTAAACAAAGGCAACAGAATACACCACTGTAGTCTTCCACGAGTTAGACTGGCTCCAACCAGAAGTTCAGAGTGTGCATCTGTGGTCCTTAATTTGTCATGGGTTAATTTATCAAAATAAAAAAACACAAAAACCCACCCATTAGCTCATTTAGTACAATTTGAACCAAATCAAACCCAGGTGAATAGATTAAGGAAGTCCTCACTGAAAATACCAATGACTAGATCATCGAATAGTATAGGGGATATCACATTACAGAATAGTTTGGCCAGAAACTGGAACAATTTACCATATGACATAACATTGGTATCCGATTTGCACAAGTTTAAAGTTTCATTGCACAAACATCTGAAAACAAAATGTCAATGTTTTAGATAAATGTTATGTCAGTGCTTCATGATTGTAGTCCGCACTGTTAGTAGATTGAATGAGAATTCTGTATGTTTGTTTTATGTCTGTAATTCCTTTTTATAACCACAGGACATTACTGTAAATGGGGATTTTACCCCAACAATTAACTCCTGTATAAAAATAAATTTTTATCAAATCAAATACCTGTCTGGGCCAATATGGTGCCACCAGAATCATGTCTGCTCCTTTGTTCTGCAATTTGAGCAGAACTCTCTGGATCACTGGGAAGGGAGGAAAGGCATTAAGGAAACTGTCTGTCCATGAGAGGGAGATAATGCATCTAGCCAGAAAACACCAGGCCCTGGATCTAGTGAGCAGAAACTGGATAGTTTCGCATTGTATGGGGAGGCAAAAAGATCTAGTTCTGGCGTTCCCCATTTTGCAAACATAGTTGCTACAACTTGTTGCAGGAGCTCCCATTTGTGCACGTCTGATCTGGATCGGCTAGCGTGTTCTGCAACCCTGATAGGTGGACTGCAGACAGGGTGATGTGGTGTTCTATTGCCCAATACCATGCCCTCATCGCCTCTCAGAAGAGCTGGTATGAATGGGTCCCCCTTGTTTGTTGATATAGAACACTTCTGAAATATTGTCTGTTTGAATCAGTAGATACCCTGGTGAAAGTACTGTTCGTAACATATGTAACCCCCTTGTTACCCGGGGTTACTAGAATCCCAGTAAGACCTAGTGGTAGGCAGGGAAGGTAGCTTGTGAAACTCCAGTTAAATGGGTTTCACACTGTCTCACTCTGTTCTCAGTCACAGCTGAGACTGAGAGATGACATCACCATAGAACTGTCGCAGCTGCATAAGCCACATTGGAATCTGCAGCAGAGGGAGTGAGATAGAACTCTGGGAGTTTTCAAAGTCAGTTCCTGTTTACCTTCAATGGGAGAAGGAGTCTCCTGTTTATTGTCAAGCAGGAAGGAAGTGTCTTCTGTTTACCTCCTTGGGAGAAGAACAGTGTCCAGTTTTAAGTGGTGGAGACCACTGTTCCAGGTCTCAGTGCGGGGGCGCAAATTGTCCCTCTGTGGATTCCAGGGGCAATCCCCTAATTTCCACTACAGAAGAAAGCTGCCTTATTACAGTTTCTGTTCTGGTCTGATAACAGTGAAAGAAGTGGTACTTCGCCTGTGGGGCACCTGCAACGAAAGGGTGAGTGTTGTGCTCTTTTTGAGAGGGCAAACAATATGTTTCTTCAGTTTGGAAAATGTGAAGAAAAGCTGGGATGTGAACTACTATTTGGGAGGCCTATTGTACTAGGACAAACAAATGGAGTAGTTTAAAAATTTAAAGTCTGAATGGATTTCAAGTAATGTTGTAGAGGGGGTGCTACAGGTCATCCACCGTTTAATCTACATTTCAAAGTTTAAGTTTCTGTTTGTCCAGAGAAATGGCCGGGTATGGGCTGTGGGAGCTGGAGGTGGGAACACCCCCCATCTTTAGTAACCAGGTCCACCTCTACGGATTTCTACTGTGATTGCTACTTGCCTCATGCGCCTGGCCAGTGATGAGGTAGGTACCCAGACGTGGGTCGCAAATTGGAAAGTCTCTCTAGGAGTCGCAGACTCTAAGTGGTGTGGGGAGCCACAGCTTGGGAAAATATTCTCCTTGTTTGATGGGAGTCCGAAGGAAGTTAGAAAACAAATCTCTCTAGGAGTTGCAGACTCTAAGTGGTGTGGGGAGCCACAACAAGTAAAATTTGGGTTCATCCTTTAAATGGACCGTCAGTCAAGTGGCCGGCAGGGGAGCCGGGCCAGTTGGGCTGTGTATCCAAAGCGCATGCAAGTTGGGGCTGAGTGCCTGGTGGGTCCAGAGCCAGAAAACAGTAGAAATGGGTTCATTCTTTAAATGGACCACCTTGTAGTCTCTAATCTGCATTATCAGTGTACGTAGCCCCTTGGGGGTCCATCTATGCTTTATGTTCAGCTAATTATGAATAAAAGCCACACTGAAAAATCCCAATCCTGGTTCTGGACATTACAGTTATTGCTTCCTGTAGTTGGATTTACTTGGGTGCCCCTGTGCAGAGTAGCCAAACCTAGGTCCCTTGTGCCAGGTAACCTCATCCTCCCCGAACCCAGGTCCCCACCAGGTATTGCTGCCAACGCCAACAGCATGCCACCTGTCATTTTAGCAAAAAGGCAGGGGTGAGGGGTTACAAAAATGGAGGCACCACTTTACATTTGTTCGGGAAGGAAGGTGCTTGGGCAAGGTGGCTAGCGTTTTGGCTATCTGGCAGTGGGTAGCCCAAAAAGCTGAAGCAATTTCCCTAGTGTGTTGCTGTGTGCTGTGAATCTTGTGCTGCTGTTTAAAAAATGCCAACTGTTTACCAAGGAGCTGTAAAGCCAAAGAGTGTGCCCTTGTCCTGCATCAAAATTGTTTACAGCGTATTTGTCAGCTTTTAAAATGAATTCTTGTGAAGGAAAGTATGGAAAACTAGGGGTAACAACAGAGAAATTATGCCCTGGATGTTTGAAATGCTTTTAAAGTGAATTCTGTGAAGGAAAGTATGGAAAACTAGGGGTAGCAACAGAGAAATTATGCCCTGGACGTTTGAAATGCTTTTAAAGTGAATTCTGTGAAGGAAAGTATGGAAAACTAGGGGTAGCAACAGAGAAATTATGCCCTGGACGTTTGAAATGCTTTTAAAGTGAATTCTGTGAAGGAAAGTATGGAAAACTAGGGGTAGCAACAGAGAAATTATGCCCTGGATGTTGGAAATGCTTTCTGTGTAAATGGAGAGACTGCAGAGTTAATGGCAATGTTACATGGTTAAAATGGGCTCCCGCCGTGGAGTCAGTTGAAGAAAAAAAAAAGTGCATTTTACAGTTTAAATTTGCCTGCTCGACGATCGTCGTGAGGAGAGGAGCCCTCGCGAGGAAGAAGAGGCTCATTTGCATGGCGTCATGTGGTTGGTCAGTTTGCCATTAGTCCCGCCCCTCAGTCAGCTCTTCTGAGGCTGCCTCAGCATTCGAGAGGGAGACAGAGAGTAGTGCGTGTACTGGCAGTGGAGAAGCGTCGCGAGGTATTCAAAGCGCTGTAAACATTCAAAAAGTGACTTTTAAGTTTAAAATTGGGCTCAACCCGCAAATCGATCGTGGAATTAGTGAATTTGGTGTATAAAACGATGATCGCGGAGACTGCCCGCCCGTTTGCATTCCAAGGCCTTCAAAATCTGGCTGCAGGCCGTTTTACCCCATCGCAGCAAATTGCTACTGATCACAGTAAGTAAACAATTCAAAAACTGCTCAATCAGTGATTTTCAGTAATGCCATATAAAATGTGTGTGCAGCAGTGTAGTCACTTTGCAAGTAACGACTGTGTGATGTCCTGCCAGCAAGTGCAAGTCTGTAAAGCCATTGAATGTGTGCATGGATGAAAATAGCCTCAGTTTAAAGTTTGCAGCCAGGGAGAGACTGTGGGTTTTAGCAAAATGCAACACTAGTAGAAACAGGCAATCCTGTGCTGAAACCTGAAGCTTTTGAGGGACTGTAATTAAATGAATGTTACCAACATGTGAAAAGTCCAAGGAAAATCCTGTAAATGTGTGAAGCCAGAACAGAGCAAGTTGTGCAGTTTGAGTAAAAGTTCTCAGTAGCTGGTATAAATCGGGTGCGCAGTGGCTTGACCCAGATTCTAAATGTTGATGCACAAGAGTGCTGCCGTCACTATTACAGGGTGGGGTAGTGAAGTAAACACAGCAGCAGAGGAGCCATTTTAAAGCTACAGAGTGTGTTCATTAAAGTGGGACTTTCAGTTACAGTGAACTTTTGTTTATTTTTCTGCAGTTATGGCCTCAGGACCAGCTCGTTACCCGGACCATGCCCGGGTTGCAGTAACAGCAGCAGTAAATAGACTGAGAGATATTGAAAAGTGGTGTTATGGAGGGCAACTGCCTCCTGATGTCGCAATTCCCAATTATCCAGTGCGTGTATGCCAGATATGCTTGAGTGCTGGAAGGGATGTCTTTATGATTCCTCACTGTGCTGGATGTCTACAAAAATATGGCTTGTATAAAGCGCCTCCAATTCGTTTGGCTCCCACATGGACAAAAATTCAGGAATCTACAGTTGGCAGCACACAGCATCAGGCGGAGCCTGTGGAAGAAGGTCCCTAGGGGAGTGTGGCACAAAGTTAGAGAGTGCAGAATTAGAGACTGAATCTGAAATTGAAGCATTGGATGCTGGATCTCAGAAAGAAAGTTCGGATAAAGCATCAAAAGACCCTGGGTGGGGGGGCCTAGCCCAAGTCTCTTAGGTGAAGATGAGATGCGGGAGGCCTTTGAATGGGAGGTGTCGACCTCCGCTCCTAGTGATGAATGGATAGTCTCAGGGGTGAGAACGACTGCTCACTCCTGGGCTCAGATCCTCAGCGAAGAGGAAGATGAGGGGGAACCTATGTGGCCTTGTGAGAAAGGAACGGGTACACAGCCTCAAGATCTTGCCTCAGAGGAATGTGTTGAAGAAGGTGGTGATGCCACTGCCCTGGCTTTACAAGAGGAAGAAGTCAGGGATCCGTTTTTAATTTCTTTGAGGATGCGAAGCTGGCAGAACCAGGACTGGCCACCCCAAGCCAGGCCAGCGGTCTCAGATTGACCAAAGCAAGTAAAGAGGAGAGACTGGTTCGTAGAAAGGCCAATGAAATCTATGGTATGACCTTTCCTACCTTTCCTCGGAGAGTCTGGGAGGAGATTGAGGACTGCAGGAAATCCTGGATCTGGGATGAAGCAATGAAACATGTGCTTCCTGGGGCCAACCAGCATGTAAAGAATAGACTGTTCCATGAAAAGTATACGCAGTGGAAGAAAGGCAGGACACTGTTTATGGACAGAGTGAGAATAGTGGACGGAGAGGGACGTGAAATCTCTCACTGTGTGAGTTATGTTCGCCCAGACGGGGTAATAATTCAAGCCCCTGATCCCCGGTACTATTGGCCTCAGTGCAAGGACCTTCCAGTAATTAAGCCCGTGCCCACAAAATGGAGAGCTGAGCAGTGGTAGTCAATACTGCCACACCAGACTGTGAAGTGCCCTTATTGATCCGCCAATATGAATAACCAAGGACTCAGGTGCTCCACATTCATCAGTCTACAGTGTACTGTCCTGTTCAGCAACCATCTACTAGCCCACCAGATGACTTCAGATCCAGAGAGGACACCATCCCAGCTGTTTCCTGTTCATCGCCTGGTAATCGGATGACATCGGACCAGCTGTTTTTCTTTTTGTTCCTGTTCTAAGGTTCCTTCTCCAGAGATGACATCATCCCAGCTGTTTCCAGATGTGCCCTCCTGTGGTTCCCGGAAGATGTCCACCCAGCTGTATCAGAAGAAATGCTGCCAGGGAGAGTCTTCGGCTGTGGACAAGGTTGGTGCAGTTCGTATACTACAAATGGCTGGTAAGTCCGAAAACACTTCTTCTATCTTTATGACATTGCAGTACACACCCTACACTACAGACTTCAAAAATGTGTGAACTGTCCACAAAGACTCTCCCCTTCAGGACTTTGGCCTTTTAGAACTATGCTTCATGGGGCTCTGGCCCAGGAGAGACTCTTTATTGGACTAGCCTTCGGGCCTTGTGGTCACTAGTTGGGACTTTTAGGGCACTCCATCCCCCCAAATGTGTATTGTAAATAATGTCATTATTGTACTCTAATGTTAATACTGTTTTTCTACCTTTTTCTAAAAAAATCTTTTTGGGATTGTTCAGTGTTTTTGTATGGTAGGGGTTGTTTAAGTAGACTACGTATGCAGATTAGGAGTGTGTTTTGTCTTTTTCTTACAGGTGTTCCTGGGAAGACAGAAGAGAAGACAAGAAGAGGAGGAGGGGCTCATCGGAGTTCCTCGGCAGTGCTTTATTGTGTAGAATTTAAAGTACTGTGTCGTTATTGTTATGGTTGTTACTGTATTAACCCTTTTCCTTCCACAGGTGTGGTTGTGGGGGTAGGGAGGAGGCAGTAATTGGTATTTTAATGGTGCAGTTGCAGGTTGCCCAAGGTCAGGGAGGTCCCCCGGTTTTGTTTTTGTTTGGGATGTTATGTTAGAGGCAGATAGGTTTTCCCTAGAGGGATAGGGGGATGGACAGGCTGTGGCCCGGACCTGCAGTAGGGACCGCAGTGCTGATCTATCAGGACTACGCTCTGGATGGTTCTACCAGAGCCACTAGGTGTCCATAGTAAGTGGATAGAGTAGAGGCTGACATGTCAGCTACAGGCCTCTAGGCCCTTAGTGTTGCCTGCCTGTGCTTGCACATGGTAGGAGGGGGCCTGATCACCCCCCTCCGCAGGTAGCACATAGGGTGGGATGGCCTAAGGCTGGGTGCATAATGACTGGGGACAGTCATTTTCCTGGTCAAGGGCGAGTGTAACCCCCTTGTTACCCAGGGTTACTAGAATCCCAGTAAGACCTAGTGTCAGGCAGGGAAGGCAGCTTGTGAAACTCCAGTTAAATGGGTTTCACACTGTCTCACTCTGTTCTCAGTCATAGCTGAGACTGAGAGATGACATCACCATAGAACTGTCGCAGCTGCATAAGCCACATTGGAATCTGCAGCAGAGGGAGTGAGATAGAACTTTGGGAGTTTTCAAAGTCAGTTCCTGTTTACCTTCTGTGGGAGAAGGAGTCTCCTGTTTATTGTCAAGCAGGAAGGAAGTGTCTTCTGTTTACCTCCTTGGGAGGAGAAGAAGAGTGTCCAGTTTTAAGTGGTGGAGACCGCTGTTCCAGGTCTCAGTGCCTCCCTCCGGGGGGGCGGGGCAAATTATCCCTCTGTGGATTCCAGGGGCAATCCCCTAATTTCCACTACAGAAAAAAGCTGCCTTATTACAGTTTCTGTTCTGGTCTGATAACAGTGAAAGAAGTGGTACTTCGACTGTGGGGCACCTGCAACGAAAGGGTGAGTGTTGTGCTCTTTTTGAGAGGGCAAACAATATGTTTCTTCAGTTTGGAAAATGTAAAGAAAAGCTGGGATGTGAACTACTATTTGGGAGGCCTATTGTACTAGGACAAACAAATGGAGTAGTTTAAAATTTAAAGTCTGAATGAATTTCAAGTAATGTTGTAGAGGGGGTGCTACAGGTCATCCACCGTTTAATCTACATTTCAAAGTTTAAGTTTCTTTTTGTCCAGAGAAATGGCCGGGTATGGGCTGTGGGAGCTGGAGGTGGGAACACCCCCCATCTTTAGTAACCAGGTCCACCTCTACGGATTTCTTCTGTGATTGCTACTTGCCTCATGCGCCTGGCCAGTGATGAGGTAGGTACCCAGACGTGGGTCGCAAATTGGAAAATCTCTCTAGGAGTCGCAGACTCTAAGTGGTGTGGGGAGCCACAGCTTGGGAAAATATTCTCCTTGTTTGATGGGAGTCTGAAGGAAGTTAGAAAACAAATCTCTCTAGGAGTCGCAGACTAAGTGGTGTGGGGAGCCACAACAAGTAAAATTTGGGTTCATCCTTTAAATGGACCGTCAGTCAAGTGGCCGGCAGGGGAGCCGGGCCAGTCGGGCTGTGTATCCAAAGCGCATGCAAGTCCGGGCTGAGTGCCTGGTGGGTCCAGAGCCAGAAAACAGTAGAAATGAGTTCATTCTTTAAATGGACCGCCTTGTAGTCTTTAATCTGCATTATCAGTGTACATAGCCCCTTGGGGGTCCATCTATGCTTTGTTATGTTCAGCTAGTTATGAATAAAAGCCACACTGAAAAATCCCAATCCTGGTTCTGGACATTACATTTATTGCTTCCTGTAGTTGGATTTACTTGGGTGCCCCTGTGCAGAGTAGCCAAACCTAGGTCCCTTGTACCAGGTAACCTCATCCTCCCCGAACCCAGGTCCCCACCAGGTATTACTGCCAACAGCATGCCACCTGTCGTTTTAGTAAAAAGGCAGGGGTGAGGGGTTATACATAGAAACATAGAATCTGATGGCAGATAAGGAATGCTTGACCCACCTAGTCTGCCCATTTCCCTACCTAACCGATAAGCTGCAGATCGTAGTTAACCAACAGCCTACTTCCTCCTACCCCCCCACTAGAACTGCCTTATGTCTATCCCATGCATTCTTGAATTCCCCCAGTTTTTGACTTTATGACCTCCTCAAGAAGGCTGTTCCATGCATCTACAACCCTCTCTGTGAAGAAATACTTCCTCACATTACCTCTGAGCCATCCCCCCTCTATCTTCAGATTGTGCCCCCTTGTTCTTGCATATCTTTTTCCGAAAGACGCTACACTCATGGACTTTGTTGATTCCCTTGAGGTATTTGAAAGTTTTTATCATGTCCCCCCTCTCCCTCCTCTCCTCGAGGCTATACATCTTAAACTCCTTTAGTCTTTCTTCATGTGTCTTCTGGTGCAGACCCTGCATCATTTTGGTTGCCCTCCTCTGGACAGCCTCCACCTTGTCTATGTCTCTGCAGAGATGGGGTCTTCAGAACTGCACACAGTATTCCAGATGTGGTCTTACCAACTGTACAGAGGGCCAACAACTTCCTGTTTTCTACTGTTGATGCCTCTCCCTATGCATCCCAGTATCCCCCCAGCCCTCCTTACTGCCTTCTCACATTGCTGGCCCACCTTTAGGTCATCTGATATGACTACCCCCAGGTCCCTTTCCATTTTTGTTGTTGTCAGTATCTCACCCCCCACTGTGTACTCTTCCCCTGGGTATTTGTTTCCAAGGTGCATTACTTTGCACTTCTTCGCATTGAATCTAAGATGCAATACATTTAACCATTCCTCCAACCTTGCCGAGTCCCTTTTCATCCTTTCCACCCCACCTTGCATATCAGCCCTGTTGCAGATCTTTGTGTCATCTGCAAAGAGACATACTTTTCCTTCTAGTCCTTCTGCAATGTCACTTATAAAGACATTAAAAAGGACCGGCCCCAGTACTGAACCCTGTGGTACCCCACTAGTAACCCCCTTTCTGAACTGTGGACTCCATTTATTATTACCCTCTGTTTCCTGTTGTCCAGCCAGTGTTTTACCCAGGCTACCACCCTGGGACCCACTCCCAGGCTGGCTAATTTGTTTATTAATCTTTTGTGCGGGACTGTCAAATACCTTCCTAAAATCTAGGTAGGCCATGTCCACAGCCCCTCTCTGGTCTACTACTTTGGTCACCCAAAGAAATCAATTAGACTTGTCCAACATGTCCTTCCTGCTGGGAATCCATGCTGCTTTGGGTCCTGTGCCCCACTGGCCTCTAGGTACTCAACAGTTCTTTCCTTCAGAAGTGATTCCATCATTTTCCCTACAACGGAGGTCAAACTGACAGGTCTGCAGTTTCCTGCCTCTGTCTTGCTCCCACTTTTGTGAAGGGGACTCGCATATGCCCTCCTCAGTCCTCAGGTACTACACCATCTTCCCATGATTTATTAAAAAGGGTAGTCAGTGGTGTTACTAGTTCTTTTAGAATTCTGGGGTGAATCCCATCAGGCCCCATTGCTTTATCCACCTTCAGTTTTATGATTTTTTTCAGAACCCTTTCTTCTGTGAAAGGACTAATATCACCCCCCCCCCATCCAGAGTGCTTCTATTGATTGGATTAGGTATCTCCCCCTGCTCTTCCTTTGTGAATACTGAGCAGATGTCTTCGTTCAGTATCCCTGCTATTTCACAGTCGCTCTCTGCCCAACCACCTTCCTCTTTATTCAGCCTCAGTATCCCTACCTTTAGTCTTTCTTTGCTCCCTAATGCACCTATAAAAGGTTTTATCTCCCTTCTTAACCGAGTTGGCTATCTTTTCCTCGGTTTGCGCCTCTGCTATTCTGACTGCCTTTTCCTTCTGCTTTAACTGGTACAGTTCTCTGTCCTGCTCCTTCTGTGTTTCCTTATACTTCCTGAATGCTGTCTTTTTCTCCCTAACCTTCCCCGCCACTTCTTTTGAGAACCATAGTGCTTTTTTCCTTTCACTTTGATTTGTTTATTTGCTTCACACAAAGGCTTGTTGCCTCTGTGACGGCGGTTCTGATGTTTCCCCATTGTTGCTCCACTCCACCTTCTTGCCCGTTTACTAGTGATTTTCCGAGGCACTCTCCCATTTTGACAAAATCAGCCCTCCTGAAGTCCAGTACCCTTCACTTTTGTATGGCTCGACTCTACAGCCAAGTTTATCTTGAACCACACTGTTTGGTGGTCGCTTGTTCCCAAATGGCTACCCACTTCTAGATCCGAGATTCTCTCTCTGTCCCCATTTGAGAGTACCAGGTCTAAGATTGCTTCCTCCCGAGTGGGTTCCAAAACTAGCTGTCTGAGGCATGCCCCCTGTAGGGCATCGAGAATGGCCCTGCTCTTGGATGTGGCTGCAGCAAAGGTGCTCCAGTTAACATCTGCATATTCAGGTCCCCATCAGCAATATCTCCTTTCCCTGCCATCCTAAGGATGTCTTCTATCATTTCCTTGTCCATTTCCTCCCCGAGACGGGTCTGTATACAACCCTGTGTGGACTGTGGTGCCATTTCCAGTCTCCAGGGTGACCCACAGTCTCCTCCTCCCTGTTTACCCTTTAATTCTGTTGCTTTGATCCCTTCCCTTACGTAGAGAGCCACTCCTCCTCCTCTTCTACCCTCCCTGTCCCTCCTGTAGATTGTGTACCCTGGTATGTTGACATCCCAGTCATGGTTCTGTGTACCATGTTTCTGTGACTGCCACGATATCCAGGCATCCCTCTTCCATCAAGGCCACCATTTTGGGGAGCTTTTTACCTAGACTATGAGCACAGGTACTCATTACCCTCCATTTGTTTTTATGGCCTTATTTGTTTTTGCCCCATCCCTGTCCTTACTGCCTTTGTCTTTTTCTCCATTTAACCCTGCCCTTCTCCCTGTCGACTGCCCTATCTTGGTGTTTACCTCACTAACGATCCTGATTTTATGGGGGGGCTAGCACTTCCCTTCTTTTCAGTGCCTCCCCCCGCCCGGCTAGTTTAAATGCTTGCCAATGAAGCATTTCAACCTATCACCTAGGATCCTGGTTCCCCTCCTGGACAGATGCAGACCATCGCGCCAGTATAGGCCTGCATCCCTCCAGGTGGAGCCCCAGTCCCCAATGAAGCCAAATCCATGAGCTCTGCACCAGTTTTTCAACCAGTCATTGAATCCCATGGTGCGGAGTACCCTAGCCTTATCCATGCCACAGACAGGTAGCACTTCTGAGACAGTTACCGTGTGTGCCACTTGTCTAAGGCCCCTCCCCAACTCCACAAACTCCTGTTGCACTGCTCTGATCCCATTCTCAGCCAGGTCATTTGTCCCTAGGTGGATAATGACATCCAGCTCACTCCCCCTTGCATCTGCTCCCAGGATCCTGAGGATTCATTTCCTGTCCCTCCAAGCCATGGTGCCGGGCAGGTACCTTACCTCCCTTTCCCCTCCCTCCCCCAGTTCTACGCCCCTAACAATTCAGACCCCCACCAGGAGTTGTTTCCTTCCCCTGTGGGGTCCTGAGCCACCCTCCTGTGGGTCTCCACTGTGGAATTTCCCAGCTTCCTCCTTGGTCTCCACTGCAGGTGCCTCCACAGAGGAACCATGCTGTGCCAGAGTGGCGAATGAATTGTGGCGAGGCACAACTGGAGGGATGTGCCCTCTGTTCCACCACCGCTTGTAGGGTGTAGAGAACTGCCCTCATCTCCAGGATGTTTATGTGGAGGGAACCCTCTGTTCCTAACCATAGACCCTGGGTCCTCTTTTCACCCAGATGGGTGCCCCAGCCCGATCCTGATGCGGCTGTAGTCAGTATTCCTGCTGGAGTGGGTGACTGGAAGGGAACCTCAATCGCGAAGTGTTCTGGAATTAGCCACTACTGCAATACTCGGTGAATAGAGTTGGGGACAGAGACCATTTGGTCGAGGTCATCCTGGCATTGGTCCCACTGGACTCTGAGTGTCCACTGGATGGTTTGCAAGTGTAGGCGTGACAGGGGAACCATGGCTATTGCTGTTGCCATATAGAGCAAAAGACGAAACACGGTCCATGCTGAGACCTGCCTCTGCCCTAGGATGTGTCCTGTTAGACTTCCTAGGCATTCTGCCCTGTCATCTGGCAAGAAGGCCCTCCCTTTCATGGTGTCCAGCACCGCCCTGATAAACTGCAACCTTTGGCAGGGTGTGAGGGTTGACTTTCGTAGGTTAATTGTGACAAATAGGTTCTTGAATATTGAAAAAGTGTCCTGTAGTGCCTGATGTAAATCTTCCTTGGACAATGCGGTCAGAAGCCAATCATCCAGATAAGGAAAGACGTAGTGGCCCTTTCTCTTGAGGGCCACAGCTACCACTGCCAGGCATTTGGTAAAAACCCTCAGGGCTGATGACAGTCCGAAGAGTAGTGCTCGGAATTGAAAGTGTTGACGCTAGAACTTGAATCGCAGGTATCTTTTGTGGTGCCTTGTGTTAGGGACATGGAGGTATGAGTCTTGCATGTCCAGTGATGTGAACCAAGCTCCCTGGCGTAACTTCGGGATCAGGCCTGGTAAGGTGACCATCCTGGAGCGTTTGTATGTCACCAAGGTGTTTAGATTGCTGAGGTCCAGTATTGGGCGTAACCCCCTGTCTTTTTGGGTACTAAGAAGAAGTGGGAATAGTACCCCTTCCCTCTCTGGATCCATGAGACTGGCTCTATGGTCTCTTTTACTATAACAGCCTGCATCTCGTCTCTGATCAGTGTGGCATGCTGTCTTGAGTACCGAGAAAGTAGTGGTGGCCTGGACAGTGGTTGCCCAATGAATTCTATAAAGTGCCCTCTTTGAACGAGCTGAAGAACCCATTGGTTGGAGGTAATCTGCTGCACCCTGATAGGTGTTTGGAGAAACTACCTCTGACTGCCTCTTCCCCTTGGGCTGGAGGGAGAGGAGGGCTCAGCGGCAAGTCATGCAGTGGAGGGGGAGGGGAGGTTTGCCTGAAGAGATTTTGTGTTCCTTGCACCTACTCCTCCCGTAGCATGAGGGGGGGCCCTTGCGGCTAAAGCCTTCTCTCTGCTGCTGTCCAAATCGAGGCTGCTGTCCCCGTTTTCCTTGAAAACAGTTCTTATGCCTCCGAAATTGCTTTGTCTTTGGTCTGTACATGGCTTGTACCAAACGTGCTGCATTTCCGGCGTCTTGCAATTTTGTTGTTATCTTTTTGGACTCCTCCCTGAAAAGAACTGAGCCCTTGAAAGGGACATCTAGGATGCCCTTCTGCACATCTAGTGTGAAGCCTGAGACCCTCAACCAAGAGTGCCGTCTTAGACACATGTCTGATGCTGCACTTCTTGCGGCTGAATCTGCAGAGTCATATGCTGCTCTGAACAGCTGTGTGCCCACATCAGAGCCTGTCTGAAGCAGGTTAGTAAGCTCTTCCTTTTGGTCTCTATCTGGAACGTTCTTTACCAAAACCAGGCCTTGTTCCCACACGGCATTTTGGAATTGGACCATGTGGGTCAAGAAGTTTAATGAGCGGATGGAACATGTGGCTGAGGCGTACATTTTCCTTCCCATGGAGTCAAGCTGCTTCGACTCCCGGTCTGGGGATTGAGTGCTCAAATGCTGCGGCCTTTGTGATCTATCATGTGTGGCAGTGATCACCATAGAATCTGCTACTGGCTGCTCACCCAAATAAGGATCTTCTAAAGGAGCCCGATATTGGCGATCCGCCTTTTTAGGTATTACTGAGGAAGCGAAGGGATGCTTCCAAGTCACTTTGGTCATGTCTTGGAAGGTATCGATTAGTGGTGGCACCACTACTGGTTTGGGATCCTTTTGTCTTAAGATACTTGGCGAGGCAGCGCCTTTCAGGATCTAAATCCTCCGTGTCCCGCCCCATGTTATCTTGGATATGCCTCATTATATCCATAAATGTTGGGTCATCTGGGGGGGGCGGAACCTAGGTAAATCCCTTGGATCTGGTGAAGGGATTCTAAAAGGAGAGCCTGATCTGGAGGACATATGACAGGAAGAATGAGATTCATCAGAGGAAGAGGAATCTGACCTCCTGTGGTGCTTCTTGGAGCTGTGCATGCTTGGTGAGCAGGAAGGGGTCTATGATGGAGACCTCTGCCTCTTCTTTTCCTTGGAACGGTCCCTAGGCTTAGGACTTTTATCTCTAGGAGGTGGTCTGGTCGGACTTTTTTCTCTTGGAGGTGCTCTCAGTGGGGTTTGATCCTCCAGAGGCAGTTTGCTGGGAACCACATCCTTCTTGATGGTTTCCCACCAGTAGGAAAATTATGATTTTTTTTATACTTCTATTTTATTAATTTTAAAATAAATTGCAAACAATACAAATATTCCATGTAACGAACAGCCAGTCTTAAGATAGACACAGAAGGAAACTTCATATGATACAGGAAATAGCCTCACCAATGTGGAATACAATAAGGGATACTAACAAAATGTCTAATTACAGTACTAAATACGTTCTTAAATGCTGTGCTTTTACTACCCAAGAGCTCATGGGAAAGATATCCGTAAAAAAGGTTTCTCCTGGAATGTGTAACAGATACATCCAGTGCCCAAATGGGCTGTTGGTGCCATGTAATTCACTGCATGTTATTCTAATATCAGTAATTTAATACAGACGTGATGTACTATTAACTCTGGGTTACTCAGTCTGATCAGTTACAGAATTTGCCAAACATTTGTTTCAAAGAAGATTAAAACCAACCTGACTTTTATGTCATTTTAACAGTATATTGTATCTGAGGTTAAAAAACTATGTGCCCGGTGGCGCTGAGGGTTAAGGTGCCGGACGCTGCACCTCATGCCACGCCGGCAACATGAGTTCGGGAGCGAGCTCAGGAACCGGGAGTCGGTAGGGGATGGTAGAGGATCATGCGGCTCTCCTCTCCGGGCAGGTGGGTGAAGGATAGCCCGGCGCACCAGCGGCTCCTGTGTGGAGACCGGGAACGCTGCAGTGTGCAGGCTGCACACTACACAACGTGGCTGATGCTGGCAGGGTTGCTGAGCGCCGTTGTGTCAGATATGCTCACGCAGAGAGGGGGTCCGAAAAAGAGGAAAAACCTGGCTCCGAGAAACAGGCAATGGCACCTGTTTCCCATGCCCTCTGCCGGGCTTACCCAGACTAGCCTTCCAGATCCTCATGCCTGCCCTTGCCTGCAGTCAGAGACTGCCTTAGAAAAGCGCCCAAGAGGAGAAGGGCGACCCACCCCAGATGGGTTAAACCGGGGGTGCTGGCTGTGGGGGAGTGGAGGAGAGAGGAGGTGCAGTTCTGGGAGCCTCAGGCGGGCAGGACACGGATAAGGATGCCTGAGAGATGGTTCCTCGGGCCGCGACTGGAGTAAAAGAAAGTCTACAAGAAAAAAAAAAACTATGCGCCCTATAGAGGAGTAGGGGTAAGCTAGAAAAACAAACTTTCTGATCTTTACTCAAGATATTTCAGACTAGTTGGTTACATCAGTACCCCTAGCTATTACAGGTTCCCCAAGATTACAACCATCCAATTTATCTCCCACACAGCTTATAAGGTTTACTCACCTCTCAGACACATTAATGATTCTCAAGCTTAATCTGAAAATAAACATTTAACAACATTTTTCAAGGCTATTTTGCTTTTGATCTTATATGAAGGTCAGTGGCTACAATTCAAGTTTTTAAGGGAGAAACCCTTTAGAGTAGTGAAAGTTAATGAACCACTGTTCAAGTGTCTGTGTCCACGACCCCTTCCTCTGTCGCCACACTCCTCGTGTCCTTTCTCGTAGCTGCCATTTTCACCACCCATTTCCACATATCTACCAGATCTGTGAACACATACTACACCTTACTGTCAGAGATGATTCTTAACTTCGCGGGGAATTGAATTATGTACAGAATATTTAAGTCCCTTAATGCTGCTCGCACCACATCAAATTTCTTGCGACGGAGATGAGTCATGTAGGAAATATGTGGATGGTAGCGCTCTCCCAACTAAGTGGCCCATACTGCTTTGCCAAGTTCAGGAGCCTGTCCCTGGTACCCCTACTGTCGAAAACCACCATGAGCACCCCTTGGAAGTTCTGCTGGTGGTTTGGTGCGATGTGGCATTGGTAGGCCTTAACAATAGTGAAGTCTTCCTCCTTTAGATGTGCTCTGAATTACTCAGTTAGGCAGTCCCTCACAAAAAGGTGTGCCGAGTCTCCTTCCAACCCCTCCAGGAGTCTGACTAACCACAAATTTTGGCTCCATATTTAATTCCCCAAACTTCTAGTCTATTGTTTGTCTGCTGGTGTTCTTTGGCCTGTTGCAATGTTGTGCTTTAGCATATTGTGGAATGGCATTTCACATCTTCCAACTCTCCCTGTAAAACATCCACTGCTTTTTTGACTGTCGCGAGCCTGCCCACCATAATGTCCAATTTATTATTAGTAGCCGTCGAATCCAAAAGCTGCTGCATTTTTCATCTGAGTGACTGTAGCGTTTCCTCCGCTTCTTCTCAGTCTACTGCTCCGCTCTGCAACAACTGAATACTCTGGCCTGCTGGTGGACCTTTCACCCCATCTTTTTGAGGGTCTCTCTCGATGTCGGATTTCTGAGAGTTTTCCCCATTTTGATCTTTGATCTTTCCTCTAACAATTTTATTAAAGCTTTCCTACTTCAGACATCTAAAAATCGTATATTTTTAAGCTTGCAAAATCTATTGCTGAAGAGCTAATGTACAACACGTGTACTCAGCTCGGGCTCCATAGCACCCCCCAGGAAAATAATTCTTTGACCTCTGAAATTTAAAAGCCCGAGGTCTGATTTAGAATCTGCCTAGACATGTGGCCCGAGATATGACCAGTCCCCAGTGGGGGCGACTGACCATTTCCAGTGTCTGATGGTCTATGGCCGGACGCACCCAGTCTGGTCCTTGGGCAGCAGCGCACGGGAGGTCTGCAATGTCCCTGCCTCCTGACGTCTGGTCATTGTTTAGGCATCTGACCCCAGCGTCGATACCTTCTTCATCCATACATCTGGATGGGATGACATCCGGTATGGACGAGGTGTCATCAGTTCTCTCGGAGTGGACCTCAGTCGGTGGCCGCTGGTCCTTGGTCTGTTTGGTGGACGTCTAGTCTGACGTCCGTTTATGGTCTGAGGTCCGCTTAATGGACGTTAATTCTGAGGTCCATTTAGCGGATGTCCCCCCCCCCAAGATATTTCTGGGGGGTTGGGAAGCAGACTTCCATTGGTCAGAATCCCTGCGCCAGTCCAGGGAGTCGGGGCCTGTGGCAGAGGCCAACTTGGAGTGCACCTTGACTGGGTGATCTGTGGAAGCAGATCAGCCTCTGTAGCCCGAAGGCTGGCTGGAAGTATGGACCTGAGGCCAAACTTTTAGGAGCTGGAGGGTGGATGCAGAACCAGAGCCGCCTGATGTCTGGACCTTGGCCGACGGATGCTGGACCTCTGTCTGAGACTGAGACCTGTTGGAGTGGGATGTCAAATCTGAACTCCTCCTGGAGTCGGATGTCCGCGAGGATGGGGAGCGGTCTTTCTCCTTTTCCCTCCATTTTTTCTTTTATGCTTCCCCAACCTATGTGAGGATCCTTCTCTGGAGGATTTACTTTTTTGCACTGCTGCTAATTTTTTCTCTAGGAAAAAGGTCTCCAAATCTCTTTGGCAGCGGATCCTCGTACGATTATTAAAGTTCTGGCAAATGGGACAGGCCTTGGTGTCGTGCTTCAGGCCTAGGCACCTGACACAGGTCATGTGCTTATCCTTAAAAGAAATCTGTTTTCCGCAAGCACACTTTGATGAGTGCCTTTCAACGGATGACGTCGGGGAAGACGATATACAGAAAAGGAAATAAAGGTAAACTTTCCGAATAAAAGAAATAAAATAAGATACTTAAGTAATGGTGTCATTCGTTAGCTGAAGGCATCCATGGAGCCGATGCTTGCTAGTCACCGGTGGGAAAAGAACTGAGGGATGCTGGGGGACTGCCCCTTTTATGAGGTATGTGACGGGGACAGGGCCGATGTCGGTGGTGGTCCCCTGCTGTACGTAGATTCATAGAAGTGTGATGGCAGAAAAGGACCGACAAGGCCCACCGAGTCTGCCCATTTGTCCAGCTGAATGCCTGGACCTGCGCCCCCCACCCTCAGCACCCCCCTGTGTTTGTCCCATGCCCTTTTGAATCCCTCCACTGTTTCTTCTCCAACAACCACCTCCAGGAGTCTGTTCCACTTATCCACCACTCTCTCTGTGAAATAGTACTTCCTAATATCGCTGAACTGCCCCCCCCTCCACCTGCAGGCCATGCCCCCTCGTCTTCCGATTTTCCTTCATCTGGAAGATCTTTCCACCCTGTTTATACCCTTAAGGTACCTGAAGGTCTTGATCATGTCCCCCCTCTCCCTCCTCTGTTCCAGGGAGTACATGTCCAGATCTCTCAACCTTTCTTCATAGGAGAGGTGGCTCAACATGTAGCTAGCTAGAAGTTTTCCGTGGGGTCCTGCTGCCTGCCGGCTTCAGTCCTAATGGTGTAACCTGCTGCAAGAGCTGTATCTCGAAGTAAGATCTGCATTCCTGGGGGGATGTCTGGAGGGTTTTGCAACAATTCTAGGGAGTACCCCTCTTGGATAATTCACAAGACCCATATATCTGTCCTAATGGGTTTCGACTGCAGATAGAACTGTCAGATGCTTCTCTACTGGAGAACAGTGATCCACCTCAGGCAGCTGAAATGGGCATCGGGCCTGCATCTCACATAGTTGCACTGGGTGCCCGTGCCTTCTGCTGTTGTTTCTTTGCTGCTGCTGCTGTTGCAGCAGCAGCACAGGCTGGGCTTTATACTGCTGATAGCCCTGTTGTGCTGGCTTGGCAGTACCCTTGCCCTCTACCCCTTTGGGGGGGGGGGGCCTGATAGCTCTAGCACGTTTTAGGGTTGACCTCTTTTTGAGTGCTTCTTCCACATGCTGTTCAAAGACATAAGTAAGATCAAATGGTACGCTCATTACCTGCTGTTGGACATCAGGAGAAAAACACAGTAGTTCGCAGCCAGAAGTATCTCCGAATGCAAATCCCTGTAGCTGCAGAGCAAGCTGCTGCACTGGAGGAAGCCACTGGGGCTTTTAATTGGTGGCAATTAGACTTCAAGCCTTGAGTAATAGTCAAGGTGCCCTGGTTTCTGCGGTTCTGCGGCACGCAGCGATTGCTGCAGAAATCAAGGCCAGCCACAGAATTTGGGGATGGCCATAGAAATTACACAGATACTACCCCGGTAAGCTAGACAGAGAATGCCCACACTCATTTCCACTCATTACCCTTCCTGCTTATAACTTTATAAGAACCATAATTCACCCCCAACCATCTCAGCCCCTCACAACCTCCCCTACCCAGCCATGAGGGCCCATTTAGGTCATCCTATTTTTTGATTTTGGCACCCTTTTTTGGTCAAAGGCTGCATGATGTTCAACTGTTTTTTCTATCACTGCTAGTGTGCTAGTGGACTAGACTGCTTGTTTCTCATCCCAGTATTGCTTTCTGGGGCCCACACAAAGCTATACTAGGTCATGGATCCAGAATTTGGGCTCGGCAGTAATAAGAAAAGGTAGAAGATCGTCCTTCAGTGCTGGACCAAAAAAGGGCACAATAAAACAATGACTTGATGAGGCCCTGGGTGGAGGGTGGAGTGAGTTCTGGGGTAAGATATGCAGTGTTGTTATTTCTTGTTTTACAAGGGAACAGATAAATGTCTAAAAGGAGGTTTCACAATACTTTTGAGGAATGAAGAGGCAGAAGGTCATTGTACAATGTGGACTGGATAAAAACATAAATTTAACACCCTCAAGGCAAGTTAGGAAGGTTGTGAAGCTGACATGGGTAGGGGTGGGTTTTACCTGTTCTAAAACCATGAGAGGGCAAAGTGCTGGTGGCGGGGGCAATTTGCAATCCTTATGGGGTTAAGCACCAAAGGTGGCAATGGATGGGGCTGGAAAGATGCCAGCCTGACAGGTCAGCTCTGGTGGGTGGGGGAGAAAAATTTGAATTATGAAAAAGAAAACAAAGGGACAGCTAAGTAGCCAAAAGTTGGTGGTCATGAAAAGAATGGGAGAAGCCTGGACAGACTGCAGAAATGAAAAAGATGAAGCCAAGGTAAGAAAAATGAAAAGTCAAAGCTAAAAATTATGCAAAATGTAGAAAATACATAAGGGGAAAGACAGAGAAAAACATCGCAATGACACTGCAGATGATACATTTTAATTTTTTTTTTTTTTTTAGTATTTATATGTTGCTCTGGGTCAGTATTATACTGGAACTGGTACAAAATGCAAGGGTGGATGAGGGATGTGTGGGCAAGACAGATTTCAAACTCACTGCTTCACAACCAAACATGTCATTGAGGGACAAGTAGTTTTACTCAGAGAGCACCAATGCAGCTTCAGTTTTTTTTTTGTTTTTTTTTTTTAAAAAGCACAAATCACTCGACCTTTCAATATAGTAGTCAAAATAAATCAAATGTTTGCTCCATGGAACCGACAGCCCAATCTGATGGCCAGTCCCTGTGTGTCAATGTTCTGTGATTAAATTGTTAGGAGAGAAATACCATTTATTTATTTGCAAAGTATCTTTGGGCACAGGTACTCATTTACAAAGGTTCCATGTCAGAGTCCGATAATTGTTAAAATACAATAACAGTTACTTTGTCAGGTCTAGCGAAATATAGTCAAGGCAAATCAACATGATGCGTAGATACATGAATGAAATTTATGCTATTACCACAGGAAACTGGTCACAGGTGGTTACACACAATGTTGAATTACAGAGCAAGTCGGGGTCAACAGTATTTTCCTTTTTGGGGTGGATGGTGTGGCTGAGATGGGTGGGTACGAGCTACACTGGATTTCAAAAACTAGAGTTAGGTGTGGCTGTCGATGGGAGGTGGGGGTGGGGCATGATCACATACGGCGAAGGAGAGAGAATCTTGCTGCCATTAGATCCAGCATCCAGGGTAAGGAGGAGAAAGCATTACTACCATGGGGGGGGGGGGAAACAGCATTACTGCCATGAGGAGAGGAAAGAGAACTGCCGTCATTATACTGATTGGGGAAGAGAGGGCACTGGCTCCATTAAGTAGGTGGGAGGTAGGGGAGGAGAAAGCTTTTTCCTTTACTTTGTTGAGGGAGGGGAAAAGAGAGTAGAGACCACACTGCAGTGTTTTGGTCTGAGATGGAGGAGACAGCTTTGCTGTCATTACTTCCTCTGGGTGAAAGGGAGCTTTGCCTGTTATACAGACAGACTGTGAGACGACAGAGACAGAAGAAAAAAGTGAAAATAAAAAATCTAGCTGAGCCATCCTGATAGGCCAGTGGTGGCATATCAAGTTTCCATGAGGTCAACCTTGTTCAATGTACAATCACGGGATCACCTGCTCTAGGACAGCGCATGGTCAGGGGGTGCTGCAGATGCCAGGGCTTTCAGGCTATCAGAGGGAGATGCACATGAAAGAAAAGATGAAGCCAAGGTGAGAAAGAAAGATGATGACCAAGCTAAAGATTTATTCAAAATGCAAAAACTAAACAAGGAAGGAGTGAAACAGAAAAAAGATAATTTCACTGATGGCTGGCTGGTGGCGTGGTGGTAGCGCTGCTGCCCACCACACTGGTGAACTGAGATCTGGAATGGTCTCAGATTGCTGGGAGTCAGGCAAGGGGAGAGGATTCGGTGTGTGATGGATAGCTCTCCCCTCCTGGGGAGGGAGGGCTTATCAACATCACAGCAAGACTGCCTCCAGGTGGCGACCTGGTAGTGTGAATCAGGGCTGGCATGAAGGAAAGGGATCTGCAGCACGTGCATGCCTCCATGGGCACCTGCTGACATGTGCACCCCAGAAGTACTGATTTTAGACTTAATGGCACACCAAGCAGAAATACTTGTGGTGCAGCCTTCATCTCTTCCACTGCTCCCTCTCCTCCCTTCTGTCCAATCCCACATCCAAAACGTGGTAAAAACTCTATGACTACAAGGGGAACAACAATAATTTTGTTTTTTGTATCTCTGCTTATATCTTATACTTTAGTGTGCCCCTTCTATGTTGGCACCCCGCGGCTGCTTGGTTTGCATGTGCCAAAGACCACCTCTGCGCCCCAGCTATGAGGAGGGAAGAAATATTGGGTGGAAAATCGACAGTGGGGCGGGCATGAATGATGCTCTGCACAACAACCCCTCACCCATAACATCGCCAGTACCCCTGTCGAGTCTGGATATGTGTCTCGGGGGGGGGGCAGCTCTTCCCCTCCTGGCGCTGCCATGTGGGGCAGTCAATGGAGCAACACAGCCAGCAGCTAAATCCTGGGAAGATGGTTGCTGGTGGGGGGAGGCTGGGACAGAAACCATAGGGAGCAAAGGGATAAAAACCCTTATTGAAAATAAATAATCACACTGACACTGCAGATGTTTAATGTGTGCTCCCAAAGCCCACCACTCCCAACTGCAACTGTATATGGGGTCCCTGACAGGTGTTCACAGAGGAGGAGGAGGAGAGTCTTGAGTGCTCTCTGGCTAGGCTATGACAGGCTTCCCCATCCAGGGGAACAATTATTTAGCTGTGTACTTTGCTGCCAGCAGGTTGTGGCGGGTGCCTGTAGCCATTAATGTTGCATGAAAGGACACTAAGCCGTAAATAGGCCTACATAAATACGGAGGGCGAGAACAGCTTCTGGAAAGCATAAAACTGGAAATTATTGAACTTACATTTATGTGGTGTGAGTGAGGATTCCTCCACAGAGGCCACTCTTTCTGGGTCCCACAGAATTTTAAACCTTAACAAAAGAACTTGGCCTAATAGTTCTGGGAACGTGCAAAGTCCCTGCCGCAAAAGTTACATCCAGAACAAACAGGGGGCTTGGTAATAGTTACCAAAAGCTCCTGCTTCAAAGTAGAGTTGGGTAGGCTCTCTGAAATGGATTTGAGCGTAGTCCATACGTGGTACTAATTTTTCGAAATATGGAATTGGTAACTTGCTATTCTCAGGCCCCAAATGGCTGCAGCAAATATAATTTTCCACATAATGTCCACTTAGCACGACGTGTTAGTATGCTGTGCCATGAGCTCTTCTGAAGCTACAGGCATGTCATTACTAGCTATAACAACAAAAGCATCCACTATAGGCAGAGTGTAGTATACCAGTTTTGTTCTGGGAGCCAAATACTTCTTATCTGACAGTCTTGGGACAGCCAGAATAGAAGCTGACTTGCTCCAGGTTACCTCTGTGAAGGTCTACAGAGAGGGCTGGATTGGTGGAACCAGTGACACAAGGCATAGTAGAGGACATTCAAAAATTCTAATTTCTGCTGTGTTGCCTGATCTATGGCGACTGTTTTGAGCAGCGCTTGAAATGAGAGATCCCGGGGAGCCTTGACTGGAGTAGGATCTGGTTCTACTAGGTCCAGGGATTCCTCAT
Source organism: Neoceratodus forsteri (assembly GCA_016271365.2). Classification (NCBI taxonomy): domain Eukaryota; kingdom Metazoa; phylum Chordata; order Ceratodontiformes; family Ceratodontidae; genus Neoceratodus; species Neoceratodus forsteri. The sequence goes on along the minus strand of JADMNL010000025.1, from coordinate 3,100,470 downwards.
CGTCTGACTCCGAATACAAAATAAGACATGGATTTTACTCATCATTCATATGAACTGGAGACTCTGGCACAAAATACGGACCCAAAGGGCCTGGCACCATTGACAGCGCCAGAGTCAGCACTATGTGTGGCACTGAGGTCAGCATAGAGTGCAGCACTGACATAGGACCTGGTGCCACCGGATGCACAAACAGTGATACTAATGCCAGGGCCAACACCAGGCCTGGAGTTGGTGCTAACAGTGACACAATAGGTAACAGTGAAGGCCCTGGCACCACAGCTGGAGTAGGTGCCACAAAAAGTCAATGGCACCGAAGGCAGCACCTGTGACAGCTTTAACAACAATAGTGTTACTGGAATAGGGCTGGTACCGAATGGTGCCACCAACTTAAAGTGTGCTGGATCCAGTTCTCTGTAAGGGCAGCCTAATGACCAAACTGTCCACCTAAAGGCTGTCCAGTGGATAGGGAGGACTCAGGGATGGTGGAGTCAGGCCTATAGGAATTAGAAAATCCAGTGTTGTCGATAGTCTGTGGAGGTTCTTGGCCAACTGGAGTATACACTGCATTGGTGCAGGGTAGTGTGAGCTTGACCGGTGCCTTTTCTTCTCTTTATGTTTCCTATGAGAACAGGTTGAGGTTGACGGTCCTTCGAACCTGAAGTGGAGTTTAAGTGGGACCAGACCAAGATTGCTTGGAGCCTGAACACTGATCCAGTGAGGAGCGGTAGTCGTATGCAACTTTACTGTGGGAGCAACTTGCCTGTTCAGGCTTCCTACCCGCCAAACTGCTGTCAACCACCATCAAATGGTATTACTGAAGGAACATTTTCTTATTTTAAGGCTAAACTGACAAAAAAATATAACGAATATCTGAAGTATTAAAGTGACGATCTAGAATGCTATCTGCATGCATATTGGTAAGTTCTGGTCTAGATGAGAACAGCAAATTAGATGCTGTGCTTCGATAGAAGGGGAAAAAAGAACAGAGGTGGTTGGGGGCTTACACCATTGTATACCAGAATGTTCACGCAGCGGTATACCCACACAGCCAGCCCCCAAAAGATCTAGCTCCTGAGGGTTCCTTGCGCCTCCAGACTTAAGACTAAAACATGCTATCTAGCGTATGTCACAACAGTATGTAGATTCTGTATGAAATTTTTAACTTAATGTAGAACTTGGAATCTTGCACTGAGTGGACTCTGGTTTTCTGTAATGATTATAGGCCCAATCCACAAAGGGTTCAGGAGGCCTAATACACCTACACTGGGGTGTGTAGGGAAGGTGTGGATGTGCAGAGTTTCCACTTAGCACATGCGGTGACTTCTGCGCATCCACAGCTTCTGTCTCCCTACCACATGAAGGCCTGCCCTGACCCAACCAAAGAAACTACATGGGCACTTGGGGTGGGCTTTAAGGTGTGCTTGTGCTCTGCATGAAGATCAAAATGTTTTTGGCAGCACTGGGTGTGCAGAGGGCAGCAGTATTGTGTGATGGCTGACCCAGCAGTAGTGCTTGCAAGCTGCCCTGGCACCTATTGCCCCTGACCTTCCAAACTGACATTGAGGGCTGGAGGTCTAAATATTATATATATATATATATATATATTAAAGTTCCTTTAAAACTAGTATATGGCAGCCTGCTATGGTAATCCACAATATTCTGCTCTGTGCAGAGCAGCAGATCCACTGATGTGCTAAACTTGGCATCTAAATGGATGTCTGATATCTGGCCTCACATCCCCCAGCCCCTCCTTGCTCTGTCACATACACAGATAATGGAGGTCAAGTGAGTCAGTTTCTGCAGGTGTGGCGCACATCTGGGGCAGTCTTAGCAGATCGGGCCCAAGGCGATACTGCTTGCTATTTTAATATGTATGTGTAATTGTGTAACACCCCTCTGGGGAGAGAGATCTGCAATGGATCCTCATGAAACACTGTTCCCTTTTCACAACAGGATTGAAGATTTTCCTTCCTCTAGGGGAGTTAGTCAGCTATTGGCTGGGAGCACTCCTGGAGGCGGGGCTCTCGTCTTGGGTCTGTGCGGGACAGCGCAGGTTCAGAGGGGGGAGAGAGAGGAATCTGACGGTGGGAGTGGGGTTGACTGCCCACTTCTGCAGAGCGGTCAGTGATATAGGGAAGAATGGCCCAGTTCAAACCCTGTGTAGGATGTGGCGGCCGTCGTCAGTTTCAAGACCCTTTGCACTGCCCGCTTTGAGGGAAAATGTAGTATTCACAGCAAGCTGTATGGGGAATCGAACCCACAGGGAGCAGCGATAGCGAGTTCACAAACCAGAGGGAGCACACAAACCAGAAGTTGAAATGCACATCACGTCCATAGTGGGGTCCGCCGTTTGGTGAAAGCCTCTGGGACTCATGGAGGCCTGTATAGGAGTTGGCAGTTAAAGTAATGTGAAGTAAGAGGGTTAGCTGCAAGGCATTAGGAAGTGTTTAGGTAGGACATCTCCTGTGGGTATATGCCGCCTGACTCGGAAGGGCAAAGCTGCGCCAGGACTGACGAAGGGAGAGTGCTGTCAGTTTTTCCAGTGAGTGGATTTCAGTATTATGAGTCAGGGACTGCAGTCCCAAATCAAGATTTGCAGTCAGTGGATTAGAGATGTAAATAGGATCCTGCCTGGAAGGGGGACAGCCATCGGAGTGGAGCTGGAGTGAACTTGCAAATGAGAGCTGGGTAAAGCTGCCTGCACAGTTTAGCCAAAGTGTCAGAGCTGATCAAGCATATGCTGTCTGCTATTATGGATCATTGAAATGCTCACTATGTGGATCATGGACACTACGTATATGGACAATACATGGACATTGATATATCGGACCCCTCGTTCCATTGCCTGAACTTCCCCCCCAAAGGGAGTTCCGCAATCTCTAATTTACTCCATGGAGAATTAAGTTATTCCCGAATCAAGTTTATTATTGAAAGCTCTGTTGCTATTTATACATTTCTGTGGGAATACTGGATAGGATGGCCCACGCACCCCAATTCAATACAAACACAGATAATGTGCGATTCAGTGAGGCTACAGAGGCAGAGAAAGAGTGGGGGAGGCAAATTCAGGGATACCAACACACAAGGAGAGATAAAGGGGCAATGTCAGACCCAGACGAAAGGGGGTTAGGATCAGGAAGAACAGAAGCAAGTATAGGACAAGAAGGAAAGTGAAAAGAAAAACTAAAAGAACCACAACTACAGGTGATCACGAGGTCACAAGTGAAAACAGCAGTTTTTAATTTGTTCAGTAGACAACTGACAAAAGAGCAGCTAAATGTGCTAAACAAAGGTTTAACCTTTTGCCCCCATGAAAAAGTTAGTGATTTTGAAATAAAATTAGACCTTAATAGATTTTTTAGAAAGTTAAGGTTACGGTATTTCTTTGAAAATAATCCCCAGGAGAATGTGAATCAAGAAGACCAGATGAAAACAATGGTGTTAGGACATAAATTACAAGTAAAATCCCAGTTCCTTCCTCCAGGCCCTGTGCCTCATATTACTGAAACTTTTATTTGTTTGGCAAGTAAAGATGTAGAAAAACCAATTAAGAAAGAAAGAAATTCTGATCAGAGGACGAGTTTTAATTTAACTTCAAAAGAATTGGATGGTCCCCTTTTGCCAGACACCCTGATGGTGAAACACGGAAAAAGACCACTACAGTGACAGTTGCTTTAATGGTCCGTTTCCGCGTTTTGTTTCCCCCAGTGTTCTGCCCCCTCCATGGATCAACTCCGACCTGGAGCTGAGAATCCTAAAGTCGGAGATGAGGCAGGTGAGCTCCCCACACATGGGGGGGTGCAGCCCTCACAGGAAAATACTGGGGGATTGGGCGCTGTCAATAGCGAAGGTCGGCAGTTTTACTGTCGACCTAACTTGGTGCTTCCAAAAGAATTTGGTGCCCTAATAAACTTGGAGAATGACCCCAGCATTGTCATAAAAAAGGCAGACAAGGGGGGAGGAATAGTGATTGAAAATTATATAGCTTACAAGGAAAAATGTGCAAAATTGTTAGAGGTAAAAGAAAGCTATTTAAAACTAAGTGAAGACCCGACTAAAAAAATATTTTTGAGATCTAAATGAGGAGATTTTAAAGAGGGCAGTGGCTAATGAATGGATAAATGAATGGGAACAAAGAATGTTAAAGAATTTCCAATTATTCCCTGCCTAAGATACACAAGGATCTTCTGCACCCTCCCAGGAGACCTATAGTGGCAGGTATAGGTTCTGTTTTAGAACCTCTGTCAGTATTTGTCGATTTCCACATTAAGGACCTAGTGGAAACCACGTTATCTTTTCTAAAGGACTCAACACATTTGATTAATCTGTTAGAAGAATTTAACCAACATAATTTAAGGGAAACAATTTTTCTTGTGAGTTTTGATGTAAAGGACCTCTACACCTCGATACCTCAAGTGGAAGGGTGTGCAGCACTTAAGGAAATGTTGGATACACACAGAACAGAGACAACCTCCAAATGATTTTCTATTACAGTTGGCACATATAGTTCTTACACAAAACTACTTTAGATTTGAGAAAAACTATTACGTGCAAATGAAGGGAACAGCGATGGGGTCAAGTATGGCCCCATCATATGCAAATATATTTATGAATTGGTTTGAGGAAAGATTTGTCTATACAAACAGCCCTTTTAGAGAGAATATACTTCAATGGAAACGTTTTATAGATGACATTTTTGTCATCTGGGAAAGGACAGAAAGAGAACTGCTAGATTTTCATGATTACTTAAATAAACAGAGTATTTAAAATTTACCATAGGTTTTGATGAGAGAGAATTTTCTTTTTTGGATCTAATGATTTTAAAAAAAAATGAAGGACTGTTTACTAAACTGTATAGAAAACCTACTGACAGAAATACTGTTCTTCGAGCTGATAGTTTCCACCCCAGAAAGTTGGTGGAATCTATTCCTTTCAGCAAATTTCTACAAGTTAAGCGGAACTGCTCTGACAGTAAAGCGACTGAATTGGTTACAGAAGAGATGATAGTGAAATTTAGAGAAAGAGGATATAGTCAGGAAACCTAGAAAGCGCTAGGCAGGAAACATCTAGGAAGGAAAGAAAAGATCTTTTAGTAAAAAAAAATTACTGAGGGGGTAAATGGGGATAAAAAATTATCCTCTAAAATACAGTAACATTTTTTATGGCATTAAAAAGACAGTAAATAAACATTGGAAAGTATTAGCGTCTACAAATATGGGGGGGAAGCTTTCCTCATGGAGGCTCTAGTGGTAGCAAAGAAGGTTAGATCGTTGTCAACTAGGCTGGTACATTCAGAACACAAAATACCTGAACCTAGAAAAATGTGTTTACATCCGAGGAACTTAGGGGAAATTATAGCTGTGGGAGATGCATGCATTGCAACAATACTTGTAAAACTAAGCGTATATGCAACATAAGTAGAGGTGAGGACTTTAAAATAAAAGAAATCATACATTGTCAAACAGAAGAGGTAATATATGGTATAAAATGTCCTTGCAACCTTATGTATGTGGGAAAAATGAAAAGGGCACTAAAACAAAGAATAGGAGAATGTAAAGGATACATTAGGAATAAAGACCTTACTTCTCCCATAGCACGTCACTTTTTGGAAAGGGGACACCAATTACCATCATTACGTTTTTTTTAATCGAAAAAATCCTTAAAGACAGTAGAGGAGGCAATTATAATAATAAATTACTTCTTAGAGAAGCTAGGCTCATTAATTATTTTCAAACATATAATCTGAAATTCGGGCTAAATGAAACCATAGAGTGGCAGCCTATATTATAAGAGCAAATAGGGGAAGAGTGTCAGATTCACTCAGCAGGTCAGGCCCTCTACTCCCAAAGTGCCAACCTCTGAGCACAGTCTTGTGAACAGTGTAACAGACAAGGTAACCCTCTTGACTGTTTTTGTGAGTTTGGATCAACCTTTGGTCTCAGTTCTGGAGGGATTCAAACTGTTAACCTCTTGCTAGCATACCCAATGCACAGGCTCAGATATATCTGTCTTCGGGGGGCCAGATATCTTTGCCTACGGGCACCTAACCAGGTATTCAGAGATGAACCCTTTAAAACTTTAATAAAGACCTCAGATTTAAAACGCTTCTCTTTCCAGTTTGGTACCACCCTACAAGCTTATGTCTGCTGCCTGCTATAACCATAAATATTTCTTAAAAGAAAGCAATTCAAAGACAGACCAGGTTTGCTCTAAAATTAGAGTTTTTACTAAAATATATAATATGTCAAACATACAATGCAGAACTCTTATAACACAAGACATACATATCTTTAAACAAAACAAGGTTTAAAACAGTGCAATTCCTACAACTATATTTAGATTTTTGTCTAGCTTTCTAAATACCTGTTTTCAGTGCTCAGATGTTTTCTTGGTCAGTGTCAGATAAAAAGTGTGTCTCTGTAGTGAAATAGAATAATCTTTACAAGCACTATTTGCCAGCCCCTTTTTGGATTATGTCATCCAGCTCCTCCTCTGTCAAAGTATCTAAAAAATATATATTTCTATACAACCACAAGATGTAATTACAAAGTATTAATTCTGCAACCTTAGCATAACTCAAGTTTCAAATGACACTTTCTCTCCCCTCTGGTGTCAGTTATTGGAAGCAAAGACTAGGGATGACAGAAGATAGGGGAATATGGGAACAGATATGGGCAAATAATTACAAAAACATCAGACAAGATAAAGATACAAACTTCAGCAATTTAACATTATGCACAATATGTACTACACTCCTGTTAAACTTTACAGAATGGGTAAATTATCTTTGCCTATCTGCATTAGATGTGGAACCGAGGAAGGAAATTTGTTCCACGTACTATGGGAGTGTGTTAAGATTCAATCCTTCTGGAAGGCAATCTGTGCCTCACTGTCACGGATTGCAGGCCTGGAGTACTTTTTTACACCAGAAATCTGCTTGTTGAATAGTTTCCATATTGGCATGACCAAACAAAATAAATTGTATATGGCCATCATATCGGCCACGACAAAAGCTGTTATCCTGAGGCACTGGAAGGACACTACTACTCCACCAATCATAGAATGGTATAGAGAGATAATGCTTGCTTTACAGTTGGAGTTACACACAGCCAAGATGAGCAACAGAATCCAATCCTATGACTCCAAGTGGGGTCCATTGAGTGCTGTCTTGGCTACTTGGCAAGCTAAGATCACCTAGTTATAGGAAATATCCCCCTGCTAGACGTATGTATAGATCCATGTCTCTTCTTTTACTGAGATTCCTCATGATATCCCAAGTAGTGTGTAGATGCTGTCTAAGGAACGGGTGGTGGGTGGGGTGCAGGGTAAAATTATGCTGGTCAATTTGTTATATGTTATGTCAGTCCTGTTTACTTTAATGATACTGGCTTGGTACATACGTTTACATGTTAATGGCACATGTAACTTGCAAGTGTTCACCTGCACAGTGTTGTACAATTCATTCATTATTATAGTGCCAATAAAATAAATTGAATAAAAAAAAAAAATAACACTTTCTTTGATCTCATACTGTACCATCCTCACACAGGCTTCATATGAGCATTTATAACCTCTCACCTCTGTGTAATATCCTAGCTTCCTTGTCTAACGTCATAAACCTAGTTTATGATTTCTCTCTTAACAAAATTAACTTAAACAAGTCTGTAATTAGCTCAGAGAAACAGGATCCTTAATAAAAGTCTTCCAGGCAACACATTGTCTCTAAAATAACTGAGTGTGTGTGAACTCGCATACTGTCAGCCATTTCCCATGGCTTTCATCTCTCAGCTGGAATCTGGGGGGATGAGTGAGGTCATTCTTAGAGCATTTGAATTTTCAGCAGAGACATTAATACATTTTATATTAAAAAAAATATATAATACAGCACTCAGAACTGGCTGTCTACGTCACACTCCTCCCCACCTAGACTGAATTTGGGGGATCTATCCTCTACATGGGATGAGCTTCCTAAATCAGTTCACTCCTCATAGACCCTAGACAGCCCATCTGAGTTCTTGTTCTTCGCTCCAGCCCTATGTACGATTTTTAGATCATACCCTTGTAAAGCAAGACTCCACCTTAGTAGTCAGCTATTGTTTTTCCCCATCTGCGTCAGCCAAACCAGGGGTGTGTGGTCAGTCTGCACCACAAAATGCTGTCCATACAAGTACGGCTCTAATTTCTTCAGGGCCGACACTATGGCAAGACACTCCTTTTCCACCATGGAGTACGCTTGCTCCATGGGAATAAGCTTCCTGCTCAGGTACACAACTGGGTGGTCTGTCCCTTGGCTAGACGTCTGGCTAAGTACTGCCCCAATACCCACGTCTGAGGCATCCGTCTGAACTATAAAGGTTTTGCTATAGTCCGGACTTGTCAAAACAGGAGCACTGCACAGTGCCTCCTTCAGTTTGGTAAAGGCTTCCTCATAGGCTGGGCCCCAGGTAATTTTCTTTGGCATCTTTTTCTTTGTCAGGTCAGATAGGGCAGCCAGGGCACTGTAATTAGGTACAAACTTTCTGTAGTACCCTGCTGTCTCTAGAAAACTCCTGACCTGCTTCTGGGTTTCTGGTCTGGGCCACGCCTGAATCACCTCTATCTTTATTTGGTTAGGACGGAGCTGTCCCGGTCTACTACATGCCGAGTATGCCACTTCCCCATGGCCACCTGGCACTTCTCGGCTTTGACAGTGAGCCCAGCCCTCTGTATCCTGCCCAGCACTTCCCTAAGGTGTGAAAGGTGTTCCTCCCAGCTGGTACTGAAGATGGCAATGTCATCCAGATGCGCTACAGCGTACTCCTCAGCACCATTTAACACCTAGTTCACCAACCTTTGGAAAGTGGCGGGCGTTCTTCATTCGAAGGCATTACTTTAAACTCAAATAAGCCTATCGGAGTGATGAAGGCCAACCTCTCCCTAGCTCTGTCTGTCAATTCTACCTGCCAATACCCCTTGGTCAGGTCAACAGTCGTAAGGTAGGTCGCCCCTCCCAACTTGTCCAGGAGTTCATCCGTCTGGGGCATCAGGGGGGCGTCGGACTTTGTGACTGCATTCAGTCCATGATAGTCCACACAGAAACGAGTTGAGCCATCTGGCTTGGGCACAAGGACTATGGGTGAGGCCCAGGGGCTGTGGGATCTCTGGATTACCCCTAAATCCAGCATCTCCTCCACTTCCCTCCTAATGTCCTTTTGGACAGCCTCTGACACCCGATATGCTGTTTGCCGTATGGGTGTCTGTGTCCCTGTCTCCACATCATGTGTCGCTAAGGGGGTTAGTCCAGGCTTGGCGCTAAACAAGGGGGCAAAGTCTGCTAAAACCTCCCTTACTTTCTGGACCTGGTCCAGGTTCAGCTGGGGAGACAATTTTACTGCCTCCACAGAGGACTCCCGCTTACTCTCTTCCAGCAAGTCCAGAAGGGGGTCTCCTTCGTCCGTCCTCTACCCATGACTACACACTGCAAACATCATGTCAGCCCTATTTGCATATGGCTTCATCATGTTGACATGGTACATCCTTGCTGTCTGTCTATGGTCAGGTAACTCCACAATGTAGTTTACGTCATTTACCTTCCTAACCACCTTGTACGGTCCCGCCCACTCAGCTTGCAGCTTGTCTTTCTGGACCGGAATAAGGACCATGACTTCCTGACCCACCATGTACGAGCGAGCTCTGGCTCTCCGGTCGTACCACACCTTTTGTTTCTATTGGGCAGCTGCCAGGTTGCTCTGGGCTTTCCCCATAAGCTCCTTCAGCCTTTCCCTAAACCTAAGGACATAATCCACAATGGGAGTTCCCTGGGTGGCGTGCTTGCCTTCCCAGTCCTCCCGGATTAAGTCTAGGGGCCCCCGTACCCCACGTCCATACAAGAGTTCGAAGGGGGAAAATCCTGTCGACTCTTGGGGCACCTCCCAGTATGCAAACAACAGGTGGGGAAGGTATTTCTCCCAGTCCCTCCCATGCTGTTCAGCAATCGCCCGGAGTATTGACTTTAGGGTACCATTGAATCGTTCCACAAGCCCATTGGCTTCTGGGTGATACAGTGTCGTGCATCTCTGCACCACCCCACACTTCTCCCATAAACATTTCATCAGGTCCGACATGAAGGAACCCCCTTGATCGGTGATTACCTCCTGCGGAAACCCAACACGGGAGAAAATCCCAAGTAAGGCATCTGCCACTTTGTCTGTCCTCAGTGAGGATAGAGCAACTGCCTCTGGGTACTGGGTGGCATAATACACCAGAGTCAGGATGAATCTCTTTCCTGAGGATCTGGGGGTATTTAAAGGCCCCACAATATCCATTCCCACCCTCTGGAATGGCTCCTCCACTATGGACAAGGGGATCAGGGCGGCTTGGGTTTTCTTGCCTGCCTTTCCTATTTCTTGACACCGGTGACAAGACCTGCAATACTCCTTCACCTGCTGGGTGAAGTTAGGCCAATAGAAATTCTGGGCCAACTGCTGCATTGTGCGCGCAATTCCCAGATAACCAGACAAGGGAATATCATGGGCAACCTTGAGCAACTGCACACGATATCCCTGGGGAACGACAAGCTGCCTGCCTAGCATCTCTCTCTCTGTCTGTACTGCCTGCATATACATAAGTCCATTTTCCCAATAAACCCTATGTCTGCTGTCACCTCTCTGTGCCCCGTCCGAGTCTGCCCAAGCCCTCGGGTTCTCTAAACTAGGGTCACTTCTCTGAGCAGCTGCGAACCCCTCACACCTTCCCAAGGCATGGGACAGGTCCCCTTCAGTCGCTAAACTAGGGTCCTTAGCACTAGCGTCAGGGCCCTCAGGATCACTGTCAATCCCTACCCTCTGACAAGGGGTCACCCCTCCCTCTTTGGAGTAACCCTCTGTAGCTGGGTGGTTACTTGCTACTGGGGAAATTTCTACCCCCTTTTTATCAGTCTCCCCATCTGGAGAACCAGCCTCTCCGTGGTTTCCACACTGGTTTCTGTGGGGTTCAGGGAACTGGTATTTTCCCTTGCTGCTTGGCTATGGGTAACTGCACATACCATCCCCTGTTGGAGACTGTTACCCAGGATCACATCTACTGCCAACGTTTTAGCTACAGCCACCTGTTGCACAGTTCCCCCTGTTTCACCCCAGTCCAGGAGAACACTGGCCAGTGGCAATGTTTTCTCTTCGTACGCAAAGTCCTGTACAGTCACGTACTTATTGGGTATAAGCTGACCAGGCTGGACCAGATCCCCTTTTACCAATGTCAGGGATGCCCCTGTGTCCCTTAACCCCTGTGTCTGTACACCATTTACCATGATTGGATGCATGTGTTCCCTCATGTTCACTGGCATGCTTCCACGGACACACAAACAACCCACTTCCTTTCTGGTACTACTTTGCGTATTATTGCTTGCCCTTCTTGGACACTGTCTGGCAATGTGCCCAGTTTCTTTACATAACCAACAAGCATTTCTTACTTCAGAGAAATCTTTTCGTTGAAACCTGGGGCTAACTGGTTTCGGTGGAGGCAGTGAGGGTTTTAGCTGCCCTGAAGGTGCGCTTTTCCCTTTCTGTGTGGCCAAGCCCACCCCATTCATTCTCAGAGCAGGTCTGCTCTTGGCATATCGGTCCGAGAGTTCGGTAGCCTCTTGCATTGTTTTTGGATCTCGATCCTCTAGCCAGGTTTTTAACTCTGCTGGGCATGCCCAATAAAACTGTTCTAATAAAATCACATTTTCAATTTTATCAACAGTGTTTCCCTCAATTCCTTCCCACCAACATTTTAAAAAACGTTGTTTCGTGGCTAGCTCCTCATAGCTCATATCAGGGCTTCTCCTGAGCTTATGGAATTTAGCTCTGTATGATTCAGCAGTTAATTCAAACTTTTTTAGTAGTGCAGCTTTTAACTTGCTGTAATCATCACTGTCTTTATTGTCAATTTGACCCAAAGCATCCCAAGCTTTTCTGGTAAGTAGCGGGGATAGCTGGAAGCTCCAGGACTCTCTAGGAATTTTAGCCTGAATACAAACTTTTTCAAAAGAATTTAAAAAGGCGTCCATGTCCTCCCCGTCCTTAACTCAGCTATTAATTTAGAGTTCAATTTGTAACCCAGTCCTGCAGTCCCAGTTAAACCCAAGCCACTTACCTGCTCTGGTGCTGCTGGTTGGAGTCGTAGCTTCTCCAGTTTGTGTTGCCACTGGCGCTCCTCTCTCCTCTCCTCTCCTCTGCAGCTCTGCATTCTCGCTCGTTCTTCTCCTCTGCCTCTCGCTGGTGCTCACATTCCTCACGGTCTGCTTCCCTCTGTTGTCGCTCTGCCTCACAGTCCGCCTCTCTCTGTTGTCGCTCTGCCTCCAGTTCTATCCTCCTCAACTCAATTTGCAGCTTGAGTACCTCTGGATTCTGGATACTGGTGACCTTCCCCTGCTGCTGTGGCCCTTCATTGACAGTGGCCCTACTGTCCGCCTCATTGGCTTGGGATCCCTCACTGGCCATTAGTTCTGCCACACTTGAGGTCTGGTCCCTTTCAGTCACGGTCTGTGACTCCCTGCTCTGGGTATCTGCTACCATCAGGGCCTCTATGAGGTTCTGCTTACTGGCTTTCACCTCGAACAGGACTCCTCTGTCCTCTACAGTGTGCCTGCTGTAGTAGGACACCATCTTTCCTAACTACTGCTACTCTGACTTTGCACTTTAGAAAAAAAATAAAATGGGTAGGAACTTGACTGTACACCAAGTGATATATAGTTCTGTTTCCTTTTTAAAATAAAACTCTTTTTCTTTCTTTGCGAGAGAGCTTACGGTCTCAGCTGACAGAACAATAAAGCTTGTGATACCAAAATTAATGCCACCGCTGCCAACCAATCTGTCACAGATTAACTCAGCCGCTCAGGCCCTCTACTCCCAAAGTGCCAACCACTGAGCGCAGTCTTGTGAACAGTGTAACAGACAAGGTAACCCTCTTGTCTGTTTTTGTGAGTTTAGATCAACCTTTGGTCTCAGTTCTGGAGGGATTCAAACTGTTAACCTCTTGCTAGCATACCCAATGCACAGGCTCAGATATATCTGTCTTCGGGGGGCCAGATATCTTTGCCTATGGGCACTTAACCAGGTATTCCGAGATGAACCCTTTAAAACTTTAATAAAGACCTCAGATTTAAAACGCTTCTCCTTCCAGTTTGATACCACCCTACAAGCTTATGTCTGCTTTCTGCTATAACCATAAATATTTCTTAGCAAAAGAAAGCAATTCAAAGACAGACCAGGTTTGCTCTAAAATTAGAGTTTTTACTAAAATATATAATATGTCAAACATACAATGCAGAACTCTTATAACACAAGACATACATATCTTTAAACAAAACAAGGTTTAAAACAGTGCAATTCCTACAACTATATTTAGATTTTGTCTGGCTTTCTAAATACCTGTTTTCAGTGCTCAGATGTTTTCTTGGTCAGTGTCAGATAAAAAGTGCATCTCTGTAGTAAAACAGAATAATTTTTTACAAGCAGCATTTGCCAACTCCTTTTTGGATGACATCATCCAGCTCCTCCACTGTCAAAATATCTAAAAAATATATATTTCTATACAACCACAGGATGCAATTTCAAAGTATTAATGCTGCAACCTTAGCATAACTCAAGTTTCAAATGACACTTTCTTTGATCTCATGCTGCACCCTCCTCACACAGGCTTCATATGAGCATTTATGACCTCTCACCTCTGTGTTATATCCTAGCTTCCCTGGCTAACGTCATAAACCTAGTTTATGATTTCTCTCTTAACAAAATTAACTTAAACAAGTCTGTAATTAGCTCAGAGAAACAGGATCCTTAATAAAAGTCTTCCAGGTAACACATTGTCTCTAAATAAACTGTGTGTGAACTCACATACTGTCAGCCGTTTCCCATGGCTTTCATCTCTCAACTGGAATCTTTGGGGGGGGGGGGATGAGTGAGGTCATTCCTAGAGCATTTGAATTTTCAGCAGAGACATTAATACATCATTACTTTTTTTTATTGAAAAAGTCCATTAAGACAGTAGAGGAGGCAATTATAATAATAAATTACTTCTTAGAGAAGCTAGGCTCATTAATTATTTTCAAACAAATAATCTGAAATTCGGGGCTAAATGAAATCATACAGTGGCAACCTATATTATAAGAGCAAATAGGGGAAGAGTACCCGATAATTAGGGATCTTGACTTTTGTGTGTGCATAGTCCCCTGATGCTTATTCAGGTTCATTACATATTATAAAATGTTTGCAAAATATTCAGTCCCATCATGAAGTAAAATGGCTGTTAAAATATTCAGATGCAACAGAAGCAGTATGCAAAATAAAATTGACTCTGACACCTAGTAATTTGGTACTAGGTGCCGCTAGAAGGCGGGTCTAGCACTTGGGCAGGTACTGCGTGTTTGTGATATGCTTCGGCGTTAACTGCCAGATTTGGGGGTGGAGCTCCCCCATTATAAAAATGGGTAATTTAGGCCCTGCGCATTACTACCACCCGTGCAGGCCACAGGAGTCGCAGGCGGTGAGTAGAAATCCTTGTAAAGTATTAAAAAGGAATGAAAAGTCATTATTAAGTGTCAGGAGAGAGCTAAAGAATGATAAAGTTAGTTTTCTTCTTTTTATTCGCAGCACGACAAAAGCGCAACAAACCATGGCAGTATGAAAAAAGTAACGAGAAGAAACTGATGAGAGTTAGCAGGTTAGCGTCTTATATGAAGTTTAAGCAGTACATATAATTATGAAGCCAGTAAGGGGAGTGAGAGGAAAGTTTGTTTCTTATGGCATACGAGTTGCAGGCAAAACATGCATTGTAAAGTAGTGGTTTGGAAGCATGTGTAATATAGATTAAATGAAGTCTTAAACCCATTAGTCATTACATATTTTAGGAAAGACTGTTTAAGTTTTAGAGATTAGACAGCTAGTTGAAACAGAAAATTGTAATATATTGATTGTTTTATTTTTTGTTCACCAGTGGCCTGTGGTGGGAGTCAAACACGGAAATGAGCATTGAATAATAATGAAAGTGCCATATTGATAAAAATGAAATGTAAGTGATAATCTTATCCATTTCTGAGTTTTCTTTTCAGTTAGAAAATATTAATTTGTAACATAGCGAAGCAATATAAAAATAGTTTTTTTGATGTTTTTACTAGAATAGCTAGCTTTCCTGAAGAAGGGTTTACCCAAAAAGTCGATTTTGATTTGTTAATGCTGGAAGTGACCTATATTGAAAAACACTGAATCACACATTATCTGTGTTTGTACTGAATTGGGGTGAGTCGGCCATCCTGTCCAGTATTACCTCTGTGTGTTTAACGGCAGCCTATACTGGTATTTATGGCCTCTCCCTAGGAAACAAGTAGTAATATATTTTTTGTATTAAACATTTTTTCAAGGTATCTGGCTATACTGGATAGTCTTTCGTTTTGAACATTTCTGTGGGACTTTTATTAATGCCTGCATGTTGAAATACTGCTAACTCAGTCTGCTTCGTAGCCCACCACCCCATAGGAGAAGCCTGTGCCCCAGTCCCGAGGAATAAAATGTAAGTCATCACTGCAGTTTCTGTTGTGGTTCCCCCTTCCCATGGACAGTAATACCTTCTCATCTCTAGATGCCAGGAGGGGGGCTACAATTGTAATTGCATCCTCAATACACTGTGTTATATTTGCATTTTAAAAAGGTCATCAATGGAAATGAGCTTCAGCGTAATCCACTGTAACATCTTCCAGATTTCAAATTAAATAAAAAGTATTAATAATACATATTAATATGTCCCCGAAGCTACTTGTTGCAGGATAAGAGTTGTTTCGCATGCGTTCTGCTCCAGAGAGAACAATGAAGTGAAGCTGAGCTGTTCTGGCTCGAGGAGACCTCAAGTGAAACCACTCCTACTCACGAGTGGCGTCGGGGGACGTATTAAAAGGAAACTGTAATCAACAGGGTTTCTTAATGTCTGAAAGACCATACATAAACAGCTAATCTGAGTGAGCAGTTGTGTTTATCTGCGAGTCTTTGCAGTCCAGAGTTATTCATATGTAAATCAGCCTGTAATTAAGGGCTGGGGCAGCCGTATGTTTTACGCTCTTGACAGGAAATTATGTCACCGAGGATCTTGGTCCTCCACTGCCTGTAGGTTAAATAGGAAATTGCCTGTTTTATTAAGTGTGTTTTAAGGTGTTATTACAACACTTTCTACATTTTATAATACTTGTTTTGTATGTGCATTGAAGCTAGTGAGTTATCACCTTTACATTTCAAACTGTTAGTAAAAATAATCCATCTTTAGGGTTGCTTTAACCTCTAGGCTGTACTGCCAGCTGACCATCAAAAATTACACATCTCAAGGCTGGCTCTGTGGTGCCAACAGGTATTGGGGCCCCATATCAGGATTGCTAAACCCTCTCTGTGTTCATGTCAGTACAGATTTCTGGAGCTGCCACAGCACCAACTTCTGTCTTTTTCCATTCCCTCTCTTACAGCTTTTTCTCTTACAATTTTGGGTGTGAACTCAGGTCTACAAGATGCAAATGTGGCCATGTACCTACTGGCCTGACATCATGGGGCCAGCCTTGAAATGTGAAGTTTTTGATTATCAGCTGGCAGTATAGCCTAGAAGTTAAAGCAAAGAGCTGTGAACAAGCTTCGTTTATCCAGCAGAATGGGTTTTGATTCCATCATGCTGTACTTGTATATTGTGTGCTTAACCTTCCTGTGCTCCCAAAACACACCCAGGAACAAGCTTCGGCTGTGTGCTTTTCCTGGGCAGTAAAAACAATCTGAGCATGTGTTATGATTCTGAAAATATTATGCCTTTTCTATCCAGATCTGACTTGAAAAGAAAAAAAATAGAACACAATTACTTGTTTATTCATTGCAAAAGCACATAGATGGACAACATAGTTAAAACATGCATAATCTGAAATGCATTATTAAGAGAGTATTTTACTTCTTTTGATGAAGTTAAAAGTATATCAGTTTCTTACTGAAATATTTTGGATGGAATGGGATTTTCTACCGTAAAGGAGAAAAATCAATCTGGTTGATCCTGCTGCCCATACCCTTCGAGCATATGTTATATTCCACAGCTATGTTGATGGACTGCATCTTTCCAGAATGCATTCCTACTGTAATGTAAAAAAAGAAAGAAAAAAAAAACACAAAGGGAGAGACAGGCTGTGTGTGTGTGTGTGTGTGTATCTGTGACAGAAGTGCTGAACTGTGCTGAAAGGGAAAAAATTATCACCATTAATTAAATTAAATAATATATGGGTGGGTGGGTGTAAAAAACAGAATTTTGCACACACCCTAAGTGTGGGATACTTTTATAAACCACTTGGACTTTGCCATCGGGGTTATTGTAGCATCCCACACCTCGGGTGTGTGTAAAATTTTGGTTACACACATACCCATATATTATTCTATATTTTAATAATGCAGTTCAAATTATGCTTTTTTTATACACTGTTGTCCATCCATGTGTTTTTGCAATTAATAACCAATTAATGGAGTCCTATTTTTTTCTTTTCAAATCAGATCTGGATAGAAACAGCATAATATTTTCAGAATCATAACACATGCTCAGATTGTTTTTACTGTCTTTGTCCAGGAAAGGCGTTTCTGGGTGTGTTTTGGGAGGACAGGGAGGTTAAGTGACTTACATTGGTCACACAATATACAAGTAGAGCATGTTGGAATCAAACCCCATTCTGCTGGTTGAATGAAGCTTGTTCACAGCTCTTTACTTTAAACCTCCAGGTTGTACTGCCAGCGGTTAATCAAAAACTACACATTTCAAGGCTGGCCCCATGATGCCAGGCCAGTAGGTATGTAGCCACATTTGCATCTTGTAAACCTGAGTTCACATCTGAAATTGTAAGAGAAATGGCTGTAAGAGACGGAAATGAATAAGACAGAAGTTAGTGCTGTGGCAGCCCCAGAAATCTGCACTGACATGAACACAGACCGGGTTTAAAAATCCTGATACAGTATTGGATCCCAATACCTGTTGGCACCACAGAGCCAGCCTTGAGATGTGTAGTTTAATGATCAGCTGGCAGTATAGCCTAGAGGTTAAAGCAATCCTAAAGATGGATTATTTTTACTAACAGTTTGAAATGTAAGGGTGATAACTCACTAGTTTCAATGCACATACAAAACAATTATTATAAATGTAGAACATGTTGTAATAACACCTTAAAACATACTTAATAAAACAGACGATTTCCTGTTTAACCTACAGTCAATGAAGGGCCAAGATCCTCAGTGACATTGTTTCCTGTCAGAAGCCTAAAACATATGGCTTCCCCCAGTCCTTAATTACAGACCGATTTACATATGACTAACTCTGGACAGCAAAGACTCACAGATAAACACAATGGCTCATTCAAATTAGCTTTTTATGGTCTTTCAGACATTAAGAAACCCTGCTGATGACAGCTCCCCTTTAACATATTACAGATTGAGGAAGTACTCAATGTTATTAAAAAAAAAACAAAAAAATTGTCCCGGAATGTGCCCATTTCCAGGGCATCTGCACGTGAGACACTCTTCACAGAATAAGAGTGTCTCGCGCAGGGGAAAGGAGCGCTCCAATTGGTCAGGAGCGTTCCTTAGATCTATAATAATTAAAAAGAGTTTTCATCATACAAATTTCAAGTCAGGGTCAGAAGTGAAATAGCAGCTGACCAACTTGTTTTTAAAGGGGACAGGAAATTTGTGCCAGTTGGCAGCAGTTAGTAATGTTCCTAGTAAGAGAAATGAAAGACTTGCCTCCAAATGAGCCATATTTCACTGTACCTTAATAAACACTAATGTGAAAAACTGTGCTTTCAGTTGTTTTCTTTTTATGGATAACATTCTGCAGTGTTTTCTTCATGGAACAATTAATTTGGAGGTTTTACTATGTCATGGTTTGTGTACAGAATGCTAAACATGGGCTATTGTCCTATCAGAACCATGCTTAACAGTTCTTTGCTCAAACCGTGACACAATTAAAACTCCAGATGACTGGCTCCATAGAAACATAGAGGTTGACGGCAGATAAGGACCGCAAAGCCCATCCAGTCTGCCCATAACTTTTTCTACCTTATAAATGTGCCATCGGCCTTTGCTCTGTCAGTGGCCTATCTATTCATACTCATCTGTATTGCTCCCTTATGCCTATCCCATGCCTGTTTGAAGCCCTGCACTGTATTCATAGCCACCACTTCCTGAGGTAGGCCGTTTCATGCATCCACCACGCTTTCGTGTTATTCCATGAAGAGAACTGTAACAGAATGCTGTCCATAAAATCAAAACCATGTACAGTACAGTTTTTCACATCACTTTTTATTCAGGTACAGTTACATGTGGATCATTTAGGCTTATGGATATCATTTCCATAAATGGGAATATTATAAACAGCTGCCAATTAGAAATCATTTCCTGTCCTCTTTAACAGTCAGCATCTGTTCTGAAAACTGGAGGATGCAGCGTTAATTGTTACAGTACTGCGGCACTCTGGGGAACATACAGCAGAGTTCTAAGGTATTACAGGCTCTCTCAGTGAACTGTAGCACATCAGCATATTGACTACATCAGGTCCATAAGTCCAGGTTGGACCAGGTAGCCCATTCAGCACTGCGGGATGGAGGTAGGTGGCAAGGCTTCAGTAAGCCCTCATCATCACGTTTCCATTTTCTTCTCTTATTCCCCTAAGCTGCAGCAGTGTGGAGGATGATGCGCACGGAGGCGCGCGCACACACTTCGGAACTGCAGCCACTTCCACTCTCCATGACTTAAGTCTGCCTCCCAAGCATTGACGCTACCACCAGGCCTCCACTTGGTCACAGCCAAGCAATGTGACAACAAACCACCCGATATGGGAGCGGAGAGCTGCCAGGCGGCTGCTTGATCCTCACCCAGCCCCCCCGGCACCCTGAGCTGGTTTTTAAACACAGGTTGCCAGCATGGTAAGAGATAAGGCACCACAGTGCTTCAGCCCTCTGCCACACTGGGCCAGCTAGTCCTATATACTCTTAAGATATTTCAGAAGCCCCCCCCAGAAAAAATACAGAAGCTCTACAGTCTATACAGCAAGAAAATTGGAATATACAATCACAAGCACAGTACATGGCTTACCTTGGTTTCGTGCTTTCAAAATTAGCTGGTTCCTAGTTGCATCATTAGGGCAGTCAAAGGCACAGAATGTCCCTCGCCCCCTGGTTCTGCTCATAAGATGTGGATAACGAGCCTGCAAGGAGGGCAACAAGAAATTAGTTGTTTGTTCTCTGCTGCATTCCCCCCCCCACACACACTCCTCCGCAAGGCTGCATGTACTACGGACGCTACTATGACATCTCCCATAGGATGCAGCTCTACCATGTTTCTGTGTTAAGACAGGGCTAGATATTCAAAAGTTAGTGCGGGTGCTAAGCAATGTTTGCCCATGTTAACTGGGTGTTTCACCCAGTTCATGGACGAGATCTATATTCAGAGACCCCTGTAGTGTGGGCAAAACCCCCAGGTGCAGTGGCAATTTCAGAGGTTTGCACTGGCGGTAAATGGCACCCACAGGGGCGCTATTTATCGCCTTTTCAAACCTAGTCTTAACTAGGTGCAAAGCCTTGGTGGCAGGATGGCTGCTGTATTGTAGCTGTCTGCCCCACCCACCCCGAACCCCTGTCCTGGTGAACCAAAGGATACCCTGGTGTCTAATGGCACCCCCCACCCTCCAATCCCCAAATCTGGTCTCGTCAATGTTGCCCTGGTGTCTAGCGGCACTCCCCCACCCACCCTCGAACCTGGTGAACCAAAAAATGCTGTGGTGTCTAGTGGCACCCCCAACCCACCCTCCGTCCCCCATCTTGCTACTGTGCATGTCCTCCCTGGTGCCTAGTAGCACCACCCACCTCCAACACTCATCCAGGTGATCTCATTATAGTCCCTGGTGTCCAGTGCCCCACCCTCCACACACCTGTCCCTGTGATGTCAAGATGTCTCTGGTGTCTAGTTGTACCCACTCCCTCTGAGCACCCATTCTGGTGCCTGTATTATAGACCCTGGTGTGTAGCAGAACCCCCACCCTCCAGTTCCCTGTCCCATACACAGTCCTATGTCCCTGGTGTCCAGTGGCACCCCCACCCTCTGATCATCCATTCTGGTGCCTACAATACAGTCCATGGTGTCTAGTGTCACCCCCCCACCCCACGAATGCCTGTCCCTGAAATGGGTATGTATGCCCTAGTGTCTAGCGGTACCCCTCACCTGCCGAGCACCCATCCCGGTGCTACCACTGATTCCCTGGTGGCTAGCTACCCCCCACTCCGGCCTTCCAGCTCATACAGTTCCCTGTCCCATGTCCAGTGGCATCCCTCCATCTCCTGGCCTATGTACCCGAGCCTATACCTGGCATTCAGTGGTACCCCCCCAGACCAATCGCCACACGGACCGAACAGTGCTGGTTCCGTGGCCTCCCAGCACAACACCCACCCTAACTCCTCCCTTAATGGTCAGGACAGTGTGGCACATCCTTGTATGGCACCCATCACAGCCCTCCTCTCAACTCCTTGGCCTGCTGCCATACAAACTGCAGTGAGCGCGCCTACAGTTAGCACTGGGTTGGGTTTTCAGTGGGTGGAAGTACTACTAGACACCAGGGCACACATAAGTATTTAGGAGATGGGCATTCGGGAGGGTGGGGTGCTGCTAGACACCAGGGACTATAAAGCAGGCACTAGGATGTGTGACTGGACGGTAAGGAGTGACACTGGACACCAGAGACACAGGCTCCTGTATGGGACGGGAAACTGAAGAGTGAGGGGATGCTGCTACACACCAGGGACTATACTGAAGATACCAGGGTGGGTGTTCGGAGGGTGGGAGGTGCCGCTAGACACCACTGACATCTTGCCATCATTGGGGTGGGTGTGCGGGGGGCGGCACTGGACACCAGGGACTATAGTGCATTCACTGGGATGGGTGTTGGAGGTGGGTACCACTGGACACCAGGGCATACATGCGTCGTATTGGACTAGGAGACTGCAGGATGGGGAGTGCCACTAGACACCACAGCATCATGTACAAGGACCAAGATGGGGGTTCGGTGGGTGGGGGGTGCCACTGGACACCAGGGTATACTTGTGACATCCTGGGATAGGTAGTCGGAAGGTGGAGGGTGCCACTAAAGAGCAAGGTATAGACTGCACATTCACAGGAAAGGTGTTTGGGGGGGTGC
Source organism: Neoceratodus forsteri (assembly GCA_016271365.2). Taxonomy (NCBI): domain Eukaryota; kingdom Metazoa; phylum Chordata; order Ceratodontiformes; family Ceratodontidae; genus Neoceratodus; species Neoceratodus forsteri. Next base: position 3,078,270 of record JADMNL010000025.1, on the reverse strand, counting down.
TGTTAGCCACCAGGGATTACGTCAGGTTGGGTGCAACCAGGCTGCCGCTTCCAGTGCAAATGAACCCATTATGGGCATGCTAATGGCCCCCTAGTACCTTGCATGCCCAATGGGCTCATTTGCATTTTTTTGTTGAATATTGCACCATGGCTCCTAGCGCTATCTGGTCTGGGGGTGCAGTTCCCTGTGGGCTAGATACAGGTCAGGTCCATGCCAGAGCAGTGCAACTTGACTTAGTGCTGCGCTGACATGGGCTGATATTCAGCTGGATAGCACCTGTGTGCTATCCGACTGAATATAGCAACCTCTGGGTTGGGCTCAAGCGCAGTGCACCCCTTTGTGCTCTGCTTTTGCAATTTTTGGAATACCTAGCCCATGGCTACCTGTCTCCCACTGTTATAAAACCATCCTCTCTAGGTGGAGTGGTGCTTGGTCCTAAAGCCTTGAAAGAAGACAGTCGTATAACCACACAGGACAGGGTAACTGGGTATGCATGATAATGCATGGGAAATTATTATTTAAGACAAACACAGCTCTTTTATTGACATTTCTTCCCAGAGAAATGTAAGACAACTCCATTAGGAAAAATTGGAGGATCGAAAAGAACTCAGAACTTTAAAGCTCTTGTTTTAAGGCAATAATAAAGTACTGTATAAGTACAGAACTACTGAGAAAAACGCAGTCCAGATTGGTGGAAGACTTTCAGCTGAGGGAAGTAGAAGACGAAGAAAGTTATTTTCTGCACTCCAGAGCTTCAAGAACATCTTTTCCATAGAGCACCACTCTTTTGTCTTAGAACTAGAGGTGCTAGGACCCCATTGGAACCAGACCTGGGGCTGATAGCATCAGTGTCTAGTGCTTACACAAATTGCCATCCACCTGCTCGCTGCGTATACAGCAGCACCAGCACCAACCTCATCAGTACCTTTTTTTATACCAAGGAGAAAGAGCTAACTACCCATCTGACAACTAGTAATGGATAAATAACTAGGGACGTTAGCAAGCTCATTGGTCCCTGTAAGTAGGGACAAGCACCTTAACAAAAACAAGGGTCTTGACAGCGCAAACCTACTCAAGCAGGATGGAAGACAATATAAATGAAACTCAAGTGAATCCAGGAGACAGATGGTGGGTGAGTGGTACTCTATGGAGAAGATGATTTTCTTGAAGATCTAGAGATACAGTAAGTAATGTTCCTATATTCCAAGAATCAGTCTGCTCCATAGAGTCCTGCTCTTTGATCTCGTCTTGCAAGCAGTCAGAAAAATGTCCCCTGGACTGGGAAGGCTGGAGACCTAGGACTCAAAAGGAGAACTGATCTTGCAGTACTTCCAATCCAAACTGCATGCTGTCTGGAGTGAACATCCAAAGCATAGTGCCTGGTGAAAGTATGAATGCTACTCCACGGAGTAGCCCTACAAATCTCTGAAACAGGGACAGATTGCAGAAAAGCCACTGAAGTACAGGTAGCCATTGCTCCAGTGGAATAAGCTCAGACAAAGCCTTCAAGTGCTGTCATGCTAGTGTGCAGCCATTTTGAATGCCGTTTACAATCAAATTAGACAGGCACTGAACGGGGTCATGAAGTCCCTCTTGACTGAGGTTGAAAGAGACAAGCAGCTATAGCTTGTCTGTCATCCTTAGTTCTATAAAGAGAGAAACTCAGGATCCTGTTAGCACTGCGTGAGTGCAGTATTATTTCTCCCAGATTCCCTGGTTAGGGGAATAAGGTCGGAAACAGCAAAGACTGGCTGATGTGAAACTCTTGACACGACCTTTGGCAGAAGTTCAAAGAGCTACAAATTTTAAGAAGTAGTAACGTTTTATTTCTGAAGTACTCCTCTTTTTCCTTTTGCTCATTAGAGTCTTTTATGTGATGCAATTGTGCTGGATGTGTGGAACAGCTCTCAGCCTGGTACCTGACGTATCTATATTCCCCGCCACTACATCATCATCATCATTGTGAGCTCAGTGATATCACTGGTGACTAATCAGGCAGTTACTGAGTGGCTATTCCTAAGTAGCAGTGATGTCACAGTCGGTGAGATGCCGGGGAATAAAGATAGATATGTCAGCTGCCAGGCAGTGTGCTGTTCCAAGCGTCACACCTACAAATATCAGGTAAACAATCTTCCAATTAACCAAAGGGAAAAGAAAAAGTACCTCTGATATAAAAGGTAATGGTTGCCTGCTTTGAAAAACTAATATTAGTTCTTAAAGATGTGTGCAGAGTACCATTCAATCCTTACAGAAAACTGTGTATGGAGTATCTGTGACTAGGGCCTGTAGCTCAGAGACTTTGCATGTAGAAGTAATTGCCACTGTATGGCTTTATACATCATCATAATAATTTGGCTATTTCTAGTTATGAAGTATCTTTTGATTGTGTATATTAATCTGTTTATGGTTTGGGCTATATGTCAACAGTGATCGACAGATAATTAATTGTTTATTATAATTCCCAAATCCTGTTCCTTAACTGACGAGTTTAATACTCGTCCATCCAATTTGTAAGAAAAGTGTCTATTTTTACATCCAAAGTGTAATACAGTGCATTTAGATGCATTAAACTTCATTTTATTTCTTTTTTTGCTCAATTTTCTACGTTATGGAGATCCTTACATAATGTGATGTATTGTTCACAAGTACATGGTACTTACAATACCACCTATTTTTGTATCATTGGTAAATTTAGATATAATGCTCGATATTCCAGCCCCCATGTCACTAATGTAAATACTAACTAAAACAGGCCCCAGAACTGACCCGAGGTACACCACTATTAACAGCGCACTCTTGTGAGATTTGTCCATTTACTTGAACTGTTTGAGTGCGATTTGATAGCCAATCATATATCCAACTAATAACCAGATTATTGAAACCTAATGATACAAGTTTTGTTATTAACAGACCATGAGGAACAGTATCAAATGTTTTACCAATATCTAATAAAATGACATCAACAGGGTTTCCATTATCAAAATTGTTGCTAACTGGGTTATAAAAAGGGACTAGATTTGTTGTACAAGACAGCCCTTTCCTAAATCCATGTTGGGTATGATCTTCGAGGCCTCGATTTTTTATTTCCTGGTCAAGCACCCTTTTAATAAGTCTCTCCATTAATTTACAGCACACCAAAGTTAAACTTATTTGTCTATAACTGGCTACATTATTTTTGTTCCCTTTTTCATAAATGTGAATTATCATGGCTTTTTTCTATGCATTTGGGACATGTCCGGTCTCAAGGGATTTATTTAGAGGCTGAGCCAAGACTTGGGCCAACTCTTTTAAGATCAGCAGGTGGATATTGTCAGGACCAGGAGATGATCTGGTGTTTAGATTTTGTAGTTCTTGTAATACGTCCAATACACTGAATTTGATGGGTTCAATGTTACCTACATTAATAATTAGAGAAGTTGTAGGAGGTTCGGTAAATACAGAACTAAAGTATTTATTAAAGCATTCAGTAATCTCCTTGTCATTTGTTATTTCTTCTTCATTGTTTAAAAGTGTGATTGAGTTACCTGATGTTTTATTGTTATTTTTTTATGTAGGAGTAAAAGCTTTTACTATCTTTGGTATGAGCTAATCTTACTTCGTTTAATTTTGGCTTTTTTAATCATGTTCTTTAATCTAGTCTGTTCTTTTTTATACTTAATTTTATTATCTTGGGTAGGACTTTTTTATGCCTGTGCAAGACCTTATTCTTTCTACGTATCTGCATTTTGATACCTTTAGTGTACCATCTTGGTATAAACTCCCTTTTTGTTATATTTCTCTCTTAATGGAATATACTTTTCCTCCACACCCTCAATAATGCAGTGTATCTTTTCCCACATTTGGATTGTGTCCTGGTTGCTAAAGACAGTTTCCCAGTCCATAGCATTTATTGCTAGCTTCATTTTGTTCCAATCTGTTCCACTGTAATCATAAACTTAGTGACAGCTTTCTTTATAGAGGGTCTCGTATGCAGAATGTCTTTCATAAATCTTTTGAAGAGAGGAAACTGAGCTAGGGTGAGGGTTCCCACTAGCTCGTGGTATGCCCAGATTGCAGACAGATGGACTTTTACTAACCAGTACTGCAGCCCAGACTCTGCAAGACCCAGCAGGTATTCCAGAACTCTCTCGGGAGGAAATCTGAAAGAGTCACTGAAGTCTGGAGCACCACATGGAAAAGTCTTTGGAGCACCGTGTGGAAAAAGTCTTTGGATTACCACATGGAAAAACACTTCAGGCAGGATTTTGAAAGCACTGGACGCAACACTCCCATCGCACTTCCATCTGTAATTTGGATGCGTGCTACGTCCAGACAAATGCGTTAGGATGCTTGCAGCAAATTTATAAACATCCCAATGTGTTTGTGACAATTCCTGTACCTTACAGCAATTTCTGCTATAACTGTGGGAATTGCATCTGTTTTTGAGTTCAAGTACGGAATTGCGTCCCCAGACTCAGACCAACTTTTTGCGATCTAACTCCTACGATAAATTTCGGCACTCTCATCCATCTGAAAATCTGCCCCCTTCTACTTTGCCCCATAAGCCTTCCTGGTTGAAGGTTTACATGCTTCTTGAAGAACTTATTTTATTTTTTTATTTAAAATGTGAACCACGTAAGTACACTGGGCCATGCTGCCCTTTTACAGGCATGAGCCGAGATATACAAATAACTATTAAAACATAAAAAGTAAAACATGAGAGCAGAAAATACAATAAAATACAACAGTGATGCACATAAACACAACTTGTGAAACCCTTTGAGATACCCAAAAACATACATACTTCTCCTCAGAGGCCTGGCCTGGAAATGTAGGGACTGGAGGTTTGGATGTACCACCTTACCCCGGAACTGAATCAGAGAGTTTGTTCTCAAGAGTAAGCTTCGTGACTGCAGAAAGTACAGTTACATAAGAACTTACCGTAACAGCAAATCTACGAGAGAGGTTCCTGCAGTAGGTCATAACATGTAGGACTAGCGCCACCTGGCGTCTGGACAGCACGGCAGACTTTTCCAGCGATGCTTGATGGGGACCAACCACTCGGCATCACATGATGACATCAGCATGACCCTATATAGTGGGCAGTCCCCACGCCCGCCCTCCAGTTCTCCCACCAGAGCCCGATGGTAGAGGAAACCAGATCTGGAGACCCAACAAAAAAACAGGGGGAAGGAAAAACATGACCTACTGCAGGAACCTCTCTCGAAGATCTAATGTTATGGTAAGTTCTTATGTAACTGTACTATCTTACTTCAAGAGGGTTCCTGCAGTAGGTTATATCATGTAGGACTGAATCCCAAGCAGTCCCTCCAAAGAGAGACAGAGAAACACGGGAGGAGGATAAACCCAAAAGAGGACCCAACGGGACCAGCCCAGAACAGAAGGCCCTGTAAAACAGCTAGGCCAAACCCAGCCCTTTGCCTAGAAACAATGTCCAGACTTTAATGCTTGGTAAAGATATGGATGGAACTCCAAGTTGCTGCTGCACAAATCTCCGGTGCAGAAACGTTACGAAGGAAGGCTGCAGAAGCAGCCATGCCCCTAGTTGAATGACCTCTAACAGACCCCTGCAGAAGTTTGTCGTACTTCTGATAGCAGAAGTGAATGCAGTTTGCTAGCCACTTAGAGAGGCACTGTTTAGAGACAGCCTTCCCCAATTTCCTGGGGGCAAAGGAAACAAAGAGCTGATCGTCCTTATGGGAATCTTTGGTTCTATGGGTATAGCACCTCAGAATGTGGTGCACATCCAAGGTGTGAAGTAGAGCTTCATCTCTATTCACTGGAGCCGGATAATAAACCAGAAGTCCCACTGTCTGATTCAGCATGAACTTAGACACCACCTTAGGTAAGAACTTGGGATGAGTTCTGAGGACCGCCCAATCCTTATGAAAAATAAGATAAGGCTCCTTACAAACTAGGGCCTGGAGCTTGGAAATTCTTCGAGCAGAAGTAACAGCAACTAAAAACAGCGCTTTCCAAGAAAGATAGCGCAAATCACAGCTCATCGCTGACTCAAAAGGAGGGAGAGAGAGCTTCTTCAACACAAAATTCAAATCCCAAGGTGGTGTGGGACTGAAGCTGGGGGGTTTCAGATGGAGAATCCCTTTCACAAAGGTTTTGAAAATCTCCAACTGGGCCACAGGCTTACCATCCACCAGCACGTGATACGCCAAAATGGTGGACAGATGCACGTTTAGTGAAGAATAGGAAAGACCAGAATCAGACAGATGAAGCAGGTATTCCATGAGTTGTGGGGCAGAACATGGAAAAGGGTCCCAACCCTTGGAAGCCGCCTACACAGAAAAACATTTCCACTTCATGGTGTAAGTGGACCTAGTGGGGGCCTTCGTAGCCTCCACAATAACTTGGGCTACTCTGGTGGAAACCCCAAAGCGAGAAATTGCTATCTCTGCAGGAGCCATGCATGCAGGCACAGGGTCCTGAGCACCGGGTGCACCAGCCATCCCTGGTTCTGAGTGAGAAGGTTGTGCCTCAATGGAAGCAGAACAGGGGGTTCCCTCGACAGCTGTTGAAGTGGGAACCAAATTTGTCTCGGCCAGAGAGGAGCAATCAGGATCATTCATGCTATTTCTGCCTACATTTTGATGAGCACCCTCTGAAGAACTGGAAATGGGGGAAGGCGTACAAGAATCTCCCTGTCCAAGAGACGAACAACATGTCATGCCAGAAAGCACCATGCTCTAGAATGAGTGAACAAAAGCTGGGAAGTTTTGCGTTGGATGGGGAGGCAAAGAAGTCGAGTTCCGGTCATCCCCATCTCTGAAATAGTGACTGCCACTTCCTTATCTAGTTCCCAATCATGAGCGAGGGTGACGGATCTGCTTTGACTGTCCACCAGGATGTTTTGCACTCCTGGAACATGCACTGCTGTGAGAGACAGATTGTGCTGGACTGCCCAGTTCCACACTCTCATCACCTCTCTGCAAAGGGGGTACGAACGAGTGCCTCCCTGCTTGTTGATATACCAGACTACCGATATGTCTGTCTGGACCAACAGTAATCCCCTTGGGAGGATGGACTGAAATGCCTGAAGTGCGTACAAGACCGATCTCATCTCCAGAACATTGATGTGCAAGGACACTTCCAAGTGGGACCAGAGCCCCTGAGCTTGGTGGTCCCCCAAATGAGCCCCTAACACAGACTGGAAACATCTGTGGTTAAGACCCTGAGGGGGGCTGGACCCCAAAACAGGGGACCCAGAGACAAGTTCGAGGGATTTTTCCACCAAATTAAGTCTCTCTGAAGAGTAGAGGAAATTAGGACCGGATGGTCCAACTCGTCTTGGAGTCGATCCCACTGAACTCGTAAGGACCACCGAGTGATTCTCATGTGCAGTCTTGCCAGGGGAACCGTGGAGATGGAGGCCGCCATCAAACCCAGTAACCGAAGAATGTCTAAGGCTGGGAGAGATCTGGAAGAGGCTACCAGGGTAGCCTGCTTGATCACAGTTTCCCTCCTGTCTGGAGGGAGAAAGGCTCTGCCCTTGATTGCATCCAAAACTGCTCCAATAAACTGCAGTTTCTGAGAAGGAATCAGTGAGGACTTGGGGATATTGACCGTGAGCCCCAGTCTGGAAAACAAATCCAGGGTGATTGAGAGGGCCTCTGTAAGAGAATCCCTGGACGGAGCTGAAGTCAGCCAATCGTCCAGGTAGAGGAAAACCGATATGTCCTGATGCCACAGGGCTGCAGCCACTACCACTAGGCACTTAGTAAAGACCCTGGGTGCTGAGGAAAGAGCAAAGGGGGGGCCCCAAAACTGGAAGTGCTCCCCTTGGAAGGAAAAACGCTTGAAGCGGTTGTGGCTGGGAAAAAATCTGGATTTGTAGGTAGGCATCCTGCATGTCCACAGCACACAACCACTGGTTCACCTGAAGGGGCAGGAGGCTCTGGAGGGTTAGCATCCTGAATTTCTTGTACTTGACGAACAGGTTGAGCCTGCTGAGGTCGAGAATGGGTCGCAAGTCACCTACCTTTTTTTGGAACCAGTAAAAAGTGGGAGTAAAACCCCCGCCCTCTGTGCTGAAGAGGGACTGGCTCTATTGCTTCTTTTAACAAGACGGCCTGAATTTCCTCCCTTACGAGAAGGATCTGGTCTGGAGAGTAGGCTGACCTTCTTGGCAGAGATTCTGGAGGAGGTTCCAGGAACTTCAGAGTGTGTCCTTGGGACACTAGCTGCCAGACCCAAGCATCATAGGTGAAGCATTTGCCACTCCTGCATATGGCGAGCAAACCTCCCCCCCCACTGGCTCCTTGCACTGCGGCTGAGGAGGGGTTGGGTCTAGGGAGTCAGGAGGTGGCAGGACGGGCAGGGGAGGACCCCCTGAGCGTTTCTGGGTTTTGGAGGCAGGTGAGGAACAGAAATTGCCCGTGGCCTTGAGCTTGCCCTAGGGTCGATTATGGGCCTGTTTATGCTGCCTCCAAGTCCTTTTCCGAAAGGGCTGCTGACCCCGAGTGCCCGATCGGTACATGGACTTTATGGACCTGAGGGCCTGGCCGCGGTTCTGTAGGTCCGTAATAATATCTTTGGTGTCTCCCTCAAAGAGCACTGAGCCCCTGAAAGGAGCATCATGGATTGCAGACTGGACCTCATTGGTGAGACCAGAAGTGCGAAGCCAAACATGCCGCCAAAGGGAGACAACAGTCACCGAGGTCTGGGCCACATAATCGATGGAGTCGTAAGTGTCCCCAAGAGCATGCCTGCATGAAATCGTGGACTGGCAAATGTCCTTGGCGAGCTTCTCGAGGTCCGAAGATTCCATAGACTGGATACGGGCCTTGAGCTTGGCTAGGGAGACCTTTTGGTGAGACACCATGTGGGCTTTGTAATTGAGGGATTGTAATGCACACGTAGCCGAGGAATAGACTTTCTTCTCATACTGGTCAATCTGCCTTGACTCATTGTCCAGAGGAGAAGTGCTCATGTGTTTAGGAGTGGTGGGGCGATCATGAGCTGCTGAGATGACAACAGAGTTAGCCTTGGGATGCAAACTCAAGAAGGGAGCATCCTTAGGTGCCCGGTAAGTCCTGTCCGCTCTCTTGGGGATGGCCAGGATGGAGTGGGGCAGTTGCCAGATGGTCGTGGTGAGGTCTTGATGAGGCCCAATCCACGGAGGAACAGGAATGGGGGACAAAGACTCAAGAGCCAGATGCTCGGCAAGCCTTTGTCTCATGGGATCCTGTTCCTCTGACTCCCATTCGTAAAAATGCTGAGTGGACTTCAAAAGGTTCAAAAAGGAAGGATCCTCAGGGGGGCGGGTGGAGGACTTGGGAGAGGCCTTCCCTTTAGGGACTGGGGATTCATGACCTGACGACTCCTACGATGAATCCTCCCCAGAATCCGGATAGTCTCCTACACCAGCATCCAGGAAAGCTACAGTATATCCTGCTGTTTAGTCCCCCTGACGTGAACCATAGACAGAGGACAGCCCACGGGGGACAAGGACCTGAGAGGGGAACGAGGTTGTGGGAGTCGGCTCTCCAGGTCTGTCACCAACTCAGACCATGCCTCCTTCCACCAGGACTGGATGAAGGTCCTGAAGTCCAGCTGTGAAGTCAGAGGAGGTGGAGGAGAGGTGGTGGTGGAGGAGGAGGAGGAGGAGGAGAAGGGATGGCACGGGGTGGTGGGTAGTGGTACCCTTGGTATCCCTGGTGAGAATATCCTGGGTATGGGGAGTAATCCGGGAAATAATGCCCAGCAGAGCGCAAATCATGTGGTGGACCAGCCGGGGGGTAGTCCAAGGAATACCCAGAAGAATAATGCGAGACATGAGGGGGTCTCGAGAAAATCCCCGACGTCAGAGGAGCTGACGTTGGGGGATGGGGGCCCACAAAGGACCAGCTGTGGTATAAATAAGAGGCTGATCTAGCGTAGGGGCAACCAACGTTGGAACCGCAGTCATCAGGACTGGCGCTGCTGGGTCCGGCATCAGAAATGGGTCTGGCACCGGGTAGGCTGTGTTGGCACCTGATGCAGGGGGGTCTGACGGAAGACCCTGGTCTGCCGAAGGAGCCAATGGCGGGGGCAGACAAACAGGTCCCGGCAAGGAGACAGAACTCGGCAGATCCGGCATCAGGATAGATTTTGCCAGATCCGACAGATGAGGAATGTCCGGCGTCAGGGTCGGAAGAGAACCAATCCTCCTGGGGGGAATGGAAGGTGCCTCCATGTCAGGTCCAGACACAGTAGGAGGGACCTCCTCCCCAGAGACCCCAGAGAGTGAGCGGGGGTCGGATACTGGAATGTGAATCATATCCAGGAGACTGGTGCTCTCTCCACCCAGGGTAGCTGGATTTGAAGGCTGAGCTACCGGTGGGGGAGAAGGGGGAAGAGGGGCAGTCTTCCCCGGGCTCGTCCAGATAGCAGGGGCTGACCGAGTCCCGACGGAGAGCCATGTCTGTGCGACCGCACAGGAGGTTGACTTCTCAGACGTCGGAGCCGGGCAGGAGGGGGAGGAGCCCCCTGCTGACTTATTGGCTGAGGCCGGGCGGGTCCCCGGAGAAGCCGGAGGCCGACTTACCTGCCAAGACCGGAAGGAAGCAAGGTTGCGGTGTTACCGCTGGAGTCCTCCAAAACGGCCTGAACGATCTTGACTGAAGGCGGCGGAGGTAAAGCCTTGCTGGAGGAGGGCCTGGAAGACTTGGCCCTGGAACCCTCAGATGAGTGCTCCCGCTCCCGGTGCTTCTTTTTGTCTTCATGTTTGGAAGGAGAAGTGGAAGAAGGTGAGGACAACTCCCTGATATGCTCCATCTGCTTTTCCAGTGAAGCCAAATGAGACTTCAGCAAATGGGTCTCCAGAGCCTGCTGTCTCAGTTTCCGGGTGGCCTGGCTGAAAGGTTGGCATTCTGGGCAGGTAGCCGTAGGATGGTCCGGGCCTAGACAGATGATGCTCTTATGGTGGCCGTTCTTGTGCAGGATCTGGGTGCCACAAGTCTCACACTTCTTCTTCAAGGTAGGAGAAGACATAGAAAGTGCTGAAAGACCAAAAAAACTCAAAAAGCAAAAATAACTAACGACGATCGCTGAGCAAGTCTACCACGAGGTACTGCATGAGGCGACGGCGGGAAAGAACTGGAGGGTGGGCGTGGGGACCACCCACTATATAGGGTCACACTGACGCCAGGTGGGCGGTCCCCCATCAGGTATTGCTGGAAAAGTCTGCCATGCGGTCCAGACGCCAGGTGGTGCTAGTCCTACATGTTATAACCTACTGCAGGAGCCCTCTCAAAGTAAGATCTACCGGTTGAGTCAGCAGTGGGTACCATATCTGTCTCGGCCAGCATGGACTATCAGTATCATCTTACCCTGTGAGCCTCCTACCCGAAGAGTACACACTGGATGAGGAGTAGTGTCGGGAAGTTGTACAGAAAGTGACTTGCTGAGTGCAATTTGAATGCATCCTGGAAGAAGGTGCCACCCTCTAGATTTCTGGGTCAAAAGCGTCACAGTTTTGCATTGTGAGGGACGCAAAAATATGCAACTTGGGCACCTCCCCCATTCGCCAAACCAGGAGTGAACTATGTCATCTGCTAGGGACAACTTGTGAGGACCCACATAGGATCATAGAATATGTTGGAGAAAAGACCCACTTGGCCCACCTAGTCTGCCCAGTTGTTCCCCATCTAACCTGTCTCCGCAGACTGCAACTAGTCTCTGGGGACCCTCCCTCCTCCCTGGCTGTTTTCTAATATCCCCTCTATGTCTAACCCATGCATGCTTGAAATCCCACATTGATTTTGCCTCCACCATGCCTGCTGGCAATCTGTTCTTGGTGTCTACCACCCTTTCAGTGAAGAAATATAACCTCACATCTCTCCCCCCCACACATACACACACAGCTTCACCGCATGCCCCCTGGTCCTGGTGCTCCTTCTCATTTGAAAAAAAATAAATAAACTCCTGCACCCTGTTCACCCCTGTGAGGTACTTGTAGGTCTCTCTCATGTCCCCTCTTGCTCTCCTCTCTTCCAGGGTGTACATGTTGAGATGCCTCTGTCTCTTCTCATAGGGCACCTCATGCAACCGCAGCACCATTTTATTTTCCCTCCTCTGGACTGCCTCGACCCTGTCTATATCTTTCTGAAGTGTGGCCTCAAAAACTGGACACAGTACTCCAGCTGGGATCTCACCAGTGAGCCATACAGTGGCAAAACCACTTCCCTCCTCCTGCTGGAGATACCCCTCCCTTTGTAACCCAGCATTCAACTAGCCCCACCCACTGCTCTGTCATACTGCCCTGCAGATATGATAAGCCAAGGACCCTTTTCTGTCTGAGCGTCAGTATCTTCACCCATCCTATACTCGGCGCCTGTGTTGCTATGCCCTAGGTGCATTATTTTACAAGTTTTTAGCATTGAGCTGCAACTGCCATGCTTTAGGCCACGCCTCGATTTTCCCCAGATCCCTGCACATTCTCTCCCCACCCCTCGAGAGTGTCCAACCTATTGCAGATGCTGGTATCATCTGTAAAAAAAGCACACCTTCTCTTCCAATTTCTCAGCATTGTCACTTACGAAGATACTGAAGAGGGATAGCCCCAGTTCTGAGCCCTGTGGCACTCTGTGGCACAGCATTCAAACGAGTGCCATTTACCACCACCCTCTGTCTCCTGTCCACTGGCCAATTTCTAACCCAATTCAGCGCTTTGGATCGCACCTGTAGACTGCTCAGTTTCTTGATCAGCTTCCTGTGTGGCCTGCTTTCAAAGGCCTTGCAAAAGTCCAGATAGGCTATGTCCACTACCCTCCCTTGATCTAGTTCTCTGGTCAACAAGTCAAAGAAATCCATGAGATTTGTTTGGCATGATCTTTCCCCATGCATCCATGCTGACTGTGGTTTTGCAGTCTATTGGATTAAAGATACACTACCAGTCTTCCCTTCAGTAGGGTTTCCATTAATTTCCCCACCAGTAAAGTAAGACTGACCACCTATAGTTACCAGTCTCCTTTTTTACTACCGTTCCTTTGCAGAGGGACCATGTCAGCCCTTCTCCGGTCCAGGGGAACCATGTCTGTTTCCAGTGAGCTGTTGAACAAGGGTTGTCAGTAGGGCAACTAGCAACTCCCTAAGTTTCACTAGAACTCTTCGTTGTTTCCCGTCTGGTTCCATAGCTTTGCCACCTTCAGATCTGCAAGTCCCTCTTACTTCTGAAAACTGATTGACTTGTGTCCACCTCCCCTCTTCCCCTGTTCCTGCTAGTCCCTGGTGGTCCGTTCTCCATTTCCTCCACTGTGAAAAATAAGCATAAATAACTGTTCAGGATGTCTGCTTTTTCCGAGTTCTCTTCAGTGCAGTCTCACCCTCTGCCCTCCTAGTCCTCATTATCCCTCTGCCCTTGCTTTTCTCTTCTTACTTATGTATCTGAAGAAAGTCTTATTCCCCATTTATGACTCTTTTCACAAGCCTTTCAAAACTCTGTCTGCACATTTGCTCCCCTCACCGCCTTGCCTGATTCCCTCTGCTTTATTATGTATACCTCCTGTCCTCCTCCCTCTTTGTTTCCTTATACCTGCTGAATGCCACCATTTTTCCTTCCCTAACAATCTTGTTTTCATTCTGCTTTTACTAATTTCCTTCACATAGAGGTTAGTTGCTTTAGTTATACCCTCCCTTATTTTGCCCACTGTGCCTCCACCCTTCCCTGGCAATCCCTCATCCCCTCAAGGGCAGTTTCTGAGGCAGTCCCCATTTCTTTAAAATCCATCCTCCTACTGTCCAGGACCCTCATCCTCATGTGATTAGCCTCTGTTCTGTCTTAATGTTAAACCACACTGTATGGCTAAGCACCAGGTCTAGCACTGCCCCATCCCTACTGGGTTCTCTGACTAGCTGCCCGAGAAAAAACCCTTGTAGGGAGTCCAGTACGGTCCTTCTCCTTGCAGAGTCTGGCAAACTGAAGTCACCAAATAGCAGCACCTCCCCCTTACTTGCCATTTTGATGATGGCTTCCCACAGTGCCTTATCCAACTCGTCCCGTGCTGGAAGATTGTACGCTACCTCGGTACGGATAGTGGCCATGGAGTGGGTCTCCAGGGTGATCCACAGCACCTCTAGCCCTTCCTTTTCCTCCTGATGCCCCCATACCCCCATGGTCTTGATTCTCTCCCCCACATATAAACCAACCACTCCTCCCCTCCTCCATGCCCTGTCTCTCCTGAACATAGAGAATCCTGGGACAGCTATGTCCCAGTCATGGTGTTCAGTCCACCACAACTCCACATAGGTTACCACCACATAACTCCACACTAAATCCAGGTCAGCCTCCACCATGATCTATGTTTCCATTTTCCACTTGCCTGCCACCACTGGTGAATGTTTTTAGCATGTGGCTAAGATTTCTAAAGTTACCCGTGCCACAGGGCAAAAACCTTCTGTTTGTGCCATTTTTAGCAACAGTATAGTGTATGGTTTAGAATAAATAATTTGGTAGTGTATATCATTGTGTGGCTCATGCTTTCACACAGTGGCTGAACAGTTTGGGGTCACTTTAGCCACAGTGAATAACATTTTCAAGATCCTAAGGGGAACGGAGATGATGACTTCCAGGTCTTGTTTCCAAGACTTTGGTGCACATGACTTTCCACACATTCCTTCCCCAGTGCCTGCTGCCCTGCTTCCCCCCCCATTCAAGACTGTTTTTCCCTGAAGCCCCCCGACTTTCCTCCTAGCTTTTTAATTTCCCCATTCCTTTCCTTCAATCCTTTACCCTCACTTGCCTGGATTTATTCCCCTTTTCTTTGCCTTGTCCCCATTCCTGCCTTTTAGCTACCCTGCCATAGGGCAGTTCTCTCCCCCTTAGCCCTCCCTCCCTGCTGCTCCATCATCCAGTTTATTTGCTCCCTTAGTTTTACTGCACCCCACGCTAGTTTAAATGCTCATCCAAGTAGCATTTAAACTTCCTATCAAGGATTGTGGTCCCCTTTAAGGAAGGATGCAGGCCGCCTCCCTTATAGGGGCCCCCAGTCCCCAATGTAGACAAAGCCCTCTTCCATGCACCATGCTTTCAACCAGTCATTAAATTCCCTGGTGCTGAGTACTCTTGCACCTCCCTGGCCATACAAAGGTAACATCTTGGAACAAAGCCACTCTGTGTGCTAGCTGCTTAAGGTCTCTTCCCAACTCCATGTAGTTACTCTGCACCATCCCTACCCTGTCCCTTGCCAGGTCATTTGTCCCCAGGAGAACAGTGTTTAGTTCATTCCCTCCCAGCTCCTGCTGTGCTTGCGATCCTCTGGATATGTTCTCCATCCCTCTAAACCAAAGCACCAGGGAGACACGTTACCTCCCTCCCTCTCCCTTCCTCCCCCAACTCCCAAGTCTATCCGCCTGATAACAGAGTCCCCAACCAGCAGCTGATTCCTCCTCAGCTTGGGGCCTCTTCCTCCCTCCTTGGGACCTCCACTTCCGAGGACCCCCCACTTCCTTCCTTCTCATTGCAATGAGTGTCTGCTGTTGGCTGCCCTGGCGATTCAGAACAGCGAAGGAATTCTGCAGTGGTATAGGTTAGTGAGCGTGCACCCTTCCCACCATCCCCACCCTTAGAGCCCATTAAGGTCCATCTGCTCTGCTTAGGCATTCTTTGGGGGAGCAGTGAGACTTGGTGGCCCCTAGGTGGGGCAGAAGGTCCTCTGTACCTTGTCAGTTCAGTCCAGAGTCCAGCAACCTCTGCTTGCAAACCAGAGAAGGGACTACAAATGGGGAAGCACCTCAGGTTCCAGAAGGTGTCTCAGAAAACTAAGGCCCCACACCCCTTGCACTCCACCACTCCTGTATTTCCTTTCCTTTACCTAGTGTCGGTTTTAATTTCTCTGTACCCTTCTGCCTCCTTTCAGCTCCCACTGTACTCCCTCTCCCTTTTACTTTCCTGAAACTAATT
Organism: Neoceratodus forsteri; assembly: GCA_016271365.2. Taxonomy (NCBI): domain Eukaryota; kingdom Metazoa; phylum Chordata; order Ceratodontiformes; family Ceratodontidae; genus Neoceratodus; species Neoceratodus forsteri. Next base: position 3,062,375 of record JADMNL010000025.1, on the reverse strand, counting down.
TGTTACCCTACCCTAGATAGGGTGTCTCGTTTCCCCTCCCTTTTTAACCCTCCTAGGCTAGCTGTACCTAACTTATTCTGGGTGTGTACTACTCCTTTCCACTTGTATTAAGGGTTACAACCGCAGTTACCTTCCCATAGCTGATGTAAACAGTAACCAGTAATGTGTATTCTCCCTACCTTGGCCTGGTGTCCCCCTGCAGAGTGTCTTATGGACTGTGGACTATCTATGGAAGCTCTGCAGTTGCTCCTAAGGCGGGTGCTTTCCACTCCTGCTCTGTGAAACTCATGCAATGGGACACTAGCATAATTGGACATGTTGAGTGAGTGCTTGAATTTATCCCAGACTTAGAGCTTTGTGGTTAGCCCTGCCAGCAAGTCAGAGCCAACCTTCAATCAGAAAAGTGACTCAGTCCCTCCTCCAATTACCAACCAGCTGAAGCCCCAGCCCAGACAATTATCACCCCTCCCCCAAACTACAGGGTAAGACAGGTCTTTAAAACATTAGAGCAGTTTATACCCTTCGGGGGAAGGGACGGAATTCAAGGAAACAGAGCAGGAGAGGGATCTGAGGATTAGTATATTGAGCAATCTTAAGGTGGGGAACCAGTGCAGCAAGGTGGTGGGAAAGGCAAGTGGTATGTTGGCCTGCACTGGAAGGGGCATAACTAGCAGAAGGAGGGAGGTGCTAATGCCACTGTACTAAACAATGATGAGGCTGCACCTGGAGTATGGAGTACAGTTCTGGAGACCGCACCTACATAGGGAAATTGAGGGGATGGAGAAGGTTCAGAGAAGAGCAACCAAGATGGTGCATGGGATGCAGGGAAAAACATATGAACAGAGGTGGAGGGAGCTGAATCTATACCCAGTAGAGACTAGAAGGGAGGGAGGGGCATGATTGAAACTTTAAAGTATTTGAAGGGGATCAATAAGGTGAAGGAGGGAGCTTGTTCAAAGGAAGGAGGAGCTAGAACAAGGGGCATGGCCTCAGATTGGAAGGAGGAAATACAGAGGCAATGTGAGGGAAGTTCTTCACAGAGAGGGTGGTGGAGGCCTGGAACAGGCTACCAGAGGAGGTGGTGGGATCCAAAGCAGTGGGGGGATTCACAAGGAATGGGGTTGGGAGGAGGGGGAAGTTCTGAGTCAGTAAAAGTGGGGGGGAGGAGGGGTGGATATAAGGGCAGACTAGACAGGCCGGTGTGGTCCTTTTCTGCTGTCAAATTTCTGTGAATCTGTGAATATGGCCCTTAAATGTGGGCTACTGTGGCTGGTCTCAGATTTACACTACAGTTAATAATAAACACATCAATTCAAACAAGGTTCCCCACAACTTACCCCACCTATGTTGTCTTTTAAAAAAAAAAAGCCTTTTCCAGTCCTGTCTTGTCTGTTACAAAACAGGTAGACTCAGTTACCCACTACTGTTTAACAAGAGATTGTCTACTAGGGTATTGTGCACCCCTGGCAGACGAGCTGCTGGAAGCAAGGTTTTGTTCTTAGGACACCACTTCCAAACCCTCACTGCTTCCGGCACAGAGGGTAGGAGTGGGTCTCGCCTTGCTTGTTGAGGTAGAACATGACACATTTATTGCCTGTGTGGAGATGAACTACTTTGTAGCATAATAGATCTGATGGGGCTTGAAGGCCGTGAAGAACAGCTTTCATCTCCAGCAGATTTAAAGGCTGCCATGACCAGTAGGCAACTGGTGAACATCCTTAGTGCTAATGACAGGTCAAACAGCATAGCTCTGAAATGATACAGGGTTCTGTCCACTGAAAAGTGGATGAAAGGTACATGAGGATGTAGAAGTATGCATCCTGAAAGTCCATGGAGCAGAAGCAAGATTCTAACTCCAGGGACAGAATGATCTGGTGCAGTCACCATGAGACACTTCTGACTGTGAATTAAATTGTTCAGGAATTCACAAACTGAGAATTGGGCACCAGCCCCCCAGTCCATTTGGGTGTCAAAAAGTACCATAGTACAAACCCTTGTGGAGACTGGTTTTCTGGGACCGCCCAATAAGATGATGAACCTAGCTCCTTAGTGAAGAGAAGGACTTCAGCAAGTATGTGTTCTCCAGCGGTGCTTGGGACTTACATGGGGGTAGGTTCTCGAATTCCAGAGACAGCCCAAACCCCAACACTTCCAGGACCCACTTATCTGACATAATAGTGGACCACTGTCACAGGAAGTGGGAGACTCAGCCTCTGACTGGATGCTGCAGTAGGGCTTGGGAACGAGGAGATGGGGCACTCAACCCGCCACGTTTTGCTCTTGCAGGTGGCCTCCCCCACAGGACTGTCCTTCAAAGGAGTAACGCCACCACCCTTGCTCTGGCCTTGACCTCTGAATTTTTTTGAGGACTTGGCTTGAACAGTACTGCTGAAACTGCTGCCTTTGTTGTTGTTGCTGCTGCTGACGATACTAACCTTGCATGTCCTGGACAGGGACCACAAAAAGAAGCTGAGCCTTATGGCTTGAGCTGTTGCTTGGGGTTAGTGATCGATGTCGCAAAATCCAAGGTCCCATTGGGCATTTCAAGATGTGCAAGATGGTCCTTGACCCTCATCCCAAAGAAATCCACCCTCATGAAAGGCAGATCTGCCAACTGTTGCTGGATTTCCTGCATAAATGGCGAAACCCCCAACCAGGCCTGTCAGCATATGGACACTGTCCTTGCCATAGCTTGAGCAGACACATCAGCAGAGTCCCAGGCCACCTGCAACTGATGCTTGGCAACTGTCAGTCCCAGATCACAGACCTCCCTAGATCTTGCGGATGCTAGTTACAGTGCTGATTGGTGAAGTCGGAGAGCACACGGTATTATAAGCCATCAAAGCCAAATAGCAGGCCAGCTGGATGCTGCATAGACCTTAACATCACAGTAGTCCTGCTTCTTGGACTCCTTGTACTGTGGCTTGTAGGACTCACCCTGCACCTTCACCTTGTGGATCACTGCATCGGTCACTAGCACCTCTAGTTACAGATGCTCGGATAACCAGGACAATCCACCTAGAGGGACCATATACTTGCAGTCCATATGGTGAGCTGGGGCCTGGCAGGAGGATGGGTGCTGACAGAAACTATGCATTGGACCTTGAATGGCAGGAGTGATGTTGAAGGCTACCCCTCCCCCAATGAGAAGTCTTGTTTGAGAATATCCAGTAAATACAGGTTACTCACCTGTAACAGGAGTTCTAGGAATGATATATGTTGTTCATCCACACTGTCTGTCAGGTTCCTTGCTGCTTTAAATCTTGCCGAAGGTCTTCAAGCTGGCTCCTCCCATCCACCCGGGTGGTAAAACTCTTGGCTCCACCCCATGACGCCAGATGTAGCCCGCTGGAAGCCAGGTTGTGTGTCGAAGCCGGGGAGGTCGGGTGGGTCATGTGGATGAACAACATATACCATTCCTAGAAAGTACAGTTAAGCAAGAACTTACTGTAACAGTAGATCTTCGAGAGAGGCTCTTGCAGTAGAGTAATTACATATAGGACTGACGCCAGGACCCTATGGAAAAAATTTCTAGCTAAGCAGTCCCTTAGGGACCGCCCCCATAAGTCAGGTGACCGCGCCATGCATGACGTCGTATAAAGGGTGGTCCCGGCGCCGCCTTCCAGTTCTTTCCCGCCACAGGCCCGGAAGGCCCGGACGAGAGAGAAGCAGATGTTTTCCTTCCTGGTAAAGGAGCTGAAAAAGCCTAGGGGGATGGAGGGCAGGAAGGTATTACCTACTGCAAGAGCCTCTCTCGAAGATCTACTGTTACGGTAAGTTCTTACGTAACTGTACTATCTTACTTCGAGAGGGCTCTTGCAGTAGGTAATTACATATAGGACTGAATCCCAAGCAGTCTGGAACAAATGAAAGGCACCGGGAGGAGGAACTACTCCAAGAAGTAGCAAAAATCCTTGCAAACCTCAAGATAGGAGGCCTTGCAAAACAGCTAACCCGAAGCCAGCTCTATGGCGAGAGGCAATGTCCAAACTGTAATGTTTGGTAAAGGTATGGACAGAAGTCCAGGTGGCGGCAGTGCATATGTCTGCTGCAGACACATTCTTGAAACAAGCCACAGAGGCCGCTACTCCACGCGTGGAGTGACCTCTGACTTGACCCAGAAGGGTCTTGTTGTACTTGTCATAACAGAAAGTGATGCAATGAGCCAACCACTTTGACAGGCATTGCTTGGAAACAGCATTGCCTTCCCTTTTGTGAGCAAAAGAGACGAACAACTGATCAGTTTTTCTGAGATCCTTTGTCCCATTGGTGTAGTATCAGAATCCGGTGAACATCCATGGTATGGAGTAAATATTCTCCTTGGTTGGAGTACTGCGTGAAAAAGGCAGGTAACTCTATAGACTGATTTAAGGTAGACTCCGCTACCACTTTAGGCAGAAACTTAGGTTAGTATGAAGAGCCACTCGTTCTATGTGAAAAATCAAATAGAGATTTTACACATAGGGCCTGAGCTCGGAAATTCTTCGAGCGAAGTAATGGCCACCAAGAAGAGCGCCTTCCATGAAAGAAACTTCAGATCTGCGGATGCCGCAAGGTCCAAGGAGGAAGGGTAAGTTTCTCGAGAACAAAGTTCAAGTCCCAAGGGGGAGCAGGAGTCCAGACGGGGGGCCTCAGATGAAGGACCCCTCTAAGAAAAGTCTTAGACACCTCTAATTGGGCAAAGGCTTTATCAGCGAAAGGAACATGATACGCTGAAATAGCGGCCATGTGCACTTTCAAGGAGGAATGACTGAGACCCAGGTCGAAGAGATGACGTAGATATTCAAGCAGAATGGCCACTGAACAGGAGAAAGGCTCCACATTCCTAGAAGCGGCCCAAATAGAAAATCTCTTCCATTTCATGGCATAAGTGGACCTAGTGGAGGGTTTTCTAGCCTCCACCAGAATCTCGGCCACTTTTGGAGAGACACCAAAGCGAGACTGGGCTCGTCTGCAGGAGCCATGCATGAAGTTGTAGGGACTTGAGGCCCGGATGGACCAGGGTCCCCTGATCCTGGGTCAGCAATCCTCGAGATAAAGGAAGAGGAAGAGGAGGAACCTCTGAATATTGTTGAAGAAGAGAGAACCAGATTTGCCTGGGCCAGAAAGGAGCGATCAGAATCATTCTCGCATCTTCTGTTAGTTTCTGCAATACACGAGGGACCAGAGGAATTGGGGGGGAAAGCATAGACGAATCTGTCCTTCCAGTTTAGAGACAGAGCGTCGCTCCAGAAAGTGCCTCACTCTGGAGCGAGCGAGCAAAAGGTGGGAAGTTTTGCGTTTTGGGAAGAGGCGAACAGGTCTACCTGTGGAGTCCCCCAAAGCTGGAAGATGTCTAGTACCTTTTGGTCCAACTCCCACTCATGTGGCAGGGCAGAGGAGCGGCTTAGCTTGTCTGCCAGGGTATTGTCGACTCCTGGAACTTGAATCGCAGTAAGGTGAAGGTTGTGAAGTGTTGCTCAGTCCCAAACCCTCATTGCTTTCCTGCATAGAGGGTAGGATCGAGTCTTTCCCTGCTTGTTGATGTACCACACCACGCACATGTTGTCCGTCTGGACAGCTAGGTGACCGGGAAGAATGTATTGGTGAAGGGCTTGGAGAGCATATAATACTGCTCGAAGCTCGAGCACATTGATGTGGAAAGCTAGCTCCAATCTGGACCATAAACCCTGGGTTCGGTTAGGACCCAGATGGGCTCCCCAACCTTCGCCTGATGCGTCTGTGGTCAGAGTCTGGGAGGGGGGAGGATGACAGAAGGGAACCCCCCAAAATAGATTCTCTCGAACTATCCACCATTGCAAGTCTCGTGACATCGGCGAGGAGATCAGAACTAGATGATCTAGGTCGTTTACAAGTTGATCCCACTGTGAGCGAAAAGTCCACTGATAGATCCTCATGTGGAGCCGAGCGCGGGGAACTGTCAGGATGGCGGCCGCCATAAGCCCCAAGAGACGTAGAACCGACCTCGCCGGAACCTTCCTGCATTCTGATAGCAGGGAAATCTGTGACTGGAGAGGCGCCACCCTGTCCGGAGGCAGGAAGGCCTTGCTCACCGTCGTATCGAGATGGCCCCGATAAACTGTAGTCTCTGGGAGGGATCCAGATAAGACTTGGAATGGTTGATGGTAATACCCAGGCAAGTGAAAATCTGCTGGGTGAGGGAGAGAAAATGCAGGAGCTCCTCCCTAGATGAGGCCGCCAGGAGCTAGTCGTCCAGGTAGGGGAACACCTGAACTCCCATAGTACGCAGGTGGGCCGCTACCACAGCCAGGCATTTGGTAAAAACTCGGGGTGCTGAGGAAAGACCAAACAGGAGTGCCCGCAACTGGTAATGGTCCTCCTGGAAAGCAAACCGAAGGTACTTGCGATGCGAGGGATGAATGGGGATGTGCAGATATGCGTCCTGCATATCCAGCGCACAGAGCCATTGACCCGGCCGAAGAAGGGGCAGAAGGGTTTGTAGGGAGAGCATCCTGAACCTTTTGTATTCCACGTAAAGGTTCAAAGAGCTGAGAACGAGAATGGGTCTGAGATCTCCAGTCTTCTTTGGGACCAGGAAGAAATGAGAATAGTAACCTGTCCCTTGAAGGTGAGGGGGAAAGGGTTCTATGGCCTGCTTTGCGAGAAGGGTAGAGATTTCTTCCTGGACAAAAGGAAGATGGTCCCTTACACATAGGACGACTTCAGAAGGGGGTGGCAGGGTGGTTTCTGTAGAAACTCTATGGAGTGCCCCTCCGCTATAATCTGAAGCACCCATGAATCCATTGTTATCCTCTCCCAACCCGAAAGGTGGAGGGGGAACCTCCCTCCTACCGGTTCCTCCGGTGTGTCCGGAGGTGGTGGGAGAGGGGAGGAGTCAGGTGGTGTGGGGCAGTGCTGCAGCTGGGGCACCCGCTGCTTTTTTGGGTGGTGGGGGCCTGGCAGCTGCGGGGGCCCGACGTTTAGTGGCCCGCCTTCCTTGGGGTTTCGCTTGTGGCCGACTGCATCTGCGAAAAGGACGGCGCTGTGGGGGATGGGGACGGTACATGGAATCCACGGATTTCAGAGCCGTCCCCTTCTCCTGCAAGTCAGTGATGATGTCCTTGACATCACCGCCGAAAAGCACTGAACCCCTGAAAGGTGCTTCCTGGATTGCTGACTGCACCTCTGGGACCAAACCTGACACGTGGAGCCAGGCATGACGCCGAAGACTTATGGCAAAAGTGGAGCTACACCCGACAGTGTCCACTGCATCGTATGTCATCCGCAGGATGTGACAACTGGCCGAACGAGCAGAACAGACTAAGTCAGCTAACTTCTGCTTGACTTGGGAGTCAGGTAAGGAGGAGTCAATCTTAGATTCCGCCTGGGTAAGGATAGCCTTCTGGTAATCCCCCATATGAGCAACATAATTCAGGGCCCGAATTCCCAGTGTGGAAGAGGCGTATATTTTTCTTCCATACTGGTCCAGGAGGCGAGATTCCTTATCTGGAGGAGATGAGCTGAGATGTTTGGGATGCGCTGACCGGCTGTGAGTGGCACTAATCACGACCAAGTCTGCACGTGAGAATCCAAAGTCAACACCTCCAGACCTCATGGTTGATTCCAAATAGTGGAAACAAGGTGGGCATGAGGCTCGATCCAGGGTGGCACTAAAGTAGGAGCTGTCAGGGGCAGGTCCAGATGTTCGGCGAGTTTGACCCGCTGAGGATCTGGTTCCAATGAGCGCCACTGATGTACTTCCTGGATCTTTCTGAGCAACTCCGTAAAGGAAGGATCCTCCGGAGGAGACTTCGTCCAAGCCCCGGGCGAGGACCCCTCCGGAGAGAGAGGCTCGCCGTCTCTCTCAGAGCATCCGTTGGAGGAATCCGAGAGTGAAGAAGAAGAATCAGAAGCAGAATAAGACTCCCTAACATGTCTAGGGGGAGGAACGGGTACCTTAGGGGGGATCGCTGGACGCGTGTCCTGCCCCTCTGGGATCCAGAGGAAGGGCTCTGGAGTCCGGAGGCGGTGAGGGAGTGTGCCGTCTCGGGCATATTGGGGCGGCACCGTCGCCGTGAGGTGGCTCTCTACTTCCTTGGTGAGCTGAGCCTTGGCCTCAGCCCACCAGGAAGCCAGAGTCTCCTGCAGATCCACCTGCGGCCGAGGGGGCAGTGGAGGTGGAGGAGGAGGGGGATAAGAGTACGGATTGTATCTGTAAGGCGAGTATCCGAAACCCGGCTGTGGGAAAACTGGTGCCGGGTATTGAGGTGTCGGGTACTGCAGCGTCGGCGGGACCGGCGTCGGGTACTGCGGCGCTGGATACTGCGGACCCGGGTATGACGGCGGATAAGACGGTGGGTACCCGGGCGCCGGAGGAGCTGCTGAAGCAGATGGCCCAGAAGGTGGCCCCGCAGGCGGGTCAACATTGAGAGGCCGGGGGCTGGGCCCGTGGAAGGAATATCCCGCCGGCGTTGGTGGGACCAGTGTCGGGGCGGCGTCAGATCTGGTTCCCTAGGAGGAGGGTCTGATGGGGTAGAATATCCCCCGCATCGTCCGGGGACAGAGGGGAAAAGTCCCCGGGGTCAGGCTGAGGTGACTCAGGCTCCCCGGACAACAGCGAAGGCTGCGAGGAACCGGGTACGACGGGGGTTGGAGGGTCCGTCGTAGGTTCCATCACCCAGCACACGTCGGGGGGCCAACATGCGGCTTAGGGGCTGAATCCCAGCGGGCGCCGGAGAAGCCGGCGTCCGTCTTACGGGGTCCCTCGTTGGAGGCGGGCCGAGGAAGGGAAGCGGCCCGGTCCGAGGGGGACGAAGTTGTGCACCGCCCCGAAGGGTCAGGCGTCTTATCAACCTTCTCTCGGCGGATGTCGGAGGAGCCAACATCCGACTTATGGGAGTCACCCACACCAGTAGGCCGCAAGCCTGCGGCGGAACTGGGGGCGGAGGCCTCCTTTTGCCCGGAGGCGCCCGCAAGGCCTGAGTGCGAGCCCGCCTTCTCCCGGTGCCTTTCTTTGTCCGCTTTTTACGATGCCCTTCTGGAGAAGTCAACACCTGCCTGAGCTTCTTCAATTCTTTTTCCATCGAAGACATCTTTTTCTTTAGAAGATGGGCTTCCAGGGACTGTTGGCGTCATCTCCGGGTAGCCACGTTGAAGTGCAGGCAATGCGGGCACTGGTCGACTGGGTGGTCGGGGCCTAGGCAAAATAGGCAGAGGGAATGGCCGTCCTTGTGTGGCAGTTGGGCGCCGCACGAGTCGCACTTGTTTTTGGAAGGTGTAGGGGACGACATACACAGACGCTGACCTGACGATGGGAAGAAAAAATACTGAAAATCTCGGTAAAACCGATGAAAGAACAGGGCTGACTAAGCACGAAATTTACCGCGAGGCGCTACACGAGCTAACGGCGGGAAAGAACTGGAAGGCGGGCGCCTGGGACCACCCTTTATACCGACGCCGCATGACGCAGGTCACCTGATCGCGGGGCGGTCCTCGCCAGGGACCGCTAGCTAGAATCAGCTGGGGTCCTGCCACCGGCCGCGCCAGTCCTATATGTAATTACCTACTGCAAGAGCCCTCAAGTAAGATCTCCTGTTACAGGTGAGTAACCTGTATTTCTAGGGACATGGATATGTTGTTCATCCACACTGTCTGGCAGACTCTAGCAGTTCTCGGGAGGAGGAGGCAAGCGACACCCCCTACTTGGGAAATAAAGACTGGAGAACCGAGGCCCAAAACCAGCATCCCGGCGTGACTCAAGGTCGATGTGGTAGTGGGTGATGAAGGTGGTGCCGACTCCAGGTAGCAGCCCTGCAGATTTCCTGGATAGGGACATCCCTGGAAGCAGCCACCGATGCAGCGGTATGGTGGGTAGAATGAGCTCTTATCCCTCTGGGAGGCTCCATGCCCACCAACCTATAGCAGAGATCTATTATGCAGGAGGTGACCCACCTGCCTATCGTCCGCTTGGCTGCAGGTCTGCAAGGTGCGGCTTCAGCGTAGGTGACAAACAGCTGGTGAACCTCTCCCTGAACTTCAGCCATCCGCTCCTTGTAATAAGTGAACGCTCTTCTAGGTTCCAAAGTATGGAGCCTATATTCGGCCTCTGAGGTGTGATTGGGGTAGAACACCGGCAGAGTCAACACCTGGTTGAGCTGAAACTGCGACACCACTTTTGGAAGGAATTTCAGGTGGGGGTGCAGAACAACCTTGTCCCTGTGGAAGACCAGATAAGGAGACTCTATGGAAAGCACCTGGAGCTCTCCCATCCTTCTGGCTGATGTGATAGCCACCAAGAAGACGGTCTTCCACGACAGGTGAGAGATGTCACACCTGTGCATCGGTTCGAATGGCTTGCCCATGAGCTTAGCCAATACCAGCAGTAGATCCCACGGAGGTGGAGGTTCTCGCACCGGAGGGGATATGTGATCAAGGCCTTGGAAAAAGCGCCTGACTACCTTCTCCTGCACCACCGACTGCTTCCCGGCCCGTGTCCAGTAAGCAGAGATGGCTGCCAGGTGCACCTTAAGGGTCGTCGACCGAAGCCCTTGCTGAGAAAGGGACCACATGTAGTCCAGAATGCTTGCCAAGGAACAGGAGGAAGGGTCCAGGCCCTTGCCCTGACAACAAATGGAGAATCTCTTCCATTTGAAGGCGTAGCATTTTCTGGTCGACTCTACGGGACGCCTACCGATGTTGAGGACCTTGTCGGAAAGACCCAAGGCCTGGAACTCTAGCAGCCAGGAACCAGGCCAGGTGCAGGGTTGAAGGTCGGATGGAATACCTTCCCTGATTGACTGAGATCAGGTCCAGGCAGGCTGGAAGCCGCCTTGGGAGCCTGGAGCTGAGACTGAGGAGATCTGGATACCAGAACTGGCGGGGCTAGTCTGGGGCTACCAGAATCACCTGCGCCTTGTCCCTCCTCACCTTGAGAAGCATCTTGTGGATCAAGGGAAATGGGGGAAAGGCGTAGAAGAGGCCCGGGGTTCACGGCCTCAAGAAGGCATCCCCCTGCAGCGAGCCCTGCTGAGGGGGGCGGGCATGAAACAGTCTCAGCTTCGCATTCTCCCTAGAGGCAAACAGGTCCACCTGAGGCGTGCCCCAATGAGAGAAGAGATCTTGTACAACCTCCGGCAGAAGAGACCACTCGTGAGACGCAGCCCCTATTCGGCTTAGGGCATCGGCCAGGGTGTTGGAGGCTCCTGCCACATGAATGGCAAGGAGATCCACCTCCAGGCTGCGCACGAGTGACCAAAGGCGGAGAGCTTCCCTGCACAGAGGCATGGAGCGCGTCCCACCCTGGCGGTTTAGGTAGTACATGGTCGTGGTATTGTCTGTCTGGACCTGAACCACTTGACCCTGTAGAAACGGAGCGAAGGCGGTGAGGACTAGATGAACCGCTCGAAGCTCCAGCAGGTTGATGTGGCATCGGGACTCCCGAGGGGACCAGAGGCCGTGCGATCTGTGCTCCCCCAGATGGGCACCCCAACCCATCAGAGAGGCATCGGTCGATAGAGAGACTGTCGGCTAGGGGCAAACAAATGGGATGCCCTCCTGCAGATGTGCTGGAACGGTCCACCACTGGAGAGCGTTCCACATCCCCGGGTCACTGTCACTAGCTGATCCAGCGGATCGAAGTGCTGTGACCATTGGCTAGCCAGCCCCCATTTAAGGGGACGCATGTACCAGCAGGCCCAATGGACCACGCTGGTGCAGGCCGCCATGAGGCACAGGAAGTCCCGGGCAGGGCGTGATTGCCCAACCTGAAATGATTGGGCAAAGGAGGAAAGAACCTCGGCCCTGTCCACCGGAAGCCGTGCTTTGGCTCGGAGAGAGTCGAGCTCTGCCCTGATGAATTGTATCACCTGCTTTGGAACGAGTTACGACTTGGCCTCGTTGATGAGGAGGCCAACCTGAGAGCAAACCTGGAGGGCCAGATCTCTGGACCACTCCACCTCCGCTCTGGAGGGGGCTGCAATCAGCCAGTCGTCCAGGTAGGGGTACACCCGGACCCTTCGGCACCGTAGGAATGCTGTCACCACTGCCATGCATTTGGTGAAGACCATGGGAAAGGCCGAAGGGCATGGCCTGGAACTCGTAAAGGGATCCCTCCGCTCTGAAGCGGAGGAATCTCTGGTGGGACGGATGGATTGGGACATGAAAGAACGCGTCCTGAAGGTCCAGAGAACAGAACCACATGCCTCGTTCCAAGGATGGGATTATCTGAGCCAGAGTGACCATCCTGAAGGTCCAAGACCTTAGGAACCTGTTCAGGTCATGCAGGTTGAGAATGGGGCACCAGCCCCCCCCGTCCGTTTTGGGACCAGGAAGTACCTGAACACAAACCCCGGGGCTGGAGGGGGATCCGCCACCTTCCTGATCACCTCTTTTTTGAGGAGCAGGATGATATCGGCTTGGCGAGCAGACAGAGAGGCTGCAGACCCCATAGCCCCCCGAGGAGCGACGGCTCGGAAGGGTGGGGCCTGCTCGAACTCAAGGGGCAGGCCCCTCCCTACCACCTCCAACACCCAACAGTCCATGGTGATAGCGGACCAGGCGGAAAGGAAGTGGCGGAGCCGTCCCCCCACGTAGGGAACCCAGGGGGGAGTGACGAGGCTGGGGGCGACACCCCTCGACCAGTCACTGGGCAGGCTTAGAGAAGGGACCGGCCGAGGGACCTCCTGGGCCTTTACCTCCCTGCTTCCTGTTGGAGGAAGCCGTGGGCTTGCGTTTTGGATGCCAAGCGCGAGCCTGCTGGCCCTGGTGCTGGTGCTGTCGGGCCGGACGTGCCGCAGGCGCAGAAGGACGAAAGGACTGTGCTGCTGCTGTCGGCGGCCTTTGTCCTTCTGGGCGGAGGTGACCGAGTCCAGAGTGGCATTGGACTTTTCGATCTACTGGAGGTGACCTTCCACTCCAGGGCCGAAGAGGTCAGTCCCCAAGAAGGGGACATTCGCCAATTTGTGCTGGGTATCCGCCGTGAAGGTGGATATCCTCAGCCATGCTCTGCGGTGCATGGCCACCGCGTCCGCAACCAATCTGGCACGGGAGTCTCCAATGTCCAGAGCCGTTTGGAGCTGCTGTTTAGCCACCGCCTGACCCTGGTCCTGTACCTGCCGGACCGTGGTCTGTAGGTCAGCCGGGAGATGAGGGATCACCTCATCCAGGGAGCCCATGAGGGTGTGGGAGAAGTGTGCCATCAGCACGGCTGAGCTGGCCTGGCGGAGGCCAAGGGAGGATGCAGTGTACACTTTGTGCCCGGCATAGTCCAGCTTTTTGGACTCCTTGTCGGGGGCTTGTCCACGTCCCTAGCGTTCCCGGAACGCTGGAAAACACCATCGGTGACCAACCCCTCAGCAGAGGGGTGTTCCGAAAAACTGGGCAAAGAGCCAGTAGGGACTGCATACTTCCTGGCCATCCTGGCCGAAGGCACAGGACAGGAAGCAGGCCGCTGCCAGAGCTCCAAGGCTGGGCCAACAATGGCTTCAGCCACCGGAAAAGCCTCCGTGGGTGAATCCCCTCCGTCCAGTATCTCCATCAGGGGATACTTGGCCTGCTTGGATACGGGCTCGAGCTGCATCCCGGTGGACTCCGAGATAAGCCGAAGCAAACCCATGAAGGACGATGGGCTTACGTCCATAGACTGGCCCCCGGAGGACTCCAGGTCAATGGGCCTGGATAACAGGGAGGATTCGGACTCCGAGGAGTCCGCAAAGAGCTGCCTGGGGCCCAAGCCACCCTCCACCTGCCGAGGATGGTCGGGAGTGAGGGTGACCAACAACCTGTGGGGCAGGCCCTGACCCAACCGAGAGTCCTTGGTTGGCGCCCCCGATTTCGGTTGTGGAGGCGGAGGTTCCACCACAATCGGTGGGGCAGCTGGTTTCGGCCGAACAACCGGCCCAGGCTTGAGCACCCCGGCTACAGTGAGGGGTTGTTTCGGCCTTTCGGGTGACAGCCACTTGATGGCCGGGGAAGGTGACGGCGTCGGCTTGTTCCCGGACAGAAGTAACTGCTGCCACATCAGGTCCTCGTAGCGTTGACGCAACTTGCGCTGAAGCCTCTCCTTTTCTGAGGAGGAGAACCAGGATGAGCGGTGGCGCCGCTTACTTCAGTGCCGAGACCACCGATGTCGGTGGGATCGGCTGGACCGAGACGATGTCCGAGACCAAGATCCTCGGCGTTTCCGAGGACGGGTCTGGGAAGGGGCGGGGGACACCCGCTCTTCCCTCGGCTCAGAAGCCTTAACCAGGGATTGCGGCACCGGAGGCGCAGGCAAGTCCTCGGTCTCCACCGGGGGAACTGGTGAAGAAGGGTTGTCAGCTTCACCAGTCGACAGCCCGTCCGACGGGTCGAGAAAAATCTCGACCGCGTCGACAGGAGTCTCAGCCTGCTGACCTGACAGGGACACCGTGAAGCCAGCGGCCTTAGCCGCAACCTCAACCGAAGCCGAGAGTCTACTGTCTGGGGAAGGGGACCTCTCCCACTCCCACAAACTCTGGACGATGGGACTTACCCTTTGAGTCCTTTTGGACCGAGGAATACTTGATGCTCCCTCTCTTCGTGGAAAGGATTGGCAAAGCTTCTTGAAAGAAGCTGAATCATGAGGTACCCAGTGAGCGGGATAAATGCGTGACCGAGGAAGAGGGATGATGCGGCCTGTGCGCGTCTTCCTCAAGGGTGATCATCTGCTCAAGTTGCTCAGCGAGCCAGCGCTTGTGGTAACATCGCAAGGGCCTCCTTCGACTTAACCGGCAGGTAGCGCTTCTCAGGCCCAAGCTGTAACCGGCAGCGGTCTTCCAGGATGCTGACCAAAAATGAACGATTATAACTCGCAGGCCTGTGGGTCATATTCAGGCCGAGGCAGTAGACGCACGTGGAGTGCGGGTCCGTCCTGGACATCTTCTGCCCACAAGGGCACCGCCGAAATCCGGGAGTCGATTTGTCCATCGCAGCCACGAGGGAGAAACTTGACCAAAGTCTTGAAAATTTTAAAATAAGTTTCGGGCGAACTGAAGAATTAGGATCCAGTCTACACGTAGAGCATTAAGGAGGGAACCTGAGCTTCTAAGTGGTAAGGAAGATCTGGCGTCATGAGGCGGAGCCGAGAGTTTTACCACCTGGGTGGGTGGGAGGAGCCAGCTTGAGGACCTTCCGGCGAGATTTAAAGCGGCAAGGAACCTGCCAGACAGTGTGGATGAACAACATATCCATGTCCCTAGAATTGTAACTTACCATCATTGACTATTCCAGGACCTTCATGACTTGGCAGATGAGTCTGATTTAAGTCTGTTGCCTGAGTTTATAATAACGGATTTTGAGCAGGCGGCAGTAAATGCCTGCAAAACAGAGTATCCTGAAACATCTAATTAGGGGTGTTTGTTTCATTTTGGACAAATAGTGTGGAGAAGGATACAGGGGCTGGGTTTAACACCACAGTATGGCAGTGAAACGCATTATGCCAGACAGTAGTGATCCACTGATGGCATGGTTTGAAGAAAATTATATTTTGGGCAGAGTCAGGAGATAAGTGAGGAACAAAACTGCTATTAGAAGCCCACCTCTTTTCTCACCTGAATTTTGGTCTGTCCATGACCAAGTTGACAATGGAATTCCACGCACACAAAACACAGAAGTGTGGCACCACAGATTGGGTGCATTAATAGGTTCTTCACATGTGGGCACCAACAGATTCATAGCTCAACTGCAAAAGGAGGCAATGCTTGCTGAGACAACAATTGAGAAGATCGTACAAGGCTTGCCTAGATCACCTGCAAAAAATTGCCTAGATGATCTAATTAAAGATATATATTTTAATGGTGGTGTTAATTGGATTACTGAATTTCTGGATTGGACTGGATAACTAGATTACTGCAGAATGGAATGAACATCAATGATGGTAAGTTACAATTTATTGTTCGTTATACATGTTGGGATTATGTGAAACAGGCAATTGTAATGTCAGGATTTTTCAAGTCGGGATTTTGGTATGTCAGGAATTTACATGTCAGGATTATGGTAGTCAGGATTTAGTACCCAGTCCTATAGGTGGCATGCAGAACAGTGACAGCCATGTGACCCAAGAGCCTGAAGAATGACCTGGCTGGGACTTGTCGCAACGAGGAAACCAGACGGGCCTGTGTTTCCAGGTGTTCTGCTCTGTTTGGAGGCAGGAAGGCCTTACCCTGAGCTGATTCTAAGATTGCACCAATGAACTGCAGTCTCTGGCTTGGCAAGAGGGAGGACTTGGGAAGGTTCAGGGTGATTCCCAGAATCTGAAACAATTCAAAGGTGATCTCCATGGTCCAGAGCAGCTGACCTCTTGAGGGGGCTGTTAGAAGCCAATCAATCATCGAGGTAGGGAAAACTGTAAAGACCCTGCCTCCTGATAGCCACAGCCACTACCGCAAGGTACTTGTTAAAGACCCAAGGAGAGGCCGAAGGGAAGTGCCCTGAACTGGTAATGGTTCCCTGAAAGCAAAAGTGTAGGAACCTCCTGTGAGGCTGGAACACCTGGATGCGAAGGTAGGCATCCTGCATAACAAGGAGCAGAGCCAATCTCCTTGATGAAGGAGGGGTAGAAGACCCTGGAGGGTAACCATCCTGAAGCGCTTGTATTCTATAAATAGATTCAGGTGGCTGAGGTCCAAAATTGGTCTCAGATTGCTGGTCTTCTTTGGGACCAGGAAAAAGTGTGAATAGAACCTCTTTCACCTTTGTTTTGCAGGGGCAGGTTCTATGTCTCTTTTACTCAGCAGTGCCTGGATCTTCTCCTGGATAAGGGCAATGTGATTTGGAGGATAGTGGGAGTGCAATGGAGGGCTGTCCAGGGGTATCTCTTGGAACTCGAGAGTATGCCCCCTTTCTAATCACCCACTGGTTGGAGCTGGTTGGAGGTGATTCTGTGCCAACCGTCCAGGTAAAGGGAGACTCAATCCCCCACTACCTCTCCCAGGGTGTGTGCCGGGGTCGGGCAAGCAGTCATGCAGAAGAACCTGGGATGGGCAGGGGAGGCCCTAGGGGCCGAGGCTCCTGTTGCCTGGGAGGGCCTTACATTTGAAAGCTCTTCTGGGCTGCTGTCCCAGAGACTGCCGACATTGGTTATTCCGAAAGGGTTGATGCTGTTGGGGTTAAGGTTGAAAGTGGTATAGTGAGTGTACCATCTTCAGAGCCTGGCCAGATTCCTGTAGGTGGGATATAATGTTATGGACATCCTCACCAAAGAGAACCAACCCCCTAAAAGGAGCGTCACGGATTTTGGCCTGCGAGTCTGGGGCAAACCCAGAAAAACAAAGCCAAGAATGGCAATGGCTACAAATGCCCATGGCCCCCGCCCATCCGGCCATGTCAGCTGTATTGTAGGAAGCCCTTAGGACATGATTCCCAACATCGGAACCTGACTTCAGAAGTCTGGTCAATTGTGACCTAGTGGCATCATCTGGCAGAAACATAGAAACATAGAAGCTGATGGCAGATAAGGACCGCAAGGCCCATCCAGTCTGCCGATTTCTTTTTCTACCTTATGAATGTGCCACAGGCCTTTGCTCTGTCAATGGCCTATCTATTCATACTCATCTGTATTGCTCCCTAAGTTATGCCTATCCTATGCCTGTTTGAAGCCCTGCACTGTATTCATATCCACCACTTCCTGAGGTAGGCCATTCCGTGCATCCACCACCCTTTCTGTGAAAAAGAACTTCCTCACATTACCCCTTAATCGGCCTCCCTCTAATCTCATGCTGTGTCCTCTTGTCCTGCTATTTTTCTTATATTGAAACATGTTAGGCTCCTTTCATTCACCTTGTTAATGCCCTTAAGGTGTCTGAATGTTACAATCATGTCACCTCTCTCCCTCCTTTGCTCTAGGGTATACATATTGGGTTCAGTTAATCTGTCCTCATATGTTTTCAGATACAGCCCCTGCACCATTTTGGTTGCCCTTCTCTGGACTGCCTCAATTTGGTTAATGTCCTTGTGAAGGTGTGGCCTCCAGTACTGCACTCAGTACTCCAGATGGGGCCTAACCAGTGTCTTGTAAAGAGCAATTATTACCCTCGTCTTCCGACTTGTGATACCCCTACTTATACACCCCAACATTCCTCTAGCCTTACCTACTGCTTTAGAGGTCTGCTTGGATGATTTCAGGTTGTCTGTGATGATGACGCTCAAGTCTCTTTCTTCCCTTGTGACTGCCAGCAACTCCCCTCCCAGTCTATAGGTGGTTTCAGGGTTTCACTTCCCTAAGTGCATGATTTTGCACTTCTTTGCATTAAACCCCAGTTGCCACTCTTCCGACCATTTTGCTAGTTTATCCAGATCTCTTCTCATTCTGCCCATCCATCTGGATCATCTACTCTGTTGCAGATCTTGGTGTCATCTTCAAACAGACATACCTTACCCTCCAGTTCATCTGCAATGTCACTGATGAAGATATTGAAGAGGACTGGCCCCAGGACTGATCCCTGAGGTACCCCCACTTGTGACTTGCATCTCTTCTGACTGTATACCGTTTACCACCACTCTCTGTTTTCTGCCCATCAACCAGTTTGTCACCCAGTTGACCAACGTCTGACCCACCCTGAGCCTACCCAGCTTATTAATCAATCTTCTATGTGGAACAGTACAAAAAGTGGTAGGAAACATCAACTGCTCCCCCTTGGTCCACCACTCTGGTTACCCAGTCAAAGAAATCTATGAGATTAGTTTGACAGGACCTTCCTTTTGTAAACCCAGGCTGTCTTGGATCCCATGCTCCTATGGATTCCAGGTGTTGCACTATCCTTTCCTTAGTGAGTGTCTCCATAATCTTGCCCAGTACTGAGGTAAGACTGACCAGTCTCTAGTTCCCTGCCTCCTCCCCTGCTACCACTCTTGTGGAGCGGGATCACATGAGTCCTTCTTCAGTCTTCTGGGACCTCTCCTGTTCTCAGACTCACTAAACAGTTCTGATAATGGCTCTGCTAGTTCCACCCTTAGCTCCTTTAGTACCCTGGGATGTATGCCATCAGGTCCCATTGCATTGTCCACCCTGAGGTTATCGAGCTCTTGTAAGACCCTTTCTTTTGTGAAAGAACTAGTGCACACCTCCCTCCCCACTGTGTCCATGGTGCAGAGCTGTGGGCCCTGCCCTACCTTCTTTTCAGTAAATACTGAGCAGAAGTATCTATTTAGGATAGATGCTTTTACATGGTCCTCCTCCTCACATTGTCCCTTATCCCCATTGATCTTAGCAATACCCCCTCTGGACTTTCTCCTTTCACTAATGTATCTATAGAAAGTTTTGTCACCTTCTTTTACTGTTTGTGCTAGCGCTTCCTCGGTTTGGGCCTTTGCCTGCCTTACTGCCTTCCCTGCTTCCCTTAGGGAAGTTTGGTATGCCTCCCTATCTTCATCCTGCTGCGTTCCCTTATATTTCCTAAAGGCCACTCTTTTGGCTCTGACCTTTTCTGCTACTGTGTTTGAGAACCAAGTGGTTTCCTTCTTTTGCACTTCCTTTTCTCACTAACACAATGGGATGTTGCTTCAAGTATTGCATCTTTAACGCTTGCCCACTTTGCCTGTACCCCCTCACCTGTATTTCTTTTACCCAGGGCTAGCTTAATTCTGTTGGCCATCTTATCAAAGTCAGCTCCGCTGAACTTGGGAGGGTTTGTACCAATTGCAAAGCCTTATCCCACAGGGCATTCCGGTATTGAACCGTGTGGGCCAGGAAGTTTAGGGATCGAACAGTCACAAAGGAGTCAATAAGGGGAGGTATGACTGTGGGCAGAGCATTTTTCTTATGGAGGAAGGTTAGCAGGTGTCAGTGTTCTGGGTCCAGTTCCTCAGAGCCCAGGCCCATGAGGGACTGAATGTGCCTCATGATGTCCAGGAACGCTGGATCATCAGGAGGGGATCTGGGGGTATCCCTAGGCTCCTCTGGCTCCGAGGACAAACTGGAATCTTCAGAGGAAGAAGAGGAGGAATCCCCCCTGATGGCAATTCTGGGACCAGTGTTGGTGGATGGCAATCCTTCTTAAGCTGGTCCTCCTTGTCACCGGGAGACTGGAGAGAGTGTGTGTGTGTGTGTGTGTGTGTGTGTGTGAGGGAGGGTGGAGATCTGGACCGATGAGGGTGAAGGTTCCCTTGGAGGTGGGGTAGGAGGCCTTCTC
Organism: Neoceratodus forsteri; assembly: GCA_016271365.2. NCBI lineage: Eukaryota > Metazoa > Chordata > Ceratodontiformes > Ceratodontidae > Neoceratodus > Neoceratodus forsteri. The sequence continues at coordinate 3,042,270 of JADMNL010000025.1, read as the reverse complement.
GAGGGTTCTCTGCTCTGCATGAACTCCCACCAGGCCGTAAACAGGGTGGTGTAGTCCATGGGTGGTGGAAGGGAGACAGCGCTGGGTGGGAAGGTGTAGGACCCCCAGCATTGGTCCCTGAGGCCTTTCAGGATTTGGTGTTGGTTTCTGAGGAACTGAATGGTCAGTTGATGGGTCCTGATGTGGAGGGCTAACCAGTGTCAGTCTCGAAGGACCTGGCGTCAGTGTAGCAGGTGTTGGTTGTGGCTGTCCAAGAGGAGTAACTGGCGCCCGGCTGAGGCTTGACTGGAGAAGGCGACACCAGGGTTGGCGCCGGGGTGGCAGGCGTCTTCTTAGAAGGGGTCTGGCACTGGTCAGGTGACACAGCCCACTCAGGGGTAGCCTGCATGGGGAAGAATCCCCCTTCAGAGGCAGTGGCATCACCCTAGTGGGAGAGGTGAGTGCATGCTGTGGGCATCGCTTGGAGGTGTTGGCCCCTGAACTCCGGACCGATGTAGGCAACAACAGGACCGGAGTGGTGGAGGGCTGAGACCCTCCGACCAAAGAGCCAATCGAGCCACCTGGCTGAGGACCTGCAGGGAAAAGGGGACTGAGCTTCAGGGGCTTTGGGACTGGCATCCGAAGCCCAGATAAGCCTTCGCCTAAGATGGTGAGGAGGGCGGGAGGCAAGGACACAGGCAGCCCGGAGGCTGCCAGTGAAGGAGGGACCGATCTCCTGTGGGAGAAAGATCCAGAAGCAGTCGCCGACTTGTGTGGAGATCTGGAGCGGGAAGCTGACTGGGGCCAATCCCTGTCACGGTACTTGTGCCTCCTGTCGACTTCTCTGAGGGCAGAAGACACAGAAGCCCCTGAGACCAGGGAAGAAGAGCTTTATCCCTGGAGCTCCTTCTCCATCATCACTAACTTCTGCTGCAGAAGGAAAGCCTGAAGAGTCTTAGACCGGTGTCTCTGTGTGGCCCGATTAAACTCCTGGCAGTGCTGGCAGGCCTTAGTATCATGGTTAGGGCCTAAGCAGAGTTGGCATAAGGAGTGGCTGTCCTTAGCGAGAATCTGCTTGCTGCAGGCACACTTTGTATGCCAGTCAGAAGACATTACTGGAGAAGAAGGCATACAAGAATGTGAAGAAAATAACTGTAAATTATGAAAATAGCAAATTGTGGAGAAAATGGCAGTCGGCTAGAAGCAGGAGTCCGTGAAGGTCCGAGCTGTGCGGGTCGACGGCGGGAAAAGAACTGGGGATGGGCTAGGGGACCGCCTCTTTACACCACTGGCTGACGTCGGCATGCTGATGTCAGAGGCAGTCCCCCGCTATATACTGCTAGCTAGAAGTTTTCTGTGTGGTCCTAATGCCTGGCGGCACAGTCCTAATGGTTATTGCCTGCTGCAAGAGCCCCATCAAAGTAAGTTCTGTTTTTACTAACTGATTTGTGTATGTCTGTTATTAGATTTATACTTATTTTTTGTTGTAATTTGTTACACTTATGACTTGGAATGTTCTGTAAAAAAGACTTGCTTCTCATACAACCAATCCTGTATTCTATGCAACTTTTACATTAAAAAAATCAAATAAAAAATATTCTACATGAGTCCTAAGGATCTAGACAACGGCATTAGTATTATATTTCACTAGCTACTTGTAACTGTATCTTGATATCATTAAGGAATTTGTTTGATTTATTTGCTGCAGCTGTCCACTGTGCCTCACATCAAAGTGGTCACTTGCAGTGATGCCCCGGCGCTCCTTGTGGTCACTATGGTGAATTCTACACTAAAGTTGCGTTTCTTTACATGATCAACAATCCTACTGTGGCTCATTATGTCTTCAGTTTCCCCAGTCTAATGTTAAGCTTACTGGTCAATAGTTTGCAGGTTCTGATGTTTAATTTATTTTTTTAAATATAAGGACTATAGGTGCTCAGAATCAGCCAATTCAAAATCCGATGAGGTACCAATCAGTTGGAATTTAGGAATGTCTTATAGCAGTTCAATCTGGATTCTCAGAAGTCTAAAATTAAAGTCCAGACTGGGTACTGACTTGGTCTTATTAAAATTATGTACCCATTGCAACAAATTTTTTTTTTTTTTAGTGATCTATTTTTCTCCCCTCCGTGCCCTGAATTTGTCTCTCCTTCGGGCATCCAAGGTCACCAGCACCCCTTCTAACCCCCTCTCCCCCACTTCACATTGCAGCCTACCTCAAAAGTAGCTCGGCATTACCCTTCGACGAATGGGTCCCTCTCCTCCAAGAGGGAAGGCACTAGTTGGGGCAGCCCAGTATGCTATATTTCTCCTCGGTCTCTGGTGCTTCTGAGACGGCCGTCCCACAGGAAGTCTTCCAGGTGTGCTGGTAGACCGGATGCTGTGATCTGACCAATCCAGAGCATTTTTTCCATGTTCTGGTACTTCCCACATTGCGATGCTTTGTGCAGTGCTCCCGGTCTCCACGGGGGGCTGCTGCAGAGCGAAGCGACCCTGGAACCCACCCCAGGAGAGGAGGGCAGTCCTGTGGATGCTCAATCCTCTTTCCCCTGCCGACCCCTGATGACCAGAGTCTGTCCCCAAACCCGGGTCGCCGGTGTGGTGTGAGGTATGGGCAACTAATTTTTAATTTAGCCCTGAGTACTGGTAAAATTCCAAACATTTGTAAAAAGGCGTGTGTAGTACCATTATTCAAGGATGGTGATGCTAATAGCCCTTCTAACTACTGCCCCATCTCAATCCTCTCGCCACTGTCCAAGGCACTTGAGAGGATAGTGAATGATCGGCTTGTGGTATTCCTCAGCAAATATATGCTTCAGGCACGGGAAAAACATGGATTCAGAAAAAATATTAGCAGCACAACTGCTCTATTTGAACTCCCTGAATATATACATGGTGCCCTGGATAAAAGGGCATTGGCAGGATCAATATACACTGACCTAACCAAGGCTGTCGACCTTGTCACCCATGCCCATCTACGTTCTCTCTGATGACAGGTTGGTCACTGTAGGGTTTCCCCAGGGATCTCTACTTGGTCCTCTGCTGTTTAGTCTCTTCCTTAACAATCTCCCATCTGTCTGCCAATCAAAAGACGTTACCCTGTATGCAGATGATGCGTGATCTTTTCAAGTGACAAAAACCCAGGTCGCCTGAGATTGAGGCTACAGCAAGACTAATTCAATTCAGACTTGGTTCACTCAAAATCTCCTTGTTACGAATGAAAAGAAAACCAGAAATGTATTTGGCACACAAAGTGAGACCGACTCCTCCCTGCACTAATCATTAATACCTCCACGGAAGCCACCCTGGAAGCGGTGAACGATTTTAAATATCTTGGTTTACTCCTTGACAGTACGCTGTCCTTTGCTGACCAGCTCGACTGTTTGTCCAAGGTCACAAACGCTAACACTGGCTTTTTTTAATTGACACAGGAGAAACTTCCTTCCTGAAATCAAAAAACTCCTGGTCTCATGCTTTATAATTAGCATTATTCAGTCTTTCGGATGAGACATTAAACCAAAGTCCTATCTGCCTGGATTGGTGGTAGTTCAGGTGGATGCTAGAGATCCCACGGCACTTATCGAAAAAGAGTAAGGGAATTTCCCCAGCGTCCTGGTCAATTTTCTCCCATTCACTAAAAATATCACCAACAGCTTAATCTAGTTCAATTTCAGTTGCTTACCATCTGTATCCCCCCCTCCCCCTGGTTGCCCCTGAAAAAGGGACTTCTAGGCCCAGTGGGCTTACTGGGTCAACAAAATTCAATAAATAAATAAATTATTGACTATGGCATCATAGTCTGTGGATCGGCAAGGGAAAGTGTGCTGTCCCAAGTGAAAGGACTGTTGATCAGGGCCCGCCCTCTTGTTCTTGACCTTAGACTGGATACTCCATCTGTGTCCTATGCAGCAACTTGGACTGACTCAGTTTTAAGTCATGGGAGCTATTCCATGCTATGGTCACTGGCTAAAAAAGCACTGCTTGGGCTGCTTTGTCCAGGGCTGCAGTCCACTTTTAAGTTAATAGAAAATAAATACACTACCAGAGGCATAGCATGTAAAAATAGGTTACTCACCTGTAGCCATAGTTCTTGGAGTGGTATATTGTTCACATCCACACACTGGCAGTCCCACTGGAATGGTCTGATTGGCTGGGCCATCTTTAAGCTAAGCTCCTCCCACCACCTGGTCAGTATATCCCCCGACTCTACCCCATGACATCATATCTTGTACCCTGGAAGCAGGAATCTGTGTGCCACTTGCTAGGGGAAGCAGGGTGGGTTGTGTGGATGTGATCCATACATCACTCCTATAACTACGGCTACAGGTGAGTAACCTATTTTTCTGGAGGCATGGATATGGTGCATTTATCCACACTGTGGCAGACTCCAAGCAGTTCTCGGGGAGGAGGGGACAAGGCACGCAACCCTACTTGGTGAACAGAGATTGGAGAACCGAGGTCCCAAAACCAGCACCCCCACATGACTCAAGGTCAGCTGTCATATGAGCAAGTCCGGACAGAGAGGCAGTCTCTTTGGGAGCCTACTGCCGAGGCTGAGGAGATCCAGGTAACTAGAGCTGCCGTGGCCAGTTTGGAGCTATTAGTATCATCCACACCTTGTCCTTCTGGGCCCTGGCCACTGCCATGTGGATCAAGGGAAAAGAGGAAAGGCATATATGAGGCCCAGGGTCCAGAGCTTCGCAAAGGCATCCCCCAGCAGTGTCCCAAACTGTGGGGGATGGGCACAAAACAGCCCCAGTTTGGTGTTCTCCCAAGAGGCAAACATGTCTACCAAGGGTGTGCCACACTGGGAGAACAGGTGGTTCACCACCTCCTGATTCAGGGACCACTCATGCAATAATTATCTTACCTGACAGAGTGTCTGCCATCTGATTCTTTTCTCCTGCAACATGGATCACCAGAAGATCTGCACCCATGCTGTGCACACGTGTCCAGGTGCAGAGTGCCTTCTGACACAAGGGAAGGGAGTGCATTCCACCCAGCCTGTTTAGGTAGAACACAGTTGTGGTACTGTCCATCTGGACCTGCAAGAACTGACCCCTGACTATCAGAACACATTTTGTCAGAGCCAAACACACTGAACAGAGTTCCAGCAAATTTATGTGGTGATGGACTCCTAGGGTGACCTAAGCGTGTGGGCTCTGTGGTCTCCCACACGCACGCCCCACCCCACCAGAGATGTGTCCGTTGTGAGTGGGACAGTTGGTTCCGGGTGGACAAATGGGATTCATTCCTCCAGGTGTTCTGAGATCAGCCATCACCGGATGGCATTCCACATTGTCTGGGTCACTGTGACCAGCTGGTCTAAGTGGACTACACGCCAAGACCACTGATGGCCAAATTCCCACTGGAAGTGGTGCATTCACCAGTGGACCCAATGGACCATGCTAGTATAGGATGCCATGTACCACAGCAGCCTCAGGAAATCCTGGGCAGGGTGCAAGAGCCCAATCTGAAATGATTGGGTAAAGGGGGTAAGATGCAGTCCCTGGTACACAGGGAGGTGGGTCTTGGCCTGCAGGGAGTCTAGTTCTGCCCTGATGAACTTGATCACCTACTACGTTACCAGTTTGGACTTGTCTGGGTTGTTCAACAGGCACAAGTTTTGGAAAGTTTAGACAGCTAAATCTCTTGACCTCTCCATGGCCTCTCTGGATAGACTGGATAATTGCCAGTTGTCCAGGTAGGGGTACACTCTGACCCCAAGGCACCAGAGGTGGGCCCCTACCACTGTCATGCCTTTAGTGAAGACCCTGGGTATTGAGGAGAGGCTGAAGAGTATGACCTGGAACTGGTACACAACCCTTTCCACCCGGAACCAAAGATGGCAGCCGTGGGATGAACAGATGGGAATCTGGAAAAATGCATCCTGGAGGTCTAGGGAGCAGAACCACATGTTCTTCTCTAGTGATGGAATAATCTGATTTAGAGTGACCATCTGGAACTTGCATTTCTGTATAAACTGGTTCAGATCATGCAATTCCAGTCTTGGGCACCAGCCCCCCCCCATCCACTTCGGGACTAGGATACGTAACCCTGACTGGCCAGGGCATTCGGGACACTGGCTATGGCCCCTTTTGCAAGGAGCAGAGAAATGTCCACTCAGAGGAGAGACAGCATGTCCAGTGACACCCTGGACTCTCAAGGTGCATGGAGGTGGTAAGGCGGGAGAGGCTCAAAGTCCAGCGGCAATCCTCTGCCGACTACATCCAACACCCACTTGTCTGTTGTGATAGTGGCAAGAAGTGACGTAATTGCAGGAGTGATGTAGCCAGCCTCTGACTGGGATCACCGGCAGGGACAGGATGGATGGAGGGTTGACACCCATAACCTATTTTCTCTTAATACACCTTAATAACCGTATCTTAACTCTGTACTGTGGATTTCACATATAACCAGTGTTGGAATTATACTTTGGGCTTTGGGAGCTAGGGGGCCCATGAGGGTCCTGTCTTTAAACAAAGCCCCCCTTCCCATTATGAGTCAATGGCAGTGATGCATGAATTACCGGGGCTCACTTCAGAGCTAGGGAGGCCGAGCTCTGGCAAAACCCCCTGTAATTCCAACACTGCATATAACCTCTGTATGAAAGTATTTAATGTTTGTACATTTGCCTCTACAGGCTTTAAAAATAGGCTCTTGCCTAAAGGATCTTGTGTGTAATAAAACCTAAACCTACGTCCTTGGATGCAGAAACAGAATCCTAAATCAGAGTTTCTTTTGTGAAGTGACACTTTATGGCTATATTTTGACATAAACTGTCACTTTGCAAGTAAACAAAATGTACTAAACAAGAAGACACCCTTCCCCCACCCTTGAAACAACCCAATCTCCAACTCTCATCCCTCCCAACAATCGCACAAGTGTATTCAATTTACTTTGCAATCATCCACTTCTCCCAATCCATGTAGCATACCCTCTGACCCTCCTCCTGCTCAGGCATCTTTGTAAATTAAATATTACCCTAACCCCCCCCCCATTGTACCCACCATCCCACACTCCTCCCCCCTGCCCAGCCACACCACACCAAGTCCATTTACCACAATCACCCCATTCCTCCCATCCCAGGGCCCTCCCACCCATGGCTGCAAAATGCAATATGTTTAAACATAATTCTAAAAAATTATGGTGGCCAGCTTCAATCCTCCTCCTCACACCACCTTGTCTTGCCACCAAATAACCCAAACTACTATAGAAATATACAATAGATATACAAGATAAATGGTGGTCAAGTGCGGTGCAGTATACAAGGAGACAGCCGTAGAGGAGGCTAAACAGATCACAGTGACCTAGTCAGACCTTTAATGGCTTTATTTCCTCGAGTATCACACTCACCTATCTTTCATTTTATATAGTACATTTGGATGGTTACTGTGAGTTTTGATCACAGTTTTGCGTTCAGGATAATGTCACATAGGGAAATAACTGCAAACCGCTTTTATGGGGGAAAGTCTCATTCATGTAATAATATATATCTTCATGGCAAAAAATTATGTTAATGCATCAGTTAGGGGTTTTGAAACACCAAAAGTAGGGAGCTCCGATGTTAGGGATTTCCCTAACCCCCCCCCCGCACCATCCACCAGATCGCAGTCCCAAAGGGCCCTGTACAAAGCCAGTTTACAGCCTTACTATTTTAAAAAGCAGTACCATAACTTGCTTAATGGAGAGCCTTTAGGGCCATGCGCGAAGCAAGACTGGACTCTTAACTTGCTTCACAAAAGAGTCCCTTTGGGCCCCCCTGCAAGAAGCATGACTTGTCTCCTAACTTGCTTCGCAAGGTCCCTTAGGTCCCTGTTCAAAACAGGAAACGCACAGGATCCTTTGCAAGACAGGGCCCTACTGATTTAACAGTGTGGCTGGGTGGCAGGAGGGCAATTTTTTTGACTAGCAATTACAAAAATCCTAATTTCAAAAAAAACAGGCCAGAATCTGATTCTGTACTTCTAAGCATCCTAGATAGGAACTATATGGGTCTCCCTACAGTCATCAGGTACAAATCCTGCCCTTATTAACTAAATGAACATTATTGGAAGAGGAATTGCTAATCCAGCTGCCAAATCTTTTAGGCTTCCTGGATTAAACCAAAATACTGAAATATTCACGGATAATCAGCATATCCCAGATGTGCATATAGCTTACACCACCTGAACCGCAAGCTCCGACAGTCACAAGAAATTCAAATGAAACACAAGCAGATTAGATTCCAAAGGTAATGTTTTCCCAAGGTTCCCATGTGACTTGCGGGGGTGGGGAGGAGGGCCCAAGCATTAACTTGTCATTTTCAAAAGGGCTGGATGTTAAAACAGATGACAGTAATTGAGTATCTGACAGTAGAACTGGCAGAAAAAAACAAAACATTATGCATTTCATTTTTTTTGTACTATTTTACAGGTAAAATGTAGGTATAATTATCATTCAAAGGAAACAATATAGCTGACACGTTGCATTGTGTTGTACGACTGTAGATGGAGACACTTGATATCCACTCCAAGCTACTAGTCAATTGTTAATACTTGCAGATGGTTAGGAAGAACATTTTCATCTTTTTTATTGTCCTTCAGGGAAAGAAACCACACAGCTTAGTTATCCAGGACAGCCCAACCAGGATGCAACCTCACTTCTTCTGGTGGGCCCTGCTCATACCTGTTCCTTACAACTGAATGGACTGTAGCACAGGGAAGTTAATTTACATAAAGATAACGTACAGTAATTTAAGGTCAGAAGGGACTCTAGGGCCACCAGATCTACCCCCTCCATAATAAGCAGGTATCAAGAATACGTACGCTGTATAAACATGGATTCATTCACTGGGATTATTGGGAGGCAGCAGAAACATTTGCAAACAAACATCACAAAACCTCTTTTCAAAAGCTCCCAGATATTTTCTCCTTCTTCAAAAATGAGGGTCCTTATTCGGGTGCCGTGTTGTTGTCACAGGCACCTTGTTGGCATGTGGCACGTGGGTGCTCTTCAGCCAGGTGCTCCATTAAACAAAGGGGTCCCTTCGATCCTTCAGTGAAGGGTGGAGTTCCAGTGTGTCAGAGCACCTTGTGTATCACAGCTGATTAACACTTACAATTTTGGCTCATCTGTGGCATGGCTACTCTGACAGGCCCAGAGGGGTGCCAACGTCTAATCTTAAAGAAGGAATGGAGACATTTCTCTGACAAACAGATCACTGCAGTCCCCCTGCTTATTCAGTGCCAAAAACAACTTCTGGCAAACCTGTCAGCTATTGATGACAAAAATGCAAAGCACGGTAATGTCCACACTGCCACAGGGAGGTGTCAGATTTTAGAAAACAAATGGTTACACAATCGCAAACATGAGGGCCAGCCTCACGTTTACAAGAACAGTTTCTCACAGGCAGAGATTCCCGAACATACAGTGTCCCTTGTATTGTGCTTAGCATGTTCAGTGTTCAGGTACTTTCTTGATGATTATGTTACTGGGAGACTGATGACAAAGCCTTGATCAATAACCCGAATACCAGCATCCCACACTGTAAGCAAGCAGTAATACCCTCCAGGTGGGGGTGTTCCATTATGACACTGACATGGGGACATCAAATCCCCAAAATCGAAACCCCGACCTTGACGAACTTTGTGTCAACTAGGATTTGTCATCGATGGGGGGATGCAATCAACCCACTGCCTGTGAGACGAGGAGTTAGATATTTAAAGAAGGGGAGTGCCGAGGGTGGTGGTGCATAGCCCCCCCGCACTGACATAGTCAACTGTGACTGTTGGTGTCGGGCGTGTTGTAAGTCAGTGTTAAGACATCGTGCCGGTGTCTGTGACATCACGCCAATGAAAGGATGTCACGGGATTTTTGTTGCTGCAGCCTGGTGGAACCTAGGGTGGGTGATACTGGGCTATGCCAAAGTGCAGGCACACAATGAGACCTGAAGCTGTGGGCAGAGGGCCTTATAGTTCTGGAAGGTGGGTACAGCCTAACTACCCACCCTGAAGGGTATATTACACTTAGAAAATGGGTTACACGTTGTATTTTTATGTACCATTTAAAAATAAAGAAAACTAAAAATTACTACAAAATGAGTACAAATGTATTTAAAGTGTTTTTGATAGTAGTCCCTCTGCTGGTATACTTGCCAGCAGAAGGCACTGCAGTGTTTAATTCACAGTTTTTACATTTTTCTTTTATAGTGCGTTTTCCATACTGGTGTGCTAAACTGTCACCCGTTTATGGAACCGCCACCCTCCTGACGTTTGCTGGTGGTCCATATTATTTATTTTTTATGTTGCATTGTTAGACGCACTGCAGTCAAGAATGCAGTTAGAATTCTGTGAGAATGGGGTCAGGTTGCAGCAGGCTGACAAGTTACACAAGACAGACTACGATTAGGCATGAAGCACTGTGGCTGTGCTGGACTTCATAAGATGATTTATGTTGAAAAAAACTGAGTTGCTTCTCTTTGGGTTCAGAGGGGGTCAAGCAGTGGTGAGGTGGCAAGGAATGCGAGAAGTACAGTAGCACTGAGCTTTTAAGTTTTGTTTAAACTTATGGGAAAATGGCATCAGACTGATACCACGTCTGTATTCAGATTGCCATTCTGGTTGGGTGTGTGGTGGGGGGGGGTATTGCCAGCTCAGTAGCTTGGTGAGCAAGGCAAAAAAAAAAAGGAGGTTTTCAACTTTGATTTAGAAGGTGGCACAGGAGTTGGCCCAGTGGAGCTGTGGGTTGCGGCACTGGAAGCCGCACCTCGCACCACGCTGGCAACCCGGTTGTCGGGTCGGCGGGGTGCGTGGAGGGACTGAGCTGCTGCGAGGCGGCTCTCCTTTCCCAGGAGGGGATGAGTACTGCTCCCCTGCAGTTCTGCTCCCATCGGTGCAGCTTCGATGGGAAGCATAGGCGGAGGGGGTGGCAGGCGATCACTAGGGGTGGGGCGGAAGGGAAAGAGCTGGTACCCAGTGTGTGTGTGTGTGTGTGTGTATGCCTTCAAGGTCCCACGTGGGGAGAAAAATAAGGGGAAAAGAAAGCACAAACTACATATGGGGAAAAAAAAAGAAGGTGGCTACAGTAGGTAATGGGCAGTTGGCACAGGGACTTGTTTCAAGTGGGCATGGTTGTCTCATAAATGCCCACATAGACAAATCTCTCAGCCAGACAGAAGTCTCCAACTGTTCTACCCATTTTCTAAGCATGGCTGTCTTCACACAAACACACTGGCAGAACTTTCACACAAGTGTCTACTAGATTTATGAATCCGTGTGACGCACTCGACGTACTGTGGCCTATGTCTCACTATCGGCATCAGTAAGCAGCTCAGTGCAGTCTCCTCTGGACTTATAGCAAAGGTTCTTTTTATTTATTTATTTATTAAACATAATTTTATATTGCAGACTCCCTTTATGATTCACTAACCAACCCACAACCATTCCAGCCCAGTGTTCTACTATATTACCTAAACAAAATAAATCCAAAACTAACCAATCTATTTCCTCAGAATGGACTGACGGACTCTCCCTCAGCTGCCAACACTCTAGCAGCTCTCCATACGTTCAGCTCCCCATTCATTATCACAAATCAGAAACGGTGCTTTACTCACTGAATTTCTCCACCCTTAAGTACATTTACACTTTCCCACATCTGCCACTACGACAAGTTTGAATCCCATAACAGAGCATTTCTTTAGTAACGCTCAGCAGCCTGCCATTTCTGTTTGCTGTGTAAATATGGTTTACCAACACTGGAATGAAGGACTTTTTTGAGCAGTTTCAAGTCCTTCTAGCTTGGTGCGTTGCACCATTTTTTGTTTGCTGTTTCTGTTCCTGCTGTTGCTGCTTTTTAAATCATTTCCAAAATTGATCAGCCATTGTTAAAGATGTTCGGTTTCAGTTTCATGTTCACGAGCACCAGGAAAAGCAGGCTGTACGTCACGGTACACTGCAGGTGAGCGGTTTGCTGAGTGGCTAACACACTGCATGGTTGCAGTAGCTTTGGATTAGTTTTTTGGGGGAGGGGGCGACAGGTAGGACTGCCAGAATACCTTCTCTGCATAAAAGCTGCTATTGGGAAGGAAGCCATAAGAAAGACAAAATGAACAGCAAGACAGTGAGAGACGGAAAGCACAGAGAGGGAGAGAGAGAGAGAAACAAAGAAATAGAAACAGGCAGAGCAGAAGAAGTGAAACGGTAAGACCAGCTCCTTGTGCTCTGCAGATTCTGAGAGACAAGAAAATAGAAACATAGAAACATAGACGTTGACGGCAGATAAGGACCGCAAGGCCCATCCAGTCTGCCCATTTCTTTTTCTACCTTATAAATGTGCCATCGGCCTTTGCTCTGTCAGTGGCCTATCTATTCATAGTCATTTGTATTGCTCCCTTATGCCTATCCCATGCCTGTTTGAAGCCCTGCACTGTATTCATAGCCACCACTTTTGTGGTAAGCCATTCCATGCATCCACCACTCCTTTCTGTGAAAAGAATTTCTCACATCTCTCTTAATCGGCCTCCTCTAATCTCATGCTGTGTCCTCTTGTCCTGCTATTTTTCTTATATTTAAACATGTTAGACTCTTTTCACCTTGTTTATGCCCTTAAGGTGTTTGAATGCCTCGATCATATCACCTCTCTCCTTTTGCTCAAGGGTATACATATTGAGCTCCGTTAATCTGTCCTCATATGTCTTCTTGATGCAGTCCCTGCACCCATTTTGGTTGCCCTCTCTGGACTGCCTCAATTTGGTTAATGTCCTGTGAAGGTGTGGCCTCCAATACTGCAATGCAGTACTCCAGATGGGGCTTCAACTAGTGTCTTGTACAGAGGATTATTTACCTCCTCTTACGACTTGTGATAATTCTACTAATACACCCTAACACCCCCTAGCCTTACCTACTACTTTAGAGGTCTGCTTGGATGATTTTAGGTCATCAGTGATGATGATGCCCAAGTCTCTTCTTCCTTTGTGACTGCTAGCAACTCCTCCCAGCCTATAGGTGGCTTCAGGGTTTCTCTTCCCTATGTGCATGATTTGCACTTCTTTGCATTAAATCCCAGTTGCCACTCTTCTGACCATTCTGCTAGTTTATCCAGATCTCTTCTCATTCTGCCCACCCCATCTGGATCATCTACTCTGTTGCAGATCGTGGTGTCATCTGCAAACAGACAAGCCTTACCCTCTAGTCCATCTGCAAGGTCACTAATGAAGATGTTGAAGAGGACTGGCCCCAGGACTGATCCCTGAGGTACCCCACTTGTGACTTGCATCTCTTCTGACTGTATACCATTTACCACCACTCTCTGTTTTCTGCCCGTCAACCAGTTTGCCACCCAGTTGACCAACTTCTGACCCACCCCGAGCCTACCCAGCTTATTTATCAATCTTCTATGTGGAACAGTGTCAAAAGCTTTGCTGAAGTCAAGGTAGGCGACATCAACTGCTCCCCCTTGGTCCACCACTCTGGTTACCCAGTCAAAGAAATCTATAAGATTAGTTTGACAGGACCTTCCTTTGTAAACCCATGCTGTCTTGGATCCTGTGCCTATGGATTCCAGGTGTTGCACTATCCTTTCCTTAAGGAGTGCCTCCATAATCTTCCCACTACTGAGGTAAGACTGACGGTCTGTAGTTCCCGCCTCCTCCCTGCTACCACTCTTGTGAGCGGGATCACATGAGCCCTTCTTCAGTCTTCTGGGACCTCTCCTGTGCTCAGAGACTCACTAAACAATTCTGCTAATGGCTCTGCTAGTTCCTCCTTTAGCTCCTTAAGTACCCTGGGATGTATGCCATCAGGTCCCATTGCCTTATCCACCCTGAGCTTAGCAAGCTCTTGTAGGACCCTTTCTTTGAGAGGGAGTAGTGCTCACCTCCTCCCCTGTGTCCATGATGCTGAGCTGTGGGCCCTGCCCTACCTTCTTCAGTAAATACTAAGCAAAAGTATCTATTTAGGATAGATGCCTTCACAGGGTCCTCCTCCTCACATGCTCCCTTTTCTCCATTGCTTAGCAATACCCCTCTGGACTTTCTCCTTTCACTAATGTATCTATGAAAGTCTTGTCACCTTCTTTACTGTTCGTGCTAGTGTTTCCTCAATTTGGGACTTTGCCTGTCTTACTGCCTTACCCGCTTCCCTTAGGGCAGTTTGGTATGCCTCCCTATCTTCATCCCGCTGTGTTCCCTTATATTTCCTGAAGGCCAGCCTTTTGGCTCTGACCTTTTCTGCTACTGTATTTGAGAACCAAAGTGGTTTCCTTCTTCTTTTGCACTTCCTTTTCTGTCTAACACAATGGGATGTTGCTTCAAGTGTAGACATACAGTACGAGTGACAGCAATCGCTGCTAAATCTCTGTCCCTCACAAGCAACAGCCAACTGTCCATTCAAAACAAGACAGAAACAGAGAAAAATAGACTTTGACGGTAGATAAGGACCGCTTGGCCCACCTAGTCTGCCCATTTCCCTACCTATTGGATAAGCTGCAGATACTAGTTAACCAACAGCCTACTTCCTCGTACCCACCAGTAGAATTGCTTTATGTCTGTCCCGTGCATTCTTGAATTCCCCCACTGTTTTTGACCCCACAACCTCCTCAAGAAGGCTGTTCCATGTATCCACCTCCCTCTCTGTGAAAAAATACTTCCTTCGCTGCCCCTGAGCCGTCCCCCCCCATCTTCAAATTGTGCTCCTTGTTCTTGCAATATCTCTTCTGAAAGATGCTACCCTCTTGGATTTTGTTGATTCCCCTGAGGTACTTAAATGTTTCTATCATGTTCCCCTTCTCCCTCCTTTCCTCATTGATATACATATTAAGCTCTTTTAGTCTCTTCGTATGGCTTCTGGTGCAGACCCTGTACCATTTTAGTTGCCCTCCTCTGGACTGCCTCCATCCTGTCTATGTCCTTGCGGAGATGGGGTCTCCAGAACTGCACACAGTATTCCAGATGGGGTCTCACCAACTGTCTGTACAGAGGGATAACAACTTCCTGTTTTCTACTGGTGATGCCTCTCCCTATGCATCCCAATATCCCCCAGCCCTCCTTACTGCCTTCTCACATTGCTTGCCTACCTTTAAGTCATCTGATATGACTACCCCAAGGTCACTTTCCATTTCTATTGTTGCTAGTACCTCCCCCCACATTGTGTACTCTTCCCCTGGGTTTTTGTTTCCCATGTGCATTACTTTGCACTTCTTTGCATTGAATCTAAGCTGCCATACTTTGACCATTCCTCCAACCTTGCCAAGTCCCTTCTCATCCTTTCCACCCCCACCCATGTATCAACCCTGTTGCAGATCTTTGTGTCTGCAAAGAGGCATACTTTCCCTTCCAGTCCCTCTGCAATGTCTCCTATAAAGACATTAAAGAGGACCAGTCCCAGTACTGAACCCTGCGGTACCCTACTAGTAACCCCCCTTTCTTCGGAGTGGACTCCATTTACTATTACCCTCTTCGTCCTGTTGTCCAGCCAATGTTTTACCCAGGCTACAACCCTGGGACCCACTCCCAGGCTGGCTAACTTGTTTATTAATCTTTTGTGTGGGACTGTGTAAAATGCCTTGCTAAAGTCTAGGTAGGCCATATCCACAGCCCCTCCCTGGTCTACTATTTTGGCCACCCAGTCAAAGAAAATTGATTAGATTCATCTGACATGACCTTCCTGCTGTGAACCCATGCTGCCTTGGGTCCTGTGCCCCACTGGCCACTAGGTACTCAATTTTTTCCTTCAGAAGCGATTCCATCATTTTCCCTACCACTGAGGTCAAACTAACAGGTCTGTAGTTTCCTGCTTCTGTCTTGCTCACACTTTTGTGAAGGCAAATCACATCCGCCCTCCTCCAGTCCTCGGGTACCACACCATCCTCTCATGATTTGTTAAAAAAGGTAGTCAGTGGTGTCACTAGTTCTCCCCTTAGTTCTTTTAGAATTCTGTGGTGAATCCTGTCTGGCTCCATTGCTTTGTCCACCTTCAGATTTAGGAGTTCTCTCAGGACTCTCTTCTGTGAATGGACTGGTATCAACCCCCCTATCCAGAGTGCTTCTACTCTTTGGTTTAGGTACATCCCCCTCCTCTTCTTTTGTAAATACTGAGCAGAAGTATTTGTTCGGTGTTCCTGCTTTTTCACCGTCACCCTCTGCCCAACCCCCCTTCCCTTTATTAAGCCTCACTATCCCTCCCTTGGTCTTTCTTTGCTCCCTAATGTACCTATAAAAAGGTGTATCCTCCTTCTTAACTGGAGTTGGCCATCTTTTCCTCAGTTTGGGCCTTTGCTGTTCTGACTGCCTTCCCAGCTTCCTTCTACTTTAACTGATACAGTTCTCTGTGCTGCTCCTTCTGTGTTTCCTTATACTTCCTGAATGCTACCTTTTCTCCCTAACCTTCCCCGCCACCTCTTTTGAGAACCATAGTGTTTTTTTCCTTCGTTTTGTTTTTCTGATTTGCTTCACACAAAGGCTTGTTGCCTCTGTGATGGCATTTTTTTTTTAAATATGATTTTTATTAACTTTTCATACACGATACATAAGGAGCTTTCCGCGCCACGAGCGGCACCCACGGAGCCCGGCGGCATCAGCGCCACCATCACCGAGACAAACCGATGCTTCCCTCCCGCCCTCCTAGTCCTGCCTCCCGGATCCTCTGCAAGGAGCTTTCCGCGCCCCGAGCGGCGCCCACATAGCCCGGCAGTATCAGCGCCGCCATCACAGAGACAAACCGATGCTTCCCTCCCGCCCTCCTGGTCCTGTCTCCCGGATCCTCTGCAAGGTAATTACCGCTAAACACCCTCAGCCGCCCAGCTTCTAGCGCCTCCTCCGATTGGTGTGCCTACCGCTTTGATGGCCCCTGACTGGACCGGGGATCATCCCTCTCCTTCCGATTGGAGCGCCTGTTCAGCCGAGCCAGCCAAGCTACTACCCGACCCGTGGAGCCCTCCAGCCGGATTGCCAGAGTGGCCGCTAGCCTGGGGATACGCTCTTCTTTCTGCTGGGCTAGTTTGCCCCACCACCACCACCATCACCCCCAGGCCACCTATTAAATACGCTACTTACCCTGCCGCTTTCTACCTACTCCAATCCCTTTCCTACAAGTACTACCCTTCCCCTCTTACCCTGCCCAGCTATCTACCTAGCGCTTCTCGCGACTGATCTTCTGCTTCTATCTACGTTATCCCACATTAGACTGTACCTCTCCTCACTCCCTACCTGTGCCTCCTGTACTTGGAAAAATGGCACAAACAATAACCCACTTACTTCTGATCTTCTCCATCCTACTTTTCCTCCCCCTTTTAGCTCCCTCTTTAAGTTGCTACCCTGCATCCCCCACCCCACTGTACTGACTCATCCTACAAATGCCCCCTATAAGTCCACAGCATCTCTCCCAGCTACCATCTAGTCCCGTTTCTCTATGAGCCCCACCTCCTCGGTCTATTCCTTTGGCTGCCTCCTGGTCTCCCTCTACCAATCCAGAGCCCACTTTCTCCAAACTGCCTGCCCTATTGCCTCACCCAAACGGCGCATGGCAAAATCCTGGTCCCTCCACATTCTACGTTACCACCTAACCCTTGCCCTACTACTACTGGCTGCAGGGGATATACACCCCAATCCCGGCCCATCACCAACTCCTGGTCCCGGCTACCCCATGCCTAACCCCTCAACCAAGGCCACCACTGACATTCACTCTGGCTCCCTTCCCCGAGGTTTACGCCTACTCCATCTAAACATTCGAAGCCTAGCCCCCAAACTCAATCAGCTCCAGGTTCTAGCTGTCCACCATGCGCCTGACATAATCATCCTATCCGAGACCTGGCTAAATCCAAACCTCCCAGATCATACCATTGCTATTCCAGGGTTCACCATCACTCGGCAAGACCGGCCCACCAGAGGAGGAGGGGTGGCTATCTACACCAGCTCAGCCCTACATTTTTTAGTCTCCCTTTCAAAAGCTGAACCCAAAGCTTATGAGCTGCTTATGGTGAAATTGTACCCTCCCTCCTCATTACCCATCTTTGTGGCTGGTATTTATTGCTGCTCTGGCACTCCAACCACAACAGTCACCGACCTTCTGTGCCAACTCACGTCTCTTGCCCAGTCGGGTGAACTATATGTTATGGGTGACTTTAACCACAACTGGCTAGCCCCCACTTTTAACAAAACCCGAAATCGAGATATCTGCTCTCAGCCTTACCCAAACCATTACGGAACCTACACGGTCAAACCATAAGACCAGAAACCACTCCCTTCTTGACTGGACGTTTACCTCCCACTCACACCGCGTCGTCAGCTCTGGCCTCCTTCCTGACTCCATTAGCGACCACCACCTAATCTACTTGGTCCGCAAAATCCACAGAGTTAAATCCCCTCCCAAATTTATATTCCAATGGTCATATAAATCCCTAAACCTCTCCCCTCTCCTGGAAGAACTAGCTCACTCAAACTGGGACCCAATCTTAAGCTGCTCTAACATGGACGCTGCCCCTACGCACTTCCGGAACACCTTCCTTACCACCTGGGACAAACACGCCCCGCTGCGTCGTGCTAGGGTCCGGGGGTCTCACCTTCCCTGGATATCACCCGAGCCGATAGCTTGCCAACAAGCCCATGACAAGGCCTGGTGCATTTACAAATCCACGCTCCTCCCAGGCGACAATCTCACCTACCGCATGCTCCGCAACAAGTGCACAAAGACCATCCGCTTAGCTAAGGCCAAATATTTTAACAACACCCTAAAAGCAAATCTTGGGAGGCCTTCTAAATTCTGGAAAGTCATCAACTCCCTTTTCTCCCCCCAAATATCAAATCCCCCACTTCTCCTCCTCGCTCAAGGGACTCTACTCTCCGACCCCCTGAAGGTAGCCTCAGAGTTTAATTTCTGCTTCACTACTTGTGCTACGACCCTCCTACATTC
This sequence comes from Neoceratodus forsteri, assembly GCA_016271365.2. Lineage (NCBI taxonomy): Eukaryota > Metazoa > Chordata > Ceratodontiformes > Ceratodontidae > Neoceratodus > Neoceratodus forsteri. Next base: position 3,023,407 of record JADMNL010000025.1, on the reverse strand, counting down.
CCTTCCTCCTGTAACCACACCCACTCCCCAGAAAGATACCCCCCTACCTCCTGGTCAGAACCCCTTTTCCTTCAGACACATCTCCCCCATCGAAACCCTAGATGCCCTTCGCTCCCTGAACCCCACCAAAGGTAAATCCCCCGATGGTTTCGACAACAAACTCCTCTTCCTATCTGCCCCTGCCATCGCTACTCCCCTCGCGGCCCTGCTAAATCTTTCATTCATCACCGAGTCACTCCCCACTGAGTGGAAGCATGCCACCATCCTACCCCTTCCAAAAGGAGGTGATCCTACCTCCGCAACTAACTACCGTCCCATCTCCCTACTCCCCACTCTCGCCAAACCCCAGGAACACCTAGTACTATCTCAACTCTCCCACTTTCTCTCAGAAACTAACTTATTCACTCCATTCCAGTCCGGTTTTAGAGAAAAACTCTACCACTACCTCCCTACCAAGTCTCATGGACTCCATCCTCCCTGGGATGGACAAAGGACAAATTACTGCCGCTGTTTTCATCGACCTAGCCAAAGCATTTGATACAGTATCCCACTCCCTACTAGCCTGCCTATCAGGGGCTGGGTTAGCAGTGTCCGCCACAAACTGGTTCAGTGCCTACCTACAAAACAGAACCCAATCCACTAAAATAGCTGACTACACCCCCCACTCCCTATTACCACTGGCGTTCCCCAGGGATCAGTCCTTGGCCCATCCTCTTCTCCACCCTACTAAATGATCTGCCTAACTCTTGCTCCACTACCGCAATACATATGTACGCTGATGACATGGTCCTCTTTACTTCTAGCCATACCTACGAAGAAGTCACCTCTAATCTTCAGACAGACTTCAACAAAGTACAACACTGGTTCAGCTCCAACCAACTCTCCCTAAATGCCAAGAAAACTGTCTCCCTCTTTAATGCTTTCTGCCGCTTTGCCCTCGATGCCCCCCCCCCGCACCTATCACTGCAAGCTCTTCCATTCACTGGCCCTTCCATCCCTGAGTAACCAGCACCTACTTCACAGTGCTAAATTTGTTTCTAACTTCTGGCTCTGTTCCGTTCCTCCCTACGTCGTATCCTCCCCATCTTCCCCACCTACCCTTTGCCCTCACCCTCAGGTCTGCTGACTCCAGGCTATTAGTAATCCCTCACCGACGGACCTCCACTGGCCAATCGGCTTTCTCTTAACTCTTCCCTAAGCTCTGGGAATGGCCTGCTGGCCCAAATCCGCCATTCTTCATCCAAACACTCTCTATCCTCTGCCCTCACTAACTTCCTCGCTCCAAATTGTACCTGCCCCTGACCTCCCTCCCCCTGATGGATTCTCTTCCCCCCCTCCCCGATGCCCTCCTCCTTACGTGCCTGACCAGCGGCTCGGCCTTCGCCTAATTGTCTGGCTTATACATTGCCCTAAACAACTAATGCACTTACTGTCTCATTCACTTCTGCCATCTCCCTTCTCATTCCCCCACCATCTTCCCTAAATCAACCCCCTAAATACCCCAGTGTTTACTATACAGTCCTGCCACCTCTCCTTTGCCCCAATCTCCGACTTCCATTTCCCGCTGCCAACTTGGTGCATCTTGCTTCAGTTCAATCTCTGTTACTGGCACTTATGTAATCACGTATAGTCCTAGATGTGTATTCAATTATGTATGCCACTTTCCTTGAGGCTCATGTTATGTACTGTACTCATGTAACAAGTTCGTAAGTAATCTCACTCAATTATGTAACAATTGTTTGTATTGCTCCACTCCAAGTTCAACCTACTGACTGTTGTATGTATACCCATCTCCCTTGTACCCCCCCCCAAGGTCGCACCGTGAGACGAGCATCTTTTTGCTCAGTGTGCCTTTCCTGGTGACACATTTTCAATAAATAAATAAAAAGCATAATTAATAACTATACATCTATTCAGATATAGCAGCACTTGTTGGAAGGTTGGTCAGTGTGCGTATAAGGCAAAACCCAGGGAGATATCTGATTTAAGACTCAACTTGTCAATCAATAGAAAAACACAGATTTCTAAATGGATGGTCTCCAGTGCGACCCTTTCAGGCTGCAAAAAGCAGATAAAGCCAGAATTCAATAACTCCAATCTCTCCTCCCATGATTAATCTGTTTGTAATTTGGGGAACCCTCCTTGGTCTACCCCACCGCCTCCGACCATCATTATTCATGGGCAGAAGTCGGGGTCAACTGATGTCTGGTGGAGGGTCCATTTCTACCATCTCCTCATATAATCTGGCCCCTTGTTTTCAATTTTGGCATTTAGAGTTTCAGTATGGTACATTTGTTTCATGATGGAGCTCCATTCAGAGACAGTAGGTATGGAGTCCTTCATCCATCTACTAGTAAGCGCCTTTTTGGCGGCTAGGAGAAACACATGTAAGAGAGTACGATTCCAGGGTGGAGAGCGATCGGGATACACAGCCATCAGCACTTGTTCTGCTGTTAATTCAGTAGGTTCCCCCATGCAAAATGAGAGTTCCGCCTGGAGCGCCAACCAGAAGGGCATTAAATGAGGGAACTGCCAGAGAATGTGTCCCAACGAGGCACATTGGCATCCACAATTTCTCCAACATCTCCCATATTGCTGAGGCAGATACTTACTGAGAATAGCTGGGGAGTGGAAATATCTGGTGCGGTTTTTCCAAGTGAACTCCCGCCTGCAGGGGGATGAAGTTACTTTGAAGGCTGGCAGGGTGGTCGCAGCCCAGACCTCACCAGTGATCTCTAGGTCTAGGTCCTTGTTCCATTCAGCAAGAATGGAGCCAGTAGTCTCTGGAGATTTCTGCCTTGCAGCCTTATAAAGGTTGCCTATCCACTCAATTTCCCTTGTATTGCCTCTGTGAAAAATAATAATATACCTGGGATCGGGGATGGTAGTATAGGTTGGATAATACTGTTTCGCAATATATGGTTTCTTACTTGGAAATATTGGAATTGGTCAAGCCTGCGTTGACTGAATTTGATCTGCAATGTTTCAAAAGGGTAAATCCCTTGGGGTGATAGTAACTGAAAAAAGTGGGATAAGCCCAGTCTTCTCCATCCTTTGAAGGAGAGGTCAGAAATTACTGGGAGGAAGGACTCTGCCTCCGAGATCAGTTTATAGTATTCAAATATGGGACAAATTAGTTTTGTCATCCATACTTTTCCATACCCCATATGTATGGGCAGTAATGTTCGAAAACTCTCTCGGCTGGTGGGACCTTTCGTCTGAGGAAAAAAGTATCTTATTGATTGTCAAATAAATCATTAATATGGAATTCAAGAGTTTTCCAGGGTGTAGTGTATGTATCGGAAATCCACATTAAAATTGTGCGAAGAAATGCTGCTGTGGAGTATAATCTAAAATCTGGAAGGCTAGTACCCCCCTGAGCTAGGGAGAGTTTTAGGATAGACAAAACAGATTCTCGGGTGTCAGCTGCCCCAGATAAAGTTGGATAGTAGTTTGTCCCACTGCGATGGTTGTTTCGATTTTTCTCCATTGTTCCTCCACTCCTCGTTCTTGCCGGTTTGCTATTGCTTTTCTGAGGGACTCTCCCATCTTCCCAAAGTCAGCCCTCCTAAAGTCCAATACTCTTGCTTTTGTATGGCTTGACTCTATGGCTGTGTTTATCATGAACCACACTGTTTGATGGTCGGTTGTTCCCAGATGGCTACCCACTTCTAAGTCTGAGAGTCCCTCTCCATCCCCATTTGAGAGTACCAGGTCTAAGACTGCTCCTTCCCCAGTGGGTTCCAACACTAGCTGTCTGAGGCATGCCCCCTGTAGGGCATTAAGAATGACCCTGCTCTTGGATGTGGCTGCAGCAAAGGTGCTCCAGTTAACATCTGGCATATTCAGGTCCCCCATCAACAATATCTCCCCTTTTTCTGACATTCTAAGGATGCCTTCTATTATTTCCTTGTCCACTACCTCCCCCTGAGATGGGGGTCTGTATACAACTCCCGTGCGGATTGTGGTGCCATTTCCTGTCTCCAGGGTGACCCACTGTGCCTCCTCTCTTCCCTGTTTACCCTTTAGTTCCGTTGCTTTGATCCCTTCCCTTACATAAGAGAGCTACTCCTACTCCTCTTTTACCCTCCCTGTCCCTCCTGTAGATTGTGTACCCTGGTATGTTGACATCCCAGTCATAGTTCTCTGTGTACCATGTTTCTGTAACTACCATGATATCCAGGCGTCCCTCTTCCATCAAGGCCACTAGTTCAGGGAGCTTGTTACCCAGATTATGGGCATTGGTACTCACCACCCTCCATTTTTTTATGGCCTTACCCTTTTTAACCCTATCACTGTCCTTACTGCCTTTGCCTTTTTCTCCATTTACCCCAGTCCTGCTCCCTACCGACTTCTCTACCTTGGTGTTTACCTCGTGAACTACCCTGTTTTGTGGGGGCATGCTGGGATTTCTCTGCTCCTTTTCAGTGCCCCCACCTTGGCTAGTTTAAATGCTTGCCAATGAAGCATTTAAACCTATCACCTAGGATCCTGGTTCCCCTCCTGGACAGATGCAGACAATCGCGCCAGTACAGGCTTGTATTCTTCCAGGTGGACCCCCCAGTCCCCAGTGAAGCCAAAATCCTGAGCTCCGCACCACTTTTTCAACCATTCATTCAATCCCATGGTGCGGAGTACCCTATCCTTACCCATGCCATAAACAGGCAGCACCTCTGAGAAGGTTACCGTATGTGCTACTTGTCCAAGGCCCCTCCCCAACTCCACAAACTCCTCTTGCACTGCTCTGATCCCATTCCCAGCCAGGTCACATGTCCCTAGGTGGACAATGACATCCAGCTCCCTCCCCCATGCAGCTGCTCCTGCAATCCTGAGGATTCGCTCCCTGTCCCTCCAAGCTGTGGCGCCAGGCAGGCACCTTACCCCCCCCCCCAGTTCTATCCCCAACGATTGAGTCCCCCTCCAGGAATTGTTTCCTTTCCTTTCCCTGTGGGGTCCTGTGCTACCCTCCTGTGGGTCTCCTTTATGAAGGTTCCCAGCATCCTCCTTGGTCTCCACTGCAGATGCCTCCATAGAGGAACCACTCTCCACCAAAATGGCATATGAATTGTGGAGAGGTACAACTGGAAGAATGCACCTCTGTTCCACCACCCTCAACCTCCCTGAGCCCACCTTAGTCCAATCGCTCCTCTTTCTTTGCAATCTCTGAGGCAGCGGCTGTGGCCCTGGTGGTCTCTGGGCAGGGGAGGAGGTTTCATGAATCCTAGCCAGGCTGGCCTGGAGACAGGCAACCTCTTCCCTCAGACCAGAGAGATGCCTGCAAATAGGGCAGCACTGCAGCCTCCAGAATGTCTCCTGGATGACTGCCACCCCACAGCCATTGCACTACGCCGCTCCCATCATGTCTTATTTTGTGGCCCCTCTCCTATTGCTTTGTATGCTTACTCTCTGCTCCCTCTATTTAATTTTTCCACCTACTTTCCTACTGCCCTTGTGCCCTTACAGCTCTCGTCCTTCCTGTTCTGGGACAGGAACTTCCTGTATTCTGCGGTAGTCTCCTTCTTCCTTGCTCAGAGTTAGACCTCCAGCAGCTGGGAAGGTGGGGGGAGAAGAGCTACTCTTTTCCTTCAAGGATGACGAAACTTATGCGTCTCGGTGATCCTTCCATTCCTACTGCCAAACAGGAAGTTCCTGTTGTCAGTCAAATCCAGTGCCTATAAAAGAGGAAGCCTCCCAACCTAAAGGGGAGGCCATATTGACGCGGGGTTTCCCCTGCCACTGAGGCCCTGGCAGTTCCCCATCCCTTTCACCTGATCACAGGTGGCCACATCAGGACAGCTAGTGACATGGCTGGCGTGAGGGGGGCTAACAATCAGATTGGTGGCTTCAGACGGCCCCAAGCGGAGGAGAGGCAGAGACAGGGCAGAGCGCCGGGGGTTTAAAAGTTCCTGCTCAGCGCAGACCCGGTCTCTTAGCTCTTCATCGCCAGGGAAGTCGAAAGGAAATTTTGCACTGACAAGTTATCAGAGCAGCCTACACCTTGTGGCCTGCCAGCGTTTCTGGTGTGGCGTGGCCTGGCCTTCTGCATCTCCCTGCCCGGCTCGTTCCTGTTTGCGACCCGGCTCCTTTTTAGTGTTTTTGCATTGCGTGTACAGCTGCTGCTACTGCCTCCTGGGGATCTGCCCTGTTTTGGTGATTTTGTGCCATGGGGGGGGGCTCGCTATTTCAATGCCACGTGGCCGGCGACTGCTCTTCCCCAAGCCTGTTCTTCTTCGGTCTATCATGGCGTCCTTGGGAACTGGTGATCTTTCAGAACTGCTGTACCAGGTCAAAGCGCTGGCTGAATCTAATGGTTCTGCCTGGTTGCAGCAGGTCAGTGCAGGTTCTGGTGGAAGTTTGGCGGCGGAGGGGCTGCTGGTGGGGCCTCAGGGGGCAAGAGGAATGTCAGCAAGTGGCCAGGGGTGGAGGGGGCCTGAGTAGGGGAAAAGCAGGGAAGGCTGTCCTCTTTCTTTCCTCCGGCCTGGGCAGACCACACCTATGCTGTGGCTGGGCCACCAGCTACATCTGGGGCTGGGGTGGAGGTCAGTAGCCTGCCCTCTGTCCCCCCTCTCCTCTACTGTTGCTGCCCCTCACTCCAGGTCTTCCTGCGTTGCTGGTCCGGCCTTCCCTTCTGGACCCCCCAGGACTTCAGTTCTCCTGCCCCCCCGGCTGGGCCTACAATGCTCCCTTCTATGGTGGTCGAGAGGATGAAGAGGAACATATATAACTAGATGGGTATCCCCCGGAAGTTTTCCAAAGGGCTGGACACAATGGATTCCCAGGGTGAGTACTCTTTATTCTCTAGCGTAATGGTCTTTCGGCTGTGAGGAAGAGGTTAGGCACTAGTCTGTTGTGAATTTAGAGGCGTCTAGGGCGAGTGGATCAGGCGAGGATCTAGTGGGCTGGGGGATACAGAGGTAGGAGGGCAAGAGGATTGTTTGCCACTGGACACCCCGTCCTGGGGTAAGAAGCTGGCAGGGTGGTTGGATTAATTGTCTGAAAACATGGCTACCGTTCAAGGCATGTTTTCTGAAATGCTGGGGGTCGTGGCCACTTTGTGCACCAGAGACCAGCGCAGTGTACCCTGGGGGGATGAGGTGTGGGTGGGGAAGAGACAGGAAACAGAAAGAGGGGGATGGGCCCCTGGCAGTGAGCTCTCCTCTCTCTGCTGGCCCAGAGAGCCTTCCGGTAAGTGGCAACTCACAAGAAGCTGGCCTGGGGGGGTAGAAGCCTCCGTGGTAAGCAGTGCTCCAGCGGTGATGCAGGCTGGGGGCGTAAGGATCCCCCTCCCGCATGACTGCAGCAGCAGCTGACGGGTCAGGTCTGAACTTGGCTGCTACGCTCCAGCTCCTCAGGGCTGAAATTCAAAAGCTAAAAGTTGATACAACGTCCTGCGACCTGGGGTCACTAGCAGCGCATGTGCCACTGTCCTTGAAGGAGAAGGTGGGGAAAAAGGAGTATATCAACATTTTCTCCCTGCTTTACAGAGAGGAAGAAATGAAGGAGGCAGAAAAAGACAAGGAGGGTAAAAGGGAGATGAAAGAGAGCAAAGTCATGAAAGATATCCTAACTTGGATAGCTTCATTTAATGTGCTATCCACAATTATTCTAGAAAAGGAACCAGAGGAGGCAATGAGATTAATAAAATATCAGGATCATATCCTGAAAGCTTACTATTCCTTTGGGGGTGAAGCTTGGAGGGGATATGATGAAAAGTTCAGGAGATGGATGACTTCGGACCCGGTTAGGTGGGGCAGGATGCAAACTTTCCTTTACTCAGAACAGATGTGCCCCTGGCGGCCCTTTCTCGGGCAGTGCACTGAAAGTGGGTTTCCTGTCATGGGGTTCACAGCAGGGGGAAACTCAAAGGGGAAGGGGGAGCAAAAGGGGAAGGGAGTTGCTGGAGGTACAACAAAGGATCGTGCCCATACCAAAGCAACTGTAAATATAAGCATAAATGTCATGGGGGAGGCACACCCCGGGTTCAAATGTGAGAAGACCAGCAGTCTCGGTGGTGGCTCCAGTTCAGGCAACACTGGAAAAGGCTCCCTCACCAATTGATTATGCGTCCCTTCTCCCTTGGTTACGACAGTACCCTGACAGGGTAATGGCTACGGAATTGATGAATGGATTTAAGTATGGTTTTTGGGCAACCTTTTATCAGCTGTGGAACTCCCAGGAAAGTTGGATGACAAAATACAGAAAGAGATGGCGCTGGGTCGGATAGTGGGTCCGTTCTCCAGGCCCCCCCCCTTGGCTAACCTGTGGGTTTCTCCCCTGGATCTGGTACCAAAAAAAAGCCCCTGGGGAGTTCCACTTCATCCACCACTTTTCTTTCCCGAGGAGGGATTCAGTCAGTGACCAGACAGACCCTGAACTCACCGCTGTAGCATACACGTCCTTCGACGTGGCTGTATAGTGGGTACAGAAGTGTGGCCCTGGGGCTCTAATGGCCAAAGCAGATACTGAATCTGCATTTCGCCTTATCTCGGTTCACCCGGATGATTTCTGCCTGCTAGGCATGAGGGTGCGGGGGCAATATTTTGTGGACTGATGCATGCTGATGGGCTGCTTAATCTCTTGTGCCATTTTCGAACAGTTCAGCACTTTCCTGAACTGGATTGATTGTATGGCTACCAGGGTAGAGTCCATCATCCACTACTTGGATGACTTCCTTTTCACTGGTCCCAGAGAGCTTGACATGTGCAGCAGTGCACTAGCTGGCTTCCAGGGCATAGCTCAAAAAATCCGGGTCCTGCTGGCAGCGGACAAGACAGAGGGACCCTGCATGAGGCTCACATTTTTAGGCATTGAGCTTGATTCAGTGGCTGGGGTTTCCAGGCTGCCCCAAGAGAAAGTACAAAAACTGACTGGGCTGGTGGAAAAGGCAATGGGGGCAAAAAATGTGACATTGCAACAGCTGCAGGAATTGCACAGACACCTAAACTTTGCATGCAAGGTCATCCCCATGGGGTGCCCTTTTTGCAAACTGCTGGCAAGGGCCATAGCTGGGGTCCATGCACCGCACCATTTTATCTGGGTGCATAAAGGAATAAAAGCCGACTTAGGAGTCTGGTTGGATTTCTTGCACTCTTTTAATGGTGTGGCACTATGGCAGGTGCCAGCCACTACCAACTGGGAGCTGAAGTTTCTTTCGTTTTTTTTTTTTTTAAATCGGATTCTTCCGGTGGGTTGGGCTTCGTAATCTACTGTCAAGGTGAATGGTGCGGAGCCGCATGGCCATAAGCGTAGCATGACAGCGGGCTGACCAAGAACTTAACGTTCTTGGAATTCTTCCCCATTGTGGTCACCCTGGAGGTATGGGGCAAAAAAATGTCCAACAGGCTTGTGGTCTTCTGGTCTGATAATTTAGGGGGTGGTGCAACTCATTAATAGGCAGTCTGCGAACTGCGAGAAAGTGTGCGGCTTGCTAAGGAAATTTGTGTTATGTTTAAGGCTGAACATTACATTTAAAGCCAAGCATGTACCACATGTTAAAATCGCTGATGCACTTTTCTCATTTTCAGTGACACAGGTTTCGGACGCTGGCTCCCGAAGCCAAGGAAGACACGCTGGCACTCCCGGCCTGAATGTGGAACAACAACTGGGCACGATCTGACAGGTAATATCTAAATCGGTTGCTCCAGGAACTTGGAGCGCCTACAGCCAGGGAAGTATCCAAGTATTTGGATTTCTGCAGGGCCAGAGGGATACACGACCCTTGGTCTGGGTCACTGGGGGCCACACTGGGATTTCTAGCAGAACTCATAGGTGACGGAATATATCGATCATCAGCTGGGTCAATGCTAGCGGGGCTGTCAATTTTTGGCAAATTGCTAGGCATAGCGATGTGATGCAGCAATTTGCTGTGCGGAAGTTCATGGAGAGTTGGGCACAGCAGTCCCCACCTTGTATGGACAGTAGGAAGCCCATTTCAATAAATGGGTTGAGGGCCCTGGTACACGCGTTACAGAACTGCACTAGCAGCGAATACGAATGCCAGCTTTTCCAGGCAGCATTTTGTCTGGCCTTCTTTGGGGCCTTCCGTGTCAGTGAACAGGTGGCAGCCAATAAAGCTGATTGAGCGGGAGGTCTCCAGATAGAAGTGGAGCTCAAGGGGTCAATGCTGAATATCTGGCTCCACAGGTCAAAGACCGACCAGAGCAGCAGGGCGCACAGTAACAGAATTCCTTGCCGTACGGCCAGCGGGCAGGTGCTGATTCACGTGGATGAGGTTCCACTATCGAGGTATCAATTCAGCTGGGTGTTTAAAATTTGTTTGGAAGCATGTGGGTGCGACCTAAGCCAATTCGGCACCCACTCGTTCAGAATTGGGGCAGCCAGCTCTGTTGCTTGCATGGGTCTGGCAGAGGATGAGATCAAGCGGATCGGGAGATGGGAGATCCAGGAGATTTAGGAGTTATATTCGGTCAGTTCAATTGCAAAACTACTTTCTGTGTTCTTCCTTCCCTATTGTCTATTAGGACCAAGAAACACAAAGCAAGTCTGGATAATGAGATTGTCATATATTCTGGGCCCGGAAGAGGGCAGAGGCCAGGGTCTATGGAGAGAATCTGAGCATACTAGGGAGGACGCCATTATTTAGTGGTTCGGGGTGCGGGGCATTAGATGGGAACGACTGATTCCCTACATCTTGCAAAACAGACAAAAATTTGGCACATCGGACGTTTTGGTGATACACTTAGGGAGTAACAACCTCGGGAAACAGGCCATGGTGGAATTAATCCTGTGGATGAAATGGGATTGGGCCATGCTGCGGAACCCGTTACCCGGATGCCAGCTTGTGTGGTCAGATATGCTGCCACGACGGCTCTGGCACCACGCCTGTGAGCCCAAGACCACTGACCGACCGAGGGTGAAACTAAATAAAGGAGATTGGCAAGTTCATGGGCTGGCTGGGCAGCTGCACCACCGCAGGGTTATATCACAAGGATGGGGTTCACTTTTCAGATGTGGGGGCCGACATATTTAATGTAGAGATGCACATCAAATTGGAGACCATAACTAACAGGAAATAAGGTCAGGAATTAACGGCTGGGGGGGTCATAGGCAAGGGTTTGTCATGCCATCCCCATGGCGGTGGGGGTGCCTTGGGGAGGCCTAGTGAGTGTTGTACCCCCAATCTCTGCTGGCCCGAAGCTATGCGGCAGAAGGTCGGAGAGGCAGGGAAAAGTGGGGAGTCCCCACCCTGTCGGGGTGGGCAGGGTGGGGAGGAGGAGAGATTGGAGGAAGCCCACTCACCTCTTCTCGTGCGGCTGAGGTGGAGGGGGCCCCTCCTGGAGGTCAGGAACCAAGGCCCCTCATAAGAAATATTGTTATGGTCTGTACAATATGATGTGTATATTTTAGGTGTTTGTAAATAGATATGATTGACATGTATTTATGTAAAATGTGATGAAAATTGTACATTGCATTCACTAAACCTTTATGAGATGAATGTAAATGATTATGTTTGAATTAACAGTAAAACTGTGCTGCGGCCTTATATCCCAGAGAAAGCTGGTGTGGTTTGGTGATTCTTTATACAAAGGGGAAAGAACGGGGGCAGGGAAAAGAACCTCCGTGTTCAATGGAACTGGCTAAGAGTGGGAGGGTGGAGGGGAGGGAAGGAGGGCAATTAGTAAGAAAAGTTCTAGCTCTTTAGTCAGCTGCTCCTAGCTCTGAAAGCGAGATTTCTGTCTGCCAAAAGCTATCAGCAGGGAACTGTAATTGGAGACACCTGATTTTTTACTGCCTAAGCCGCACATCAGTTAACAGCTCTCCTGACTTAGCAAACTGAGAAGCTGATACAGTCCCCTTCCCCCAACACAGGGAAAAAAAAAAAAACACAGACTTTTTTTTTTTTTTTAACCCTGAGATCCCACACTTCTAATAAAGTATCTGGTTGCTTAATCCCAACAGGCTCTGACTGCTGCCGAGTAAAAAGTGTTCTATTAGTAAGAAAAGTTCTGCCTCTTTAGTCAGCTGCTCCTTGCTCTGAAAGCAAGGTTGCTGTCTGCCAAAAGCTAGCAGATTGTGCACATCATTCCGTTATAATTAAATATCATCATTGCACCTTGTGCTACATGTGCTGTCAGTTACCTAAGTGTGGACAGGATGCTGGTGATGTCACAGGTGGAGATGGACTTTTGAAATTACTTCTTAATACTGTTACAGGTAAGAAAAAAAAGGGAAACAGAATTTTTTTTATTTGTGATACTTGCACAAATGTTAAGGAAGCATTTGTGTGGGGTGTACGAGCAATAGGATTTAGAGATTAAGGCTTAGCAAATCTGCAACTGTTCCCTTTTAAGGTGGGTCACACTGACCTGTAGGTCAATTCTAATCATTTTCCTTCAAGGAGAAAACAGTCCACCAGGACCAGTAGCTCTAGGCTTTGAACGCCAGCCTCTCACTGCGCTGGAGAGGACACGTTAGCTCATGGTATCACGTCAATATAGCAAGTATATAATAGTGAGTACAAAAGAGCAAAGCAATATCAGCACAACACATAACAGCAAATGGCACAGATTAGCGAATGGCACATAAAGGCGAGCGGCACATTACAGCGAACACACAGTGAGTCAAACATGCTGATACCCCCACTATCAATGAGCGTGGTGTTGAATCCTAAAGACAGTGGGGTAGAGGGTGCATCTCTCCATTAGGTGTGGGCAGTGCTCCGCATAAGAAATAATTCACAACACCTGCCAATAGGGAATAACAATGGGCGTGTGATAGGGTGCTCTGCCTACCTGTTCTGTTTGATGCAAGGATGGCAGTTGAGTTCCTTCGTAAGCAGAAGGGAATGCCCCTTGCAATGTATGGATGATTATTCATTTATAGACAGGAAAAGGAGGTGCGAGAGGGCTTTTGCCATTTGGTCTGAGCAATATAATAGCTGTTTTGTGCTGTGCTGTTATTGGTAATCGCTCAAAATGCAGTCACCATTATTGATTCGCTATTTTGACTTTCGCTTATCTTGCCTCGCTATTTTGACGTGGAGTCCTAGCTCACTAGATGGGGAGCTCCCATGTAAGTAAGACAAAAAACAAAACAAACAGCACACAAATGTTTTCACATAACAAGAGAATCTGCCTTTTGGGTGTTCTTGTCTCCACACCAATTGTTGCCACTTCGTGTATTCTGAGCTACCCTGAAAGGGTACTGGATACATACCATTGACTGCATCAGAAGGGTAAACTTGCCCCTCTCCATTCACTTCCATCCTGGACACACACAAGACAATGTAAAGTGGCTGCAAACAGCATTACTGTATCTAAATCCAAGCAATAAGCCCCATTCTACCAGTGCTTTCTTTTGAGGCAATAAAACATCCTTACTGGTTCGTTAAATTCTATTCCAGGCCTTGCAACAACATAAACAATACCTCAGTATGACTCATAACTAAAATAGTTGAAATGTGGCAGTTTTCTTATCACTTGCTACAAATACATTGACATTTACAAGGGCAGTACCTGCAGTTCCAGAAGTCCATCCAACAGGACCTTTCCCGCTTGAATGGCATTAGATAAAAGGTCCTCTGTCCTAATAACATTAAGCACTTCAGCCAAAAGGACATTTTTGGCAGGATCTCCCAGCCAGGTGTTAAAAATCCGGTAAGGCTGAATTAAAAAAAAAAAAAACATTATTCATGACAACCTTCATTCTTCGCAGTAATCACATTTGTGGCAGCACTGGAAAAAAACAACCTAGAAAGGTCTTCCAATTAGTCATCTACACCCAGAGCTACTGTAAAATTTCAAATGTGAAAAAGTTAGTAAAATGGGGTAGGATGTTAATTTTAGATCATTATGTTGTCTGTCATTCTGATGTCATCATTCCTTCAAATTAATATATTTCATTAAAAAGATATATTTTTGTGGCGCCAACAGTTGTATACATGATACCAACAGAAGATAACTCTGATAATAATTGTGTTAACAAGGCTCAAGTTACCATCACACTGAATTACTAATGTGGGTTATAATAACTGAATAGGGTTATACCACACATAAGTTTGAAGGTTAGTTTACTTAGGAAATGACAGAGCCAGTCAAAGATGAAATTAAATTTTCAATCAATCAATCAAAATCTTTATTTATTCAGGCGAACATCATTGAGCAAAGCTCATTTACAAGATGGACCTGAGTGGTCATAAAATGAGAATACAAGTATTATTACATAGACAAGAAATAGCATAAACAGCAATACAATGACATGAAATGATAATATACAACAATTTACATATATACAATGTACAGTAAAACCATTTAACCTGTAAGAAAAGGGGACAAAGGGTATAGCAGGCATAAGATATAAATTATAGGGCCTAATTAGCTTTTATAAGAATATAATAGGTGATTTGAAAATAGAAATTGATTTAATATAATGGAAGGAAAATGGAAGGTGGGTCAGGTAGGGTAGGGGATTAGGCTTTACAAAAGCAATTGCAGAGCTCTGGAAAAAGGGCGGAGAACAATCTTTTGAAAGATGCCAGAGGTAATAGGCTATCTAGCTTCATGGACTTTTGGAGAGAGTTCCATGCAACTGCTAAGGTGTAGTTGATAGCAGCCCTCCCAAACCGGGTGTAGGCATTGGGGACCTTTAATATGATGAGATTACTGATCCTTAAAGTGTATGGCCTAGTAGTAATTTGGGTAAAGCAATCAGTGATATAGGTGGGTAATTTGCCTGTTAACGCTTTGAATATCCAGACAGCAGCATTCCTATTTCTTCTGTGTTGTAGTGATGTCCAGTTGACTGCCATATAAAGGGGAGCAATGATGGGTACTGGAGGGAAGGTCAGTAATAAATCTGATGGACCTGTGATACAGGGTGTCCAGTTTATGTAAGAGGTGGCGTGAACAATGCCCATAGAGAAAGTCAGCATAATCAATGAGGGATAGGAATGAAGCTTGAATTAACATTTTTTTGGAATCACTGTTTAGGTAATGTTTTATTCTAAAAAAAGAAATTTTGAAAAACATTCCATTTTAAAAGTATCCCCCCCCCCACCACCAAGGTTTTCGTTAACCTTCTTCTTCTTTGGTAACCGGGTGAGGCCCACTAGGCGCAAGGCCTGTTTTGAGGGGCAACCCGGGAGCACTTGGGAGGTTAAGTGACTTGCTTAGGGTGGGTCACACGATATGCAAGTGGAGGTTGTAGGAATCAAATGTACCAACGTCATCCACACCTCGTTGTTCTAACTTCTAGGCTATACTGCCAGCCATATTCGGTAAAGTGCATCTGTCTTCAGATCTCTACTTGTAACCTCAACCCCTCCCCCCGTATCTTCGATGTCATGACTAGCTGCCAGGCCTAGGATGCACTGTGAAGTTGCAAATTCCCAAGCAGTCAACCCTCAGAGGTCATTTTACCACTAAATCCTGTGATTTCTGAACACAGTCCCCCACCAAGAGAAGTAAGTACTATTGGTGGGAAAACAAATTCCTGATGCTTTCAAGTTTGTTTTCTCAAGCTTTTTAAAAGCAGCAGTATATGTTATGATACACATTTTAACATACCCCTACAATGCAGCCAGCCACAATGCAGTACCTTGCAATATCACTGTAGAGTGCAGCAGGGAATGGTGTAGAAGACTTGGTTTGCTGGCCAAGGCACCTAGCTTCACCTGAGCTCTTTCCTTCTAAGACTGCTTGAAAGGCAGAGTAGAGAAACTTACCAGAGCAAGGGAAAAGGATTAAGACTTAGTTTGGCTAAGCAGATTTACTGTGTGGTGGTGTTTTTATTTTTTACTCACAGGGATTGCTACTGTTTGTTGCTAACATTTCATTGCTTTATTTTTCTCTGATTCAAATTGTTGTTGCTGGTATACCTTCTTCTGCATTATTACAAGGTGTGCCTACAGGTGTGTGCTAACAGATTACTCCTGTAATCTTCTGATTCAAATTGTCTTTGCAAGATATATCTTCTGTTACTGCTTTATTTTCTCTGGAGCAAAGTGTTTCTTACAGCGTATATCTTCTCTGAAATTATTACAGGGTGCTTTACAGGTTTTACAGTTTTATCTAACATTAGGATAAGCTTTCAGGGTTACTGCATTTGTTGTTGACTGATTGTTTCTGCTCTTACCTCCTTGTTCTTTCGTCCGTGGTTCTTTTTAGGCAGGGGAAGGGTGACAAACTATCATCTATTTCGTCTGGCATCTCCTTCTCTGAGATCCTGCCAGTCTGGGAGAGGGGAGCAGATGGACGGAAGGTCAGAGAAGGGGAGATAGGGGAGCTAAACACGTGGCTCAAGGGCTGGTGCCAGGAAAAAGGACACAAATTTGTAGGGAACTGGCAACAGTTCTGGGAGCGAAAGTTCTTTAAATTTGATGGACTGCATCTGACTAAAGAGAGTCAGTGCATTGGGGCAGAAGTTTAAGCGTCTTTGCAGAATATTTAAACTAGCAAATGGGAGAGAGGTGCAGCAACCCATCGTCAGAATGGGAAGAACACCCCTCCCCTCAGCTAGTGGTCAAACAGGAATTCAGCATGTTTGCCGTTCATTTGCATCACCAGGTAAGAAAAAGGTTTGTCTCCCCATCGGCGCTTTGGGAGTAATGCCAAACTTCACCCAACAACTAACACACCAAAATCTGGCCAATGGAAAATCATGTACACAAATGCTCACAGCCTGGAAATAAGATCCCAGACCTGCAGGCAATAATGTCAGAGGCTAAACTGGACATAGTAGCAATTAGTGAGACGTGGTTTACCAGTAACCACACTTGGGAGACTTCAGTACCTGGCTATGTATTGTTCAGAAGAGACCGAGGATGAAATGGGGAGGTAGCCCTGTATGTTAATGAAAATATCAAAGCTACAGAAATTCAGAATACACATAAGGAGCCAGAAGAACTGTGGGTCACCCTGAAACAGGAAATGGGACAGCCATAAGAACTGGGGTTGTCTACAGGCCCCCAGACCAGAGGGAGGACATAGACACATTACTGTTAGAAGATATACAAAACATGACAGCTAAAGGGAGGTTCTGATAATGGGAGACTTCAACATGCCGGATACAGATTGGTCAATACCAGCAGGAACATCTGCCAGAACTAGACTCATAGTGGATTCCTGCAGGGGAGGGCCTCAAACAACTGGTACAGCAACCCACAAGAGACAGGGCTATCCTAGATCTAGTACTGACTAACAAAGAAGGGATCACAGATCTCAGGTAGAAGGTCACCTGGGGGCCAGTGACCATCACATGGTATGGTTCAATTTGGCTACTACATCTAAATCATCCCATTCCAAGGCAAAAATATGGGACTTCAGAGGAGCTGACTTTGATAAGATGGCCAACAGAGTTAAGCTAGCCCTGGCAAAAGAAACACAGGTGAGGGTACAGGTAAAGTGGGCAAGCATTAAGGATGCAATACTTGAAGCAACATCCCATTGTGTTAGACAGAAAAGGAAGTGCAAAAGAAGAAGGAAACCACTTTGGTTCTCAAATACAGTAGCAGAAAAGGTAAGAGCCAAAGGCTGGCCTTCAGGAAATATAAAGGAACACAGCGGGATGAAGATAGGAGGCATACCAAACTGCCCTAAGGGAAGCAGGTAAGGCAGTAAGGCAGGCAAAGTCCCAAACTGAGGAAACACTAGCACGAACAGTAAAAGAAGGTGACAAGACTTTCTATAGATACATTAGTGAAAGGAGAAAGTCCAGAGAGTGTTGCTAAGCTTAATGGAGAAAGGGGCATGTGAGGAGGAGGACCCTGTGAAGCATCTATCCTAAATAGATACTTTTGCTCAGTATTTACTGAAGAGAAGGTAGGGCAGGGCCCACAGCTCAGCATCATGGACACAGGGGGGAGGGAGGTGAGCACTACTCCCTTCACAAAAGAAAGGGTCCTACAAGAGCATGCTAAGCTCAGGGTGGATAAGGCAATGGGACCTGATCGCATACATCCCAGGGTACTTAAGGAGCTAAAGGAGGAACTAGCAGAGCCATTAGCAGAATTGTTTAGTGAGTCTCTGGGCACAGGAGAGGTCCCAGAAGACTGGAGAAGGGCTCATGTGATCCCGCTCCACAAAAGTGGTAGCAGGGAGGAGACGGGGAACTACAGACCGGTCAGTCTTACCTCAGTAGTGGGCAAGATTATGGAGGCACTCCTTAAGGAAAGGATAGTGCAACACCTGGAATCCATAGGGGCACAGGATCCAAGCCAGCATGGGTTTACAAAAGGAAGGTCCTGTCAAACTAATCTCACCGATTTCTTTGACTGGGTAACCAGAGTGGTGGACCAAGGGGGAGCAGTTGATGTTGCCTACCTTGACTTCAGCAAAGCTTCTGACACTGTTCCACATAGAAGATTGATAAATAAGCTGGGTAGGCTCGGGATGGGTCAGAAGTTGGTCAACTGGGTGGCAAACTGGTTGGCGGGCAGAAAAGTGGTGGTAAATGGTATACAGTCAGAAGAGATGCAAGTCACAAGTGGGGTACCTCAGGGATCAGTCCTGGGGCCAGTCCTCTTCAACATCTTCATTAGTGACCTTACAGATGGACTAGAGGGTAAGGCTTGTCTGTTTGCAGATGACACCAAGATCTGCAACAGAGTAGATGATCCAGATGGGGTGGGCAGAATGAGAAGAGATCTGGATAAACTAGCAGAATGGTCAGAAGAGTGGCAACTGGGATTTAATGCAAAGAAGTGCAAAATCATGCACATAGGGAAGAGAAACCTGAAGCCACCTATAGGCTGGGAGGAGTTGCTAGCAGTCACAAAGGAAGAAAGAGACTTGGGCATCATCATCACTGATGACCTAGAATCATCCAAGCAGACCTCTAAAGCAGTAGGTAAGGCTAGGGAGTGTTAGGGTGTATTAGTAGAGGTATCACGAAGTATTAAGGAGGTAATAATCCTCTGTACAAGACACTAGTTAGGCCCCATCTGGAGTACTGCGTGCAGTATTGGAGGCCACACCTTCACAAGGACATTAACCAAATTGAGGCAGTCCAGAGAAGGGCAACCAAAATGGTGCAGGGACTGCATCAGAAGACATATGAGGACAGATTAACGGAGCTCAATATGTATACCCTTGAGCAAAGGAGCGAGAGAGGTGATATGATCGAGGCATTCAAACACCTTAAGGGCATAAACAAGGTGAAAGAGTCTAACATGTTTAAATATTAGAAAAATAGCAGGACAAGAGGACACAGCATGAGATTAGAGGGAGGCCGATTAAGGGGGAATGTGAGGAAATTCTTTTTCACAGAAAGAGTGGTGGATGCATGGAATGGCTTACCACAAGAAGTGGTGGCTATGAATACAGTGCAGGGCTTCAAACAGGCATGGGATAGGCATAAGGGAGCAATACAAATGACTATGAATAGATAGGCCACTGACAGAGCAAAGGCCGATGGCACATTTATAAGGTAGAAAAAGAAATGGGCAGACTGGATGGGCCTTGCGGTCCTTATCTACCATCAACTTCTATGTTTCTATGTTGATGGCAGTCAAGCCATTCTGTCATGCAGTATCTTCTGACATGTCATTTATTGCAATGTACAGTTCTGTTTTCCATTCTATTTTAGACTGCCCTTTCTCCTGGCTCATGTGATGCCTCCCTCCCCATTTTGAGTCTTCTGCATACTTTTGATATTTCAAATAATTACAGGAAAGCTCCTTTATATGTGTCTCTCCTCAGGCTCTCAACAGTCCTCCTGTTTTTTAGCACCATTCGACCCATAGGGTCCAGGAAGCAGTATCTTTTACACACTAACTCACTTCAGTCTCAGGAAAAGTGATATTGAACAATGGGTATTCAAACAGAAGAATAATGAAAACCGGGGGCAACTGTATTAAAGGGCCCCCTTGTGATACTGCAAATGTAAACAAATGCTAAAACAGAGTGAATTGGAGAAAATGGGCATGTTAGAAGATATTAGGAAAAGGGAACTCTAAAACAGAATGCAAAAGGAATAAGTACAATATTTCACTGTAGCATGCGCTACTGCTTTAATAGAGCCCCCTTTTGTCAGTTGTGCTAATGTCACGGAAAGTGTTACAAATCTTACCCGATATATATTCTTAATTGCCTGTGGTGATTGTCTACCCCGTGCTAATGAAGAAATGCTTTTATTAGAAGTAGTGTTATTATATCTAAAACGAGTAGAAAACAAACCCGAGCACCAAAAGGATTTCGAAAACTGGTACTTACAGCATTAGGCCTCAGTTCATCCTTGTAGTAGTAACCCCCAGACAGCATCTTTTTACTGAACGATACGATGTCTGCTGGGTCTTGCAGTCCCCAATGTTCATGGGCCCAGAACTTCCCAGTACTGCCGCCTCCAGTCTGCACCTCATCCACGATAAATGCACAGCCATGCTGAAAGGGCACATTTCAAGTTCAGACGTAATGGGCCACAATGAAAAGAAACGAGCAAAAAGCGACAGTTTTTGGAGGCCATATAAAGGAGGGGGGCAGATGACTGCCATGACACTTGTATGGCTGACAGCTGATTAAACGGCTGTGAAGTAACAACTACTTCAAAACTGGGATAAGGAAAATAATTTGCACTAACAGCAGTGACTTTTAAAGAGATGTCTGTACACCCGTTCTTTTAAATAAAAAATGGATGTCAACAGTACTTTAAATGTAGAATGTAATTTTGTGCTTAGTTTATAAAAGCAAAGTTTCATTTCTCTAAAACGTTTTAAAAATTAGTACAATTTGAGACTCAAGGTACCCTATAGGTCCAACCACACCAAAATGACCTCATTAAGGTGTACCGAGCATGCTCTCAGCATCAAAACACTGCCTGCATCATGCACAAAACCTTACTGGTCCAGGGGCACACTGACAGTACAAATCCTGATGGAACCAGAGAGACTAGGGTTCATGTGCAAGTCCAGGTGTACCACACCTGGGCTAGCTAATGGCCAGATGAATCGTTGTGGTGAGCGGCTTGATTACCTTGGTGTATACCCCCTGCTGGCTGACCAAGGAGTGGTACTAGAGTCAGCTGTGAAGGCAGATGCTTAACTGATCACCTGGATAGTGAAAGGGTACAACCATGGCATCCCTTGATATCATATCATATATTGGCGGGCGAAAAAATGTGAAGAAACAAATAAAAGCAAAGTATGTTTTATAAATCAAACATAGACTTGCAGTGTTTTAAGAAAGAGATATAATGGCCTGTGCATGTTTGGCGTGGGAGCAGACAATGACCCCTTAAGTGGAGCTGTAGCTCACCCTAGTAGAACACTTTTGAGTCACTAGTACCACTCGTAAGAGTGCCACCAGCCCTACAGAATATGAATCAGTCCAGAAGAAGAAAGCCTCCCCCATCAGCCAGGAGCGCCACATGAGTGTCACCATCACTCCATGGAGAGGATGGGGAGCAACCCTCCAGTAGCCAAGGGTGCCGGTAGATGGTAAAAGCTGAAGGGGCTGAGAATCAAAAGGGCAATTATGAGGGAACAAAGGGCACTTTTTCTATACTAGTTTTTGCCAAACAGAAATATAAAGTGGAGTGGCTACCGCCCCCTTCACCCCCCTGGTTCCGGCACCTATGCCAGTAGCTTGGCTTTTCCTTTCCCCCAAAACTTCCCATGTTCCTCTGTGAAACATATCAGGTCAAAGGAAGCAAATTTAATTTTCTACCGTCAGGCATATCAACTGCAGACTAAAGAAATGGTACTGTCTGTCTGAAGAGATGACTCATCCTCAAAGCATGAGCTCCTGAGAGGAAGGTTGCAAGGGCATAGTCTGTGCCTCACTTAGCAATCCCCATGCTGGCGGCACCAGCACATTCTCATAGTGCATCTCTGGGCCAGGTGCACTAGTGGATTATTGAGGCAGGTTCCCATGCCAGCTGGACCAGTGCCTTAGTAGTATTCATAACTGAATGCCAGATTTTCCTTTTCTCATCAGGAGCCATGGCTCCCTGAGAGGAAATAACCTCGAGGAAAAGCTCATCTTGCCACCTTACCCAAAGACAAAGCCAAATATTTATTCAATATTTAATTCAAAATTCTGTGGAGTGTATATGTTTGCCCAATTTAAAATCTGTAATTCATTTCCACCCATGAGACAGCAAGGCTTCATAACTTACTTATGGTGATGAATTGCATACTTTCAGTCAAACTGCTGTGTCTCCCCTGGTTAATC
This sequence comes from Neoceratodus forsteri, assembly GCA_016271365.2. Lineage (NCBI taxonomy): Eukaryota > Metazoa > Chordata > Ceratodontiformes > Ceratodontidae > Neoceratodus > Neoceratodus forsteri. The sequence continues at coordinate 3,001,283 of JADMNL010000025.1, read as the reverse complement.
TCCTCTTTTCTCTGCCCACTAATGTTATGCGAAAATAAACATTTCATTTTTCTAACTAATGTGTTGAAAATGTATTACAGCTTCAAAGAGCCAATCCAGGTCTTGGAAACTAAAGCTGGAAAATGAAATATAGTGCTTTCCAAACATTGCTGAAACAGTTCAAGTATAATTTTGAAGTACCCTGTCAGAGAGTGGATGTCTCTGCATGCCATAAAAAAAAAAAAAAAAGGCGAGCCATGAGTAGCATGTAATCTTCTTTACTGACGATTTAAGCATGTACTGACATACGACAAACAATGAAGGCATGGGCAAGACACCATGTCATTTCACAGAGAACTTCCACTTGTACCAGGGGCCTGGTAAAAGAGGAAGTGCTCCATGAAACACTGGGCTGTCCTGCCCATGCTCTTTGCAGTTTGCAAGTGCATGATTGAATCTTCAATAATGAAGATTATATGCTACTCACGGCTCTCGTTCTTTTTTGCATTTGAGGTGTGCTGTGCCCTTTGTTTTAGATGTTATTAGCGTCTTCCTGGGTTGAACACCAGCCGTTTTTGTGCACATCTGTGTGCTCCGTTTCCTCTCCGCATCTCATGACTGCAGGTTGCCTCCAGCCAGATGAAGGTTCTCTGTCACTTTACATTTTTTAGGGAGGGAGGAAAGAGAGATATTATGTGTGCTGCAGGACTGGTGTCCAATGCATGGTTTACCTTTCTGGCAATGTCCCTCAGCTTCCTGAAGAAGTCATCAGAGGCGTGGTTGTCTCCTCCTTCTGACTGGATTGGTTCAATGATGATTCCAGCCACAGGCCTGCCCTTCTTCCTGTATTTGACGATTAGGTCCTCTGTCTGCAGGATAACATGAAACCTTGGATTACTGAATGCTAGCCTTTCCTTTCAGTAGGCCATGCAAGAGGTAGTGCTACTGCTGCACCTTCTGACATTATGGTTTATGATCCCTGATCTTAAAGAGACCCTAATGTCTGAGAGGAAACCTGGAGGAAACATAAGTTTTAAGCATTGTGGCTTATATTACATATACTGTGCTGCAGCATCTATATTTATCTCCCATTTTTTTATTTTTTATTTTTATAATTATGTGAATTAACAAGAATACAGGAACACCATCCCAATATGTTAGCTGCTCTAGCTGATTGTCTACACCTGGCATCAAAACACAGAAGTTACTTACCGTAACTAGATCTTCAAAAAAATCTTCTCCATAGACAGAGTCTTTAATCTTGTGGCTGGGAATGTTAGGACCCCATGGGAGCAAATGTTTTT